>JAXQQM020076702.1:0-139028 GCA_034641835.2 Pinus albicaulis
AAACTAGAATCGGGAAACGATTTTGACGTTTGCACATGTCAAGTTTCATAACGTTTGCACATGTAACATGTGTCCTTTGGAGAATGAATATGTTGACGAACAAAAAAGTGATCTCTTTCATAAAAGAAGCCCTATCGGCCTAAAAATGAAAAAACAAAATAATACTCTTAAAGGAATCTTCTAGAATTCCTTTTCATAATAAAGAAGATTACTGTGGATATATAAGTATTGAATTTTGAATGGTTCACGAAACGTAGCGTTAAGAAGTGAAGAATATTATATTTTTAGTGATTGATCGTTAAGAATAATTAACTACGCTATACTAAAAAAACCGTTAAAACTGAAAATGCACTTTATATTAAATTTATTAATAAGCATTTATCTAATATATTAAAATAAAAGATAATACCCTTTTAACGGTTCATTCTATGTTAAGTTTCTGTGATTTTAAAGAAAAAAATAAAAAGAAAATAGGTCATAAACTTAACGGTCCCTTTTATATTAAGTTTATCCGTTAGTAAAATCTATCTCTAAAACTAACACGACTATTAGATGCATAAAACAGTTTTTGGTATCTTAATAATAGTGCACCTCCTTTGCTAAGTTTTGCTCTTCTTTAGCTTTTCTCTTCATTCTGTAAATAAAAATATATTTTAATTTTGCTGTTGTGATGCAATAGAATAGCTAGTGGAAAAGGAAAAGTTTGGTTTTACAGATTTAATATATATACTTGAGAACTTCTCCAGAAACAATTTCTTCAGTTGAAAAAGAAAAAAACGGAAAGATCTCTAGCTTGCGAAAAAATAAACCCCCAAGGAAAAAAATTGTTGTGATTTCATTACCGTGATGGGGTATTCTTTCACTCATACCTATCTTGGAATTCGCCATGACTTTGATCCTGGAGGTTCCTCCCAAAAGAAGAGGGTTGTATCTTTGGGCACCCATGGAAGGCCTGCGCAGAGCGATTGGGGTAGCCCCACTGCCAAAAGGGCTCGTCTCTACAGAGGTTTTGTAATGGAGGACGATGGTCGCTTCAAGTTGGGGTGTTGCAGAAGAATAAGTAAGAGGCCTCATGTCATGTGCAAGCTCAAGGCAGCGTTGAGAAGAATTAATAAGCCAAGGTTATCATCATAGTTCACATATAAGTATGTTATATAAAGCTATTCTCTCAACTTTGATGATGGTAGGTAAAGATGATCACATGCACTGGTACCGGTTGAGCCAGATCCTATGGCTGTTCTTGATCCTCAAATCCATATTGTTTTCCTTTTAATAAATGTGTTTTGTCTGTTGGGAGTTATGAAGCCTATTAGCTATGCACTCTATTATATTGTTTATATTTGTAAATGTTAATGACTGGTCTCTGGAAATTATGCAATCTATCTGTCTGTGAAGAACTCTGTTATAAATTTATTTTATTTTATTAAATACTTGTGATTGGATGGATTGGGGATTTGGGAACTCCATCAAAACACATTTTAATGTGGCAATATTTCATTATATTTGGTCTTTGAATCTGGGGTTTAAATGCTTATTTTGAATAACTAGTGATAGAGTGTATGGTTAAATACACATATTCATGCGTTAAATGTTTGTGAGATTTTCAATAAACAGTAATCGGATATACTGTCAAAGAGAGAGATTTTTTATAACCTCTGAGATTTTCAATAAACAGTAATCGGCAGATTTTGTTTATTTTACTATTTAAAATTTATTCCGGTTGATATTTTGTTGCAGTAAGGGCTTGAATCGTGACCTGATTATTTAAATTTCCCTTGAAATTAACAATTATGTTATTTGTTTTATATTTAATATTTATATTATTTGAATTTTTTTGAGTTTAGAATTTGAAAATTTATTAAAATAAAAAATTGTGTTATATGTGATTTGAAAATGTAAGTGACCACTTATATTCATCAAGATTAATTTTTTATTTTAGAATAACAAATCTTTACAATGGTATACCCATTTATACGGGATTAAATTTTCTACTCTATCATATTAACTTTTTGCTTTTATTTATTATGGCAAAATACACTTATTGTAAAATGCACTTGTCCATTGCTCATTTTATCAACATTTTTTTCCAAACTACTAGACAAAGTTTGAAGGAAAAATGGTTAAAACAAAATTCAGTTATAAAATTTTATTAATCTAAACTAAAATCCAATTAAGTTAACATCATCCAGCTTATGAAATGAGAGTTATTGTGTACTAAGATTTTGAAATGGAGTCGTCTAACGAGCCGGAGGAATTGCCCGGACGGTCAAAATTGGCAGATAGAATAAAAATTTAAAATATTGCGAACAGGTGTTTGAATCGATTTTGACATTGAAATGGATTTGAAGCTATCAAAAACACAGTTTTCAAAATATTAAACTTTGGTTTTAACATGGATTTAGAAAAATTCCTGCCGGATTTTCTGAAAATCTTATCGGAATTTTCATGATTTTCAGGGCCATTCCTCTGGCTAGTTAGACTACGGCTTTTGAAATGGGTATTTTTAAGATCACGAATAAGTAACATCCTGGGTCCTCGTTCGGCGGGCGTTATCTTGGTTGTCGGTACGGTTCGATTAGGGCTTGCGTGGGGTTGATGCTACTAGGAAGCCCCTTTTGCAGATCCGTCTCGATTGGTGGCGCTGTTCAGCGGCTTCGTTGGCTCAGGGAGGAGGGGAGAGAGGAGGATCAAGAAAGCGGGGCTGGCCGACCGAGGGTTCTGCAAGGTCTAGATTTGTAATTGTGGGGCTCGAGTTAAGTGGGATGTGGAGGGCGAGAGCCTGGTTGTGGGAAGAGGTGGTTGCGGCAGGTATAATGCGAACAGAATGATTTCAGAGATTATTCTCTGCAGATCGAAATCTATGAACACTCTCTTAACATTGCCGAACCCAACATTAATCACTGAAATTAATCCGCAGAGGTATAATGCGAACCGCAGAGGTATATATTTGAAATTTGGTATAATGGGAACCACAGAAATATAATGTTTGGCCTCATTAATCCTAATCACATCACTGAATCCGACTGGGAACCGCAGATTAAAAGAACTTGATTCAATTTAGCTCATTATTTACCACTGATTTCTCATTTACCAAATGTCATATAATTACTTAACATATTTAATTTAGATAAAATGACTTCAGGAGAAATCACATCATTAGGGTTAGGGTTAGGTAAATTTTTGGAACCAGTTAATGTGATTCATTCTAGGTACAAGGTGGAAAGACCAATCCATCTAGATTTTTTATTATTATTTTTATTGGATCATTTTGTTTATTTATTATTTTATATTTATTAATTTATTTGATCCAATAATTAAATAAATTAATTATTTAGTTTTATCAAGCAAAAACTTTACTTATTCCCCTATTATTTTATTATGCCCTAAGGCGTATTTATTTGAAATCAACTTTGCTACCTGCCTATGTGTACAATTGGTGATCGTCAGATGTGTTGTTAGACGATTGAAGAAAGATGAGCCGTAGATATACAACAGTTAAAAAAACAAACATAACCCAAAACCTGAATATGGAATTTTCAACATTAATCAGTCAGTCATTCGCTGCACAGCCGCATTTGGTGCAGAGAAGGGGCAGCTGGAAGAATGAGGAGGGAGAGTTGTAGCCGCAGTTGGAAGAACCAGCAACAGTGGTAGTTATTAGTTTGTTCTGGTAGTTTTGAGATTGTCTTTTAAATCTCTTTAGTTTATTCATTGTTATCTATCTGATTTCCTGTTGTCTGTTATAGTGAAGAACTGAAGTGAAGAAACTTGCCGCTGAGCGAGTGCTGCTACGTTGCCTGTGAGTGATGTTGACTGCTGCGTTGCCTGTGACTGTGAGTGCTGCTGACTGCTGCAGTTTGCCTCTACCGGTGGTCACCGCTATTAGGTATGGCGTTCATATCATCTGTTCGTTGGTGCAGTTTATGAATACCTCTTAGATATGTTCTATAGGAACATAGCATGTTCCATGCAGAATAGAAGAACTATACGTACATTTCATTTGAGAACAGATTATAGAATTTAGTAATTTTCTTGGAACTGAATGTTGACATCCTTTGCTCTGTGCTGAGCCATGACGTGGCTGCAACATCTTTCCTTTCCCTATGTTCGTCCATTCAGATTGCCTCTTGTTCCAAGACCATCCTCTTTTAAGAAATCTTAGCAGTTAGGAATTCACTAACACATAAAATTGGTTGTTAGAGCTACACGCTGGTCTTTCATTTCTCTATTATGATTTTCTTTGTTGATGCCCTCTCTGGCCCTATTATGCCTTTTTAGCTGATGCCCTCTCTGGCCCTTTGGCGGACCGTTGTTCACTTCCTATATTGGGTCATTTCTCTAGGGCTTTAGATGTGATAGCCGTCTGTTACTGAAGAGATAGGTGCCCATTAGGAATTACTACTCCAGCCATGCATGCGTGTGGTGATTTTTCGATAGCTAGGATCTCTGGTGCTTGTGATGTTATTTTCATAGCAGGCAACCATGGAGAGGGAAATTGTAAGAATCCGACACATGCTTTACCACTGTTAAATTAAGAAATAGGAAAAAAATTTTAAAGACTCTGCCTCTTAATCGTGATTCTAGACTTGATTATGTAACTACCAAAATCTGAAATGAACATTGATACTCGCAAAACCAGACTGACTTGGCAAATATAATGGTTAAGTTCATTGAAACGAAATTGCAAAATGTAACGGAAGTCTTAGATAGAGGCGCATTGATATCATCTGTTCGTTGGTGCAGTTTATGAATACCTCTTAGATATGTTCTATAGGAATAGAGCCTGTTCATTGCAGAATAGAAGAAATATATATTTCAATCTTATAAAAACATCTCCACAATGTTCATGATTCCTCTTTTCCCAATTTTTTACATTTCAATCTTATAAACAAGTCTTGAAGCTGGGGAATTTTCAAATGACCCTGGAAGCATGTACTTGGAACTATAAATTCCCATATAATCAGTACCTCTGTCTAAGTTATCAGAGGCATCTTCTTTACCAGCTAGGGATTTCTTACTGCAAGGTAAGCAGTCTGCATCTTGCATGATGCCGCATGCTTGACATGCTTCCAGAGGCACTGGACTCTGGCTCTTTAATCTATGAAATTTCATTAGTTAAATTTGTTAAAAAACAGTATGAAAGGTGTCAAATTTGTCTCCTCCTCAAATTTATAAAAATAAAAATAAAATTTCAACTAAACAATTAAAAACACACCTCAGAAGTATTATATACAAACCATCATTCATATCCTCTGCTTTCCATATTGCTAGGCATACTATCTGGAGTGCCAATGCCTGTAGCTGTTGCCCTGCCTTAAGTTTCTCCTTTTCTAGCTCAGAGATTGCATGAGCATACCTATGCAAGCAGTAAAATTTCAACTAAACAATTAAAAACACACCTCAGAAGTATTATATAGAAACCATCATTCATATCCTCTGCTTTCCATATTGCTAGGCATACTATCTGGAGTGCCAATGCCTGTAGCTGTTGCCCTGCCTTAATTTTCTCCTTTGCTAGCTCAGAGATTGCATGAGCATACCTATGCAATACATTTCGATCTTCTAAACAAATCTCCAATATATTTTTAATTCCATTGAACATAATATCGAGATAATATGAATATATGAATGATATGTAAAATAAGTTTAATGGAAATGGAAATTTAGATAGAGGCACTGGACTCGCTCTCCGGCAGTTTCAGCTATGGCAAAACTTGCTACTTTCCATGCAAAAATGGATTGTCTTGTATACTCCACACACTGAATATAGAAGTAAATAATAACAACTTAAGTGATAGCGTGCCAGGCATATACACCACCATGGCAATATATTTGCAATCAAGGAAATTGCTACTGAGAAACTCTGTCAGAGGTCCATCACGGCCTAAGAGGTCAACCATACAAGCATAATGGTCTGATCTTCTCAGAATTATGTTGTTGCCCAGAGGCAGCAAAAATTTCTATATATATTTCAATCTTATAAACACATCTCCATAATGTTCATGATTCCTCTTTTCCCTATTTTTTACATTTCAATCTTATAAACAAGTCTTGAAGCTGGGGCATTTTCAAATGACCCTGGAAGCATGTACTTGGAACTATAAATTCCCATATAATCAGTACCTCTGTCTAAGTTATCAGAGGCGTCTTCTTTACCAGCTGGGGATTTCTCACTGCAAGGTAAGTAGTCTGCATCTTGCATGATGCCGCATTCTTGACATGCTTCCAGAGGCACTGGATTGATCTTTAATCTATGAAATTCCGTTAGTTAAATTTATGAAAAAACAGTATGAAAGGATTTTCAAATCTGTCTCCTCCTCAAATTTATAAAAATAAAAATAAAATTTCAACTAAACAATTAAAAACACACATCAGAAGTATTATATACAAACCATCATTCATATCCTCTGCTTTCCATATTGCTAGGCATACTATCTGGAGTGCCAATGCCTGTAGTTATTGCCCTGCCTTAAGTTTCTCCTTTTCTAGCTCAGAGATTGCATGAGCATACCTATGCAAGCAGTAAAATTTCAACTAAACAATTAAAAACACACCTCAGAAGTATTATATAGAAACCATCATTCATATCCTCTGCTTTCCATATTGCTAGGCATACTATCTGGAGTGCCAATGCCTGTAGCTGTTGCCTTACCTTAAGTTTCTCCTTTGCTAGCTCAGAGATTGCATGAGCATACCTATGCAATACATTTCAATCTTCTAAACAAATCTCCAATATATTTTTAATTCCATTGAACATAATATCGAGATAATATGAATATATGAATGATATGTAAAATAAGTTTAATGGAAATGGAAATTTAGACAGAGGCATTGGACTCTGTCTCTCTGCAGTTTCAGCTATGGCAAAACTTGCTACTTTCCATGCAAAAATGGATTGTATTGTATACTCCACACACTGAATATAGAAGTAAATAATAACAACTTAAGTGATAGAAAACAACATGAGGAGAAAAATTTTAGTCAATCAAAGTCAATTTATACTGTTCATTCCGTGATAGGCAGATCATTCCGATCTGCTAAAGCTGGCAGAAAATTCTGCCTCCATAAAATATTTGCAAGTAGGGAAAATATCTAAGACCCCTTGCTACTTTCCATGCAAAAATGGATTGTCTTGTATACTCCACACACTGAATATAGAAGTATATAATAACAACTTAAGTGATAGCGTGCCAGGCATATACACCATGTGCCTCAAAACTGTTTATAAAACAGATTTCAATCTTATAAACACATCTCCACAATGTTCACTAACACATAAAATTGGTTGTTAGAGCTACACGCTGGTCTTTCATTTCTCTATTATGATTTTCTTTGTTGATGCCCTCTCTGGCCCTATTATGCCTTTTTAGCTGATGCCCTCTCTGGCCCTTTGGCGGACCGTTGTTCACTTCCTATATTGGGTCATTTCTCCATTTTGTATAATTCAGTCTCAGCTATATAGGTTTTAGCCAACTATTCCGAGCGGCCTTGAGAAGCTGGGACATCTGAAACAATAGAAGTATAAGCTATATAGACATGATTGGCTTGAGATTCCTCCAACTCTTTTATATGCTTCTGCAACTTACTGATTTAATCATGCCTTTCCATAAGCACTGCCAATAATTACTCCTCCTTTTCCACCTGTAGCATCTCTGTTGTCTGGGCATGTTCATAGGTTAACATCTTCAATTTCTTTCTTAGGGCTTGTGTCTCTGCTTCTTGATTCTGCATGAGAATTCTGATAGCCTCTCTATTCTCAGGATCCACTCCCAGTTTAATTATTAATCCTTTGTATTCTTCAATTTGCATATGTTTGGCTGTAGAATTAATGTTTTCTTGTTTTAGCTGGTCAGTAACCTTTTGCAGCAAATTTTCAATGATGTTCAAACATTGAGGGAAAGCTATCATGATGTTCAAACATTGCAATGCATATTTGAAGGATAGAGTGTCCTTGTTTTCAAATATTTTTGCATGTCTTACGATCCAGACTCCCCATGTGATGGTGAGGGGCAAGGCTTTGAAGGCTTTTGATTATTTGTTCTCGGGGCAATTTTTTAAGGCCTCTGTAATAGAGGTTCCTTGACATATGATATCAAACTTGTGAGTCCTTCCAATTATTTCTAGACTTGCTTGGAAAGCACATAGGTGAATGAAATGTATGGTTATTTTAAGATTAGATTCATGTAGAATACATCTTCATGGCCCTCATAGCTTATTTGTTGATGTGAATCCTAGGCAAGGGCTCTACTATTGAGATACAGCTGTCCAGTTTAGGACAAATGCCTTTGCAATAAATTTATAAATTCTTAAGTGGGAATGAGAAACTGTTTAGAAAACAGAGTTTCTGGTTTAGAATTTCTTTGAGTGACAATAACAAGTTAGAATGCCTTGCACATTGATGGAGAATTTCTTGATAATTGAGGGTCAAATGTCTCCTCCTCAAATTTATAAAAATAAAAATAAAATTTCAACTAAACAATTAAAAATACACGTCAGAAGTATTATATAGAAACCATCATTCATATCCTCTGCTTTCCATATTTCTAGGCATACTATTTGGAGTGCCAATGCCTGTAGTTGTTGCCCTGCCTTAAGTTTCTCCTTTGCTAGCTCAGAGATTGCATGAGCATACCTATGAAATACATTTCAATCTTCTAAACAAATCTCCAATACATTTTTAATTCCATTGAACATAATATCGAGATAATATGAATATATGAATGATATGCAAAATAAGTTTAATGGAAATGGAAATTTAGACAGAGGCATTGGACTCTGGCTCTTTGCAGTTTCAGCTATGGAAAAACTTGCTACTTTCCATGCAAAAATGGATTGTCTTGTATACTCCACACATTGCATGACCATAATCTTAAAGCACAAGAGGCCCTTGTAATACCTCTAAGGTTATATATACATAGAGATGGATGCCCATAGAGCGAGAGAGAGTCATGATTAATTGTGTTCCGAGAGTCATGATTTATAGTGTTCGAGATTTCTAGGGCAGAGAGTGTGGACTTGCTAGGATGTTGTGTGGAGGCATCCCCAAATTTAGAAATTCAAGACGAGATTTCGGTCACAGCAAGAGCCTCATCTCAAAATTATTAAAAAGAATAAAAATCTCAACGAGAAGAATTTATTCATGGAAACTCATCAATATGAAATGGAATCTTTGTACAATCTTTTAACCTATTTTTTTCAAATTTGTTGTTTGGGTGTTTTGAACAAAAATCAGGGGCTCCAGCTGACTAGTGGGAACACTGATAATTAGTGGCCAACTAAACATGATAATTATTGTCATCTTAGCTTTAATAATTCTATTATTTTCTTTTAATGGAAGTTTTTTTCAGCCTTCTTCTTTTGTCTTGTATACTCCACACATTGCATGAGCATAATCTTAAAGCACAATAGGCCCTTGTAATACCTCTAAGGTTATATATACATAGAGAGATGGATGCCCAGAGAGCGAGAGAGAGTCATGATTAATTGTGTTCCGAGAGTCATGATTTATAGTGTTCAAGTTTAATTTCAATTCTATATATAGACATGATAGTTGGTATGACATTTCAATATTACATGAATTGATGACAAAACATCAATTTCATACATTTTTATAATGTCAAAAACCTAAGTTTTGTTTTCATTGTTTCAAGATTTTATATGCCAAATTCAGAAAATAAGCTATCATTTTAAAATATAGCTTTAACATTATCTTTATTACAGCTTAAGATTTGAATTAAGTTTTAGGTTATCCTTAAGGTCCATTTTTAGTTGAATTACTTAATCTAAATTTTATTTTGAGACTTTGAATAATATTTACAGTGTCATATTAATAAACTGAAGAAATATTGGCTGCCTACAGCCATCCTTAAATAATAACCATTACTACATTAGAGAGAATACTATATTTGAGAGAAAAAATATGATAGTTTGGTCAAAATTTCAATTCTATATATAGACATGATAGTTGGTATGACATTTCAATATTACATGAATTGATGACAAAACATCAATTTCATACATTTTTATAATATCAAAAACCTAAGTTTTGTTTTCATTGTTTCAACATTTTATATGCCAGAATTCAGAAAATAAGCTATCATTTTAAAAGCTATAGCTTTAACATTATCTTTATTACGACAACATTTGGACTACGTTTTTCGGTTATCCTTAAGGTGCATTGTTAGTTGAATTGATGGTCTTAATCTAAATTTTATTTTTGAGACTTTGAATAATATTCACAGGTTCATATTAAAAAAGCAGAAGAAAAATTATTTTCCTATGTATTGTACAAAATTCTTTCTAACACCATCATTATCTTTATTACAGCTTAAGATTTGGACTAAGTTTTAGGTTATCCTTAAGGTCCATTGTTAGTTGAATTACTTAATCTAAATTTTATTTTGAGACTTTGAATAATAATTACAGTTTGATATTAATAAACTGAAGAAATATTATTTTCCTATGTTTTGTACAAGATTCTTTCTAACACCATCAACATGTTTATCATTTAGTTTTTTATATTCAACATAATAATTAGTTTTAACTTAACTAAGATTTACCTACAAATGATCCATAATTTTTATATATTAAAATTTAGATTAATTTACAAAAACTAACTTTTCAAGCAATAACTATAGCTTTATCCATGATTTTCAGAAAAAACCTTTAGTTTTACATATAACCATATTTTTTTCAGTCACACAATCATTATTTTTTAACTTACATTTACCTAATAATGATCCATTTCGGCTCTCTCTAACTTCTCATGTAGTTCTATAGGAATCGTAATTATACATCTAATTCAAAACCACATACAAACAATTTAATTATTCTTTTATCTTTGTTTTCAGAAAATGACAACAAATCTTACTGAGAATGCTATTTCCTCAATGCTCTCAGGGAAAAGTCATATTCAACCATTTCTACAAATCGTTGAACTTGAACGTATTACATCAATGCAAAGTTCAACAGTACGATATTGCACCACCATCTCTGATGGCACACATATGAAGTGCCTTATGCTTCCAATAACATTCAACGACCTCGTTGAAGCAAGCTTGCTTCAAAATGGTTCAATTATACATGTTAAAAATTGGACTACTTCAAATATTGGTCCATCAATGTAAGTTTGTTACAAAATTCTTATTTAAACTTTACATATTTCCTTCATATGACTTTGAACTATAACAATTTCTCTTATTACTATCATTTACCATGTAGGTCTATAATGCTACTAGACTCTGAAATTTGTACTACATCTACACCTTTATTTGGTATTCCAAAAAATATGAGCAGCTCAATCACTTCTCAAGAAGGAGATCCGTCGTCATCGATCCAACAACCTTCGTCGAAAAGGCACTGCACCATTTCCGACATTCCTACTGCATCCATTACACCAGTCCAAATTCCAATCAAAGCAATAAACCCTTACCATTCAAACTGGTGCATAAAAGGATAAGTTCAAAGAAAGACACCTCTTCAACAATTTCAAAATCAATATGGTCTTGGTAAAATGTTTGGCTTCGACCTGTACGATACAGAAGGTGGGGAAATACACATTACATGTTTCAACAATGTTGTTGATTCTTTCTTTGATAAGATCCAAGTTGGAAATATATACATTGTCTCAAAAGGCAATGTGAAAATGGCTAATAAACAATACAACCAATTAAACAATGAGTGGGAAATTTTGTTAAATGCTACATCTACAGTTGATCATGTTGTGAATGAAAGAAGATCCAAGGCAATGAT
Source organism: Pinus albicaulis (assembly GCA_034641835.2). Lineage (NCBI taxonomy): Eukaryota > Viridiplantae > Streptophyta > Pinopsida > Pinales > Pinaceae > Pinus > Pinus albicaulis. The sequence goes on from JAXQQM020076702.1 coordinate 11,752, forward strand.
GCATTTCAATATAAAATCAATCAATGATATCAGAACAACAAACGTCAACTCAATTGTTGATGTTCTTGGTATTGTTACTAGCATTTCCAATCCATGCACCATACATAGAAAAGACGGCTCAGAAGTTACGAAACAAACAGTAAATCTTGAAGACATGTCTGGATATAACATGGATGCAATCTTTTGGGGAGATAATTTTGATGGAGTATCAAAAGAAATTACCAACTTATGTGCTACAGGAAATAATCCCATCATAGTAATCAAGTCCGCTCGTGTTGCTGAATTCAATGGAAAAAATGTCGGTACTACAACAAGATCAATTATTCTTGTAGATCCTGACATTGAAGAGGCTAATATCCTAAAGTCATGGTTTAGAAAAGAAGGTTCCAGTACAATTTCTACACCACTGACAAAAAAATATTCACCCTATTTTGGCCATCAACCGAAGAAAATAACGATTGCGTATATTCACAATATCATCCCCTTAGATATACCTGCATTCTACCAAGTCAAGGGGACAATAACAAAAGTATACATGAACAATTTGTACTACCTATCATGCCCATCTATTGTTGATAAGAAAAAATTCATGAAGAAACTTATTCCAAAGAATTCAAAGACATGGTATTGCCCTAAATGCAACACCGAAGTAACTGACTGTGATTATAGATACTTACTAAAGATAGATGTACAAGATCACACTGGTCAGTTGCTTTCAACAGTTGCTTTTGAAGAGGCAGCATCTACAATTATTGGAGTTAATGTAAAGGACTTCTATTTGTTATCTGAGGATCCTGATGTAATAAAGGAAATTGTCTCCAAAGCAATGTGGACAGACCACATCTTCACACTATCAGTGAAGACAGAAACATTTAGAGACATACCACGCTTGAAATGTGTTATCATCAAAGAAGAGAGCTTGCAATTCTCAACAGAATGCAAGAACATCATTCAAGCAATCAATAAAATCTCAATATCATAGATAAATATGATTACAAGTACTATTGCCTTATTTATAATTTGTATTATCTTCTTCTAAAAATATGTTTATAAAGAATATTCTTTCATACGCCTTTCCAAACATATCTCTTACTGTTTACTCATATATCTTCGGAAAAAACATCTAATTGTATATAATTTCATTTAAGGTAATTCACCATACTTTAACTTCTTCCCTATTAACAAATCAACCAACTTTACACATTACATGTCCAATTAAATTCATATGCATCTTTAAAATACTTAAATATAATCTGAAACATATTGTTATCAACTCGTTACACATCTTATTATCTCCCTCTACAGCTAGAAATTACTAAAACTTCATTTCAAACTTCAATTTCTTTTTTCCCCTTCCATAAAATAGCATGGTTATTGTCTTGCCAACTAACATCGTCACTCCATCTCTCTTTCCTGTAGGCGCATTAACTTATCGGAATGTCTACTACTTCTAATGATGAATGTGTGTGAAGATACTATGCAGCAAATAAAGAACAAATAAATGCACGCCGACGTGCAGCTTACCATGCTAAGAAAGCCCTCAAAGATTCTGAAACAAACAAAAGGCAAAAGAAAAGTCAAAATTTATCATCAACAACATACGATGGAAATTCATAATTACCATCAAATCATTCTCACTCCGAAAGCAATTCTCTTTCCCATTTTAAAAATCGACCATCTTCTCAGCAAACCAGTCCACCAAATTCATCCAAACCTCATTCGCCACCAGCCTCCATTACACATGCTTTCAACAACGCTCATGATAATGATGTTCAAACAAATTCATCCATACCTCATTCAACCCCTCCATCCATTGCACATGCTTTCAACAACATTCATAATATTGCTAGACAACATGAATTCCGTGCAAGAATTGATAGGCTTGCACAAAAATCAACATGCTCCATTTTTCTTGAATCTTATCTTGGAATCCATATCCGCATGTCAAACCAAATATATTGTTGCTATAGATGCATTGCTAAAAAAAAAATTCACCGTTTCTCATTAGCAAACAACATGGACCCTGGTCCTCAACCACCTGTCCTGGCTGCTCTTTCACAAATAGAAGAAATGCTTATTGCTAGGGTTAACCCTATCCTCCAAGTAACACATGCACGTGGTGGCCAGTATAAATACACTGGCCACACAATTTTCTTTCCGCAATACATTACAGAAATAACATGCATGTTTCCACGCTGTGTTGAAGACTTGGATATTTTAATCGTTTCCCGTCAAAGTAATGACCGTCAAGCTTATGACTGCATTGTAAGTAGACATCGAGTTCTCGCCGCATTAGAATAAAAATTGACAAATGATCCTTACCATAGGAATGCTTGCATTGATAACAATGCACTATCATCCTTACCAGAACTCCCAACTGATATCTCCTCCTCCATTCACCATTCCAATACCACAGATCCAACTTCCCAACTGTCAATCGAAACACCAATTTCCCTTACTGAAGATTCCATAGAGCAATACCCACACCATACATCATCATTCATTCCAACTATACCTAATAGAAATACATAAATCCAAGAAATACGACATTATTTACAATCATACAACCACCATTTTGCTACTACAATCCAATGGCCACCAATAAGCTTATCTCCAATCAATGAATACAACACAGAAGGTCTAATCTCTATGGCTTTCCCAACACTATTCCCCACAGGAATTGCACTACCTAATCAACCAAGAATAAAGATAGTGCAATTACATGAATACGCACTTCATCTACTGCATTACCATGATAACAGATTCGGCAAGCACCTCGCTTCCGCTACTACATATACAATCTGATGATGTGTCATCGCAGTCAAGCAACAACATCCTTCTTTGTAAAAAAAAACCATTGGAGATGGATTCCCAACATCAATCCAAGAATTAAACATCTGATTAAAACAATTTCCAGATGACAAATTGGAAAAACAAGTGATGCGCTTCGGTAGCTCTCTACATGGCACAAGATATTTTTGGCACAAAGATAAAAATGAACTAACATACATGATATCTCAACTCGGTTGCCCAACGTTCTTCTTCACATTAAGTGCAGCTGATACAAAATGGCCTGATCTTCATGCAATCATGCGTGGGATTCCACCTCCTGATGTTCCAGTACAACACAAATGGAGAAATGATAACATTATCTCTAACCCCCACTTAACATCGCTATATATGCACCAAATATTCACAATATTTCATGAAGTTATATTGGAGAAAAATTTGCAAACAAAAGACTACTGGTACAGGTATCTACTCTACCACATGACTTACATAGTTCCCTATACATCAAGCTCCTTCTATTTCAAAATTTTCTAAAAAAAAACATCCTTCGCAGGTATGAATGGCAACATAGAGGATCAACGCACATCCATGGCTTCCTCTGGATACAAAATGCACTTGATATGGAGACTCTTAATTGGGATAACATGGAAGTAGTTTATTGTGCTAAAAAATTCTTCGACAAATACATATCAGCTTGGAACCCTCGGCTTTCTACAATTTCCAGCCAATCATTTTCTCAAACAAATGTAGAAGACCCTTGCTTATTGTCTACGTCAGATATTATTAGAAATAATCCTTTCAATGATTATGTCCAACTTATCAATTGCATTGAAAGGCACACAAAATGCACTGAAAACACATGCTTGAGGAAAAAAGGCTCGTCATTCGAATGCTGATGTAAAGCACCTTGGGAATTACATGCACATTCCTCCTTGTTCATTGACTCCAATGGCCAAAAAGCATACACTCCCGCTCGCAATGATGATCGACTAAATACCCATAACCCTACCATCCTATCTATCTGGCGTGCGAACATTGATTTCCAACCAGTACTCTCAATCCACGCTGTTCAGAAATATATTGCGAAATATGCATCCAAAGCAGAAAAAAATTCCGAAACATTCCATGACATGCTATGTAGAATTGTACTGGCTTCACCCAATCTTGACCCAGCAACATATGCATTCCGAAAATTCCTTGCAGAAACTCTTGTTGATCGTGACATAGGAGCACAAGAAACCTGTCATATGATATAGAAATTACCACTAACATTGTGCAGTCGCTCCTTCTTCCATTTAAATGTAAGCCAAAAAATCTATATGCACCTCCCAGAGAATAACACCACCGCTCCTCCATCACCACACTTCATAGATACATACATCCATCGACCATCTCCCTTAGAATCCACATCACTTATAGAAACAGCAAGATCATGGTCATATGATCCCCGTCGTAAGACAAACAAATGGAAACAAAGACCCCAACAAGCAATTCTTCGTATCATACCACGTTATTCCTCAATTCCATAAACGACCAAATCTTCTTATGCTGACTTCTATAGAGTTGAAATTATGCTTTACAAACCATTTCGCCATATCGCGAGTGACATAGGAAATTCTGCTGAAGAATTTATCAAAAATTGGGAAGCATTTCGTCCATTTTACAAACCATGGCATCAACACTGGACACTATCTGATATCGATCCTCCTGCAAATGACAACACAACTACTGAAGAATTCCATCCTCCAAAAACGATGGACCTAAACGAATGGGAATTACTCTCTCAGTTGTACCCTACAGATGAACTACTCATAAATGACATTCAAATGCTTGGTGTTCATTGTTTGGATGATAGCCATAACTGGAATGATACAACTATTCCATTGCATCTCCAAGAAATAGGCGCACAATTCATCGAGAATACTCGCTCTGTCCATCGCATTATTCAAAAAAATATAGATACTCTACTGTCCCTCAGCTCATTATCTTCAATGCAAAAAAAAGCTCTGGATATTATTCGTGCTCACTCCATTAAGAAGGATATCTTACCTTCTCTGTGAATGATAATACAAGGCACTGCTGGAATTGGGAAATCCCTTCTTATAAATTGCATCAGAGAAATGCTCATAGCACTTGCTGGCTCAGAACCTTCACCAATCATGATCCTAGCCCCTACAGGTGTTGCAGCATTCAACATACAAGCATCGACAATCCATTCTGCTCTCCATCTTCCAATAAAAGATCTTACACCATTAGAAGGCAGTGCTCTTGCAAAATTTCAAGAAGAGCTTAAGAATATTAGGTACATATTAATCGATGAAATGAGCTTCATCGGACCTAAGCTTCTTCACCAGGTTGATCAACGGCTTCGTGAGGCATTTCCATTAAAAAGAAACTTACCGTTCAGCAGTTGCTCGATTATATTAGTTGGTGATCTCGGACAGTTACCACCCGTCCAAGACATACCACTATATGTAGGGACCAGTCATGGAACGACATTGTGGAACACATTCACAACAATCATCACATTGGACAAAATATTTCGTCAACAAGGTCAAAGCTGTGCTCAGGTTCTTTTCAGAAACGTCCTCCAAAACATTAGAAATGCAAATCCAATAATTGAGGACTACAACATCCTTATGATGCGAACAGACTCTTTCTTGTCTGCAGCTGAAATACAGTCATTCCATGATTCTATACATCTATTTCCAACAAACGCTCAAACATTGGACCACAACAAGCAAATGATCAAATCTTTAAACACTCCGGTTGCAAGATCAATCGCAGAGGACGAAAATACATACTCTACATTCTCTTCAGAAGAAGAGCAATTACAGCGAATTATATACCTTTGCAAAGGACAAAAAGTAATGTTGACTTCCAACCTTTTGGTTTCAACAGGGCTTGTTAATGGTTCCCTTGGGGAAATCATATCCATCTTCTACAAAGAAGCAACTTCACCTCCACAGCTTCCAACATTTGTAGTCGTTGAATTCCCAAAATACATCGGCCCTACTTGGGATGAAACAAACCCCACTCACTTGCCGATTCCTGCAATAAAAAGAAATGGTCGCACACAAATTCCACTCAAAATGGCTTGGGATTTAACTATACATAAATCTCAAGGTATGACTCTGCCACAAGCAACGATAGACATTGGAAAAACTGAACGACAAGGCCTCACATTTACAGCAATTTCAAGAGTCCCTTCACTACAGAATCTATGAATTTTCCCTGCATTCAGTTTCGACCGTTTCATGAAACTGAAAGACAACAAAAATATTGCTCGCAGAAAACAAGCAGAAGAACGTCTCTGTTCAATGTCTCCTACAGACGACCAACTCCATTCCATATGTTAACATCTCCAAAAGGTTTCCATATCATCAGCTCCATATTTCTTTCATAGCGTATCATTTCTACCTATTACCAAAACTTAATTCAGTCATTACCAATACATATTTTACATTATTACATCTGTTTTATATTTCTTAACTATTTGCTTCTAACATTTTCTATCTTTTCACACAGAACATATCGACTCAAATATATCACAGCTACAAAACTACTGTATTCCATATATAGCATCTCTAAAAGGTTTTCAAATATTATCAACTCTATAAATTTTTAAAAACACAACATTTCTACCTACTAACATTAACCTAATTTACTAATTGTTAATAAATGATTTAAAATATACATTCTTGATATAATGCTTACCTATTTCCATCTAACAGTTTCTTTGTTTTGAAACAGAACAGATGGACTCCCTCATATCGCAATTACATAACTACATCACAGAAATACATGCAACAATTCATTCATTGCAGGAGATACAGAAAAGATTCCTGCCAGTCAGAAATCCAAATGTCCCACTATACAGACTGCGACCAACGATGGATTTATTAATTAAAATGAAATCTAGTATCAAACGTATAATCCACATACATGAATGAGATAAATTGAGAAAAGCAAGAGCAGAATGGCAATCAAGAAATAGGCATCTGCAATTCCAAATAAATCTCCAATGGTGTTCAGTCTGCCATCGATCGAGCTGCATCTACGACTGAACGTTTCCATTCATATATTACAGGTAACTTCAATTTCAATCATTATAATTTATCTACAATATAATTCACACAAAACCTCATTGAAGTCAACTTGAACAAGTTATTCTACATTTTCAAATAAATATATATTCCTCTAATTTCTCAAAAAAAAAAAATTTCTTTGCAGGTTCCTTACTACATCAGCGTATCTCCTGCCTCTTCACCAACCTCAGCATCAATCATCCTCTTCATGATATACTTGTAGTCTTTTACAAAAAATACAATTTCATTGCAAAATACTAACATGCAATGTACATTTCTACAATTGCAAACTCTTCAAAATTACATTTCAAACATTGTACATTCTACAAATTTCACGTAATAGAAATAAATTGCCATATTTCTTTTCAATCATTAAAAAACAATCTCCATTTCAAACATTATACATTCTATATACATATCTCCAATGACATTATAATATAACTTTCTTTTCAACAATGAAAATGCAATGTCTATTTCAAACATCATATATTCTGTATACATATATCCAATGACATATATATATCAAAATAATTACAGCTAATCTCATTCTACCATATTCCTTACGGCGTTTCCTTTGAAACATTAGGTGCAATTGCTAGTTTATTTATTTTTATAAATTGGGCAAGGAGGGTATTGATGGTTTATTCATTTATTACAAACTGGGATAGGGGTCTTTTATCCTACTGAGTTAGTGTCACTCTCTATACATTGAGGCTTTTTTATGATTTGATGTTTATATCTTATATCTCAGGCGATACGAATAGAGCAACTTAGTTTAAAGGAGGACATAGAAAAAACAAAAATACTATATATATAAACAAAACTAAAATAAATAAGTAAAAAAAAAATACAGTTACATACCATTTTATAATAGTCACATATTTTCACATTAATTTGCATTATTAATGGAAATATCAATATATAAATGATAACCCAACAAACAAATAATCCTTATAAAAAAATACAATAGAAACAAATAACTCTCTAAGAAGGAGAGTGCACACAAACTCAATTTTTATTCCTAAAAATGTTAAAACTATTTAAAATCAATATATTAATTATATAAAAAGTATATAAATAAAATTTACAATTACTATGGATGTAAAGGGAGCTCTCTCCTAAGGCCATAGTGTAAATGTATTCAACACCATTGAAGCTTGAAAGTTGTAAACAAGATTTCCAAAAATTTATGTTGGATTTTTTCAAAATATTTTAGTAATTTCGATTATTTCTCGAGACAAATGTGACCTCGTTAGACTAGGTCACATAAATTCTATAAATACCAAAATATAATTAACATACGAACATAAAACACAAAAAGATAAAAATAAGAAGCCTTTATAAAGTGCATTGGAACAACACCACACATCTTCTATAATAATACAAAAATAGTTAATATGCATTTCTAATCAATCTACACAGTAAGACTATGTAACTTAACTGAAATTCTCTACTTCAACTAATTGGGTGTCCCAAAATAGTAATAATTTAGCTTATGCAATTATGTGTGTTTATATATCAGAAGAAAATTCAATTCGCTAGTGATGGGGGAGGACTAAGTGTAATTGAGTGCCATGAGAGATGAATATTGATGACAAAGTGCTAAGAATTTGAAATGTATGAGAAAGAGTATCATGGAATACTAAAAGTATCCATACATGTTATGAAAATTTTTAGATAATTAATTATAAATGGGACTTTAAAAGAAGTGTTCAAATTTTCGACCATGTGAAGAAAATTATCATTGATAAATGTTGTCCATCGTTGCAGAAAAAATAATTATAGAGAACAATTTAAGACAAGGGTCGAGCTTAACAATGTTAAGATATTTGGTGATCTATGTTCCATATCCATCATTCAAATACATATAATTGGCTCTGTTACCTCTGTAGTGATACTGACATTATGATATTCAAATATTTGTCTTCCAGATCTATCATTCAAATCCGCACAAATGATTTATTTACCTATATTATGATACTCTGATAAGGAAACAGAGGTATTAGCAACTCCATTACTATCATATTTTTCAGCATTAGGTTGTTCATTGTTAAAATTTAATCTTGATTTTAATTAGATGGCTACCTGTATGTGATTATTTGTTTATTTTTATTGAGTTATTTTTGATGATTAATCGATTTCTAGATTTGCAACTATCAAACTCAAGTATATATTTCTCTCTAATAGAGCACTTTTCGTGAGTTGATATCATAATTTGTGCCTTGATTTCTTTGTCCATATTTTCCATAGTATCAAAGAGAGGTTAATCCAAAGATGCATTACGCCCTTTAGGAGTGATGAATGTTTAGAGGGAGTGTTTAATTTGTTTCACCCGAAATCACTCTTTCATTTTGTCACTATGTCGAGTAAAAGAAATTGAGTCATGGACTTCTTGTTTACTTTCCTTGATAACACTGAAGGAAATTTTGAATAATATGGAGCTATTCTTGGGATTATTTGTATTTTTGCAAGGGATGATTTACTAGCTGTAGGGGTTTCTACTACTCCTTTGAATATCAACACAAATCCACCTGATGAAAGCTTTCCCACCTATTGCCGAAAAATGAGAAGCTGGCCCTAGACTCATAATTTCATACATTCTCTTGTCACATCACCTTCCTATGCCATGTATCATACCACATGTACCTACCATGTCGACCTAGCACTGACCATTTTATGAAGCTAATAATATTCAAATCTATCCATTTCAATCAATCCTTAAATAGTTGTTCACTTGAGGACTTGTATTCTTGGATGGTTTGGGTAAGTGTGTAAATACTAGAATTCTACAAAGGAGGCCTGGCATTTTTTTGTGTCGCTACACTATAGTTCAAACCCAAATTTCTCTTCATTCTAGGAGATTTGGATGAAGTTCCATATAAAGGTCTCAAAAAGAGCTATCCAACAAGAAATTTTTCATGCTCTTTTGAATAAGATAACGCAAGGAAAAATAATTGTGAATATAGGCTTCACAAATAGCTTCGTTCAAGACTTCAAGCTCAAAAAACATGTAACTTACACTAAACAATCAATGATAGCAAACACATAAAGCAACAATGACATTAATAACATCATGAACATGAAAAAAGCTCCACTACGGTTGAAATGAATAAAATTACATTCAACAATCTCCCCCTTTGACATTGATTGCAACAACACTAGATATTTCTAGTCATTAATGTCTTTGTGCGTGACTCTCGGTAATGACCGCAGTCATTTTGAAAAATATGTGAATACTCTACTTATAGTCTTAATTATGGTACAATCCTATAGATAATGTAAAGGTGTCACTTATATGCTTATTGTAAATATTTCCTTAGTTGTCTTTACATACATATTGAAAATAATAACTGTACATATGCTTGTGCTCGTTTACGTTATACACGTAAAGTGAGTAGCATAAGCCAAAACCTTTATCTAACATTACAATTTTCATGGATCAACACATGTTGTAATATCAAATATTTATAGATACATCATTAAAGAATAACAAATTATGTGTTTTAAAAGGATTGTGGCAATAAGGGGTTGGTAGACAAGATTATGGAATTTGATATAATGGTAGACATAGATTCACCTTTTAAAAACTATCATGAATAAAATAAATCTCATAGTATGGGTAGAGTAGAGACTAGTAAAGACCATGTATATAGTAGGGGATTTTATGGGTATTTACCCTAATCACTCAAACTTTGGATTTTATTAAATTTTAATTTAGAATTCAACTCAAAAGGCCTTATGTCTGAGGTGTTATATATATATTGAGGTATGCGCATAAAAAATAATTCTAAGGAGATTTTCGGATGGATAGGGAAGGAGGTCATGAGCAAGGAGTACAACCAAATATTTACAGGAATTTAACTCATGGTGGGGAAGATTTTTCTCTTGTATTCTATACATTCGTTAGAGAAATTTTGAGGTAAGAAATGGGCCTAAAAATAAAAATGTACCGCCAAAATAAAATTTATAAGAACCAATAAGATTCAAGATGATGATGTAAACCATGGGGAAGGATCACCATTTTTGGAGTAAAAAATAAAAAACATTAAAAAAAAACAAAAACTAAAAAAAATTCCTTTCAAGCTCGCATTTTTAGCTTATCTTCATACAATTTTACTCAAATTTCAAGCATGAGCACTCGTTGCATGCAGAATTTAATTCTTAGTCCAAGGAGTTCCCATGTTGCATACTTCTAAGGGAGGTTGCTACACAAAAAATGAAAAATACATGAAAAACATGATTGCAATCAGGTTTTTTCATGTATTTCTCATTTGTGTGTAAGAGGGTCCATTGAAACTATGAAAGATGCATAATCCTTTGATGAGGAAATAATTTTTACATCCAACAATTTCTCCAATTCAAAATTTGAGTAAAACCTTAGGGAGATAAGAAGAAAATAATAATTCAAAAAAGTAATTTGTTTATTTTTTTTATCCCTCTAAAATTTGATGATGTAATCTAATAATATTTTATTATTTCCAATATTGTTTTATAATATTGTTTGGGAGGCGAAATTTAGACATCAATATTTCTCTAATGGCAGAACTAGTTCAGGGAAGGAGACATATGGTAGGTAGTGGAAGAAGAAGGAGGCCAAATGGTCCAACATTTATTAGCCTACAAGGATGATCGAAAATGACTAGGCTAGGATAGACAAGTGTGACTTGTCTATTGCTGCAGAGGGGCTGAAATCTAACTACCCAAAGTCAACATTCAGATAATTGAAAAATGGAGGAAGTCGAGCTAAAGGGATAGGGAAAATAGGAATAAAATTTGAGGGAGAAGGAAATAGAGGGATAATTGTTGAATGTGTAGTTACCAACAAGGGTTAAATGAACAAGTGATGAGAATGTGCACTCACCTCGCCTTTCCACCCAATAGTTGTAGTCATAGTTCATACTCTAAACATAAACACCATCCTTACTATAACTAAGGTATGCACTTTATTCTTCGGTGGTGGTTTCCTAGATCAATGACATTATCCCTTTATCATTTTATTGAAATTTTGTCATTTTTCCATTATCGTAATGAAAATGGTGTGGATTATTCCTCTTGGCTAGCAGTCTCAACATGATTCTTTTGTAATGATAAGTTTATGTTTCTAATAATATCGGAATTTCATTGAAATGATACTTGGTTTATCTAAAGCATATGAGCTTTTAAATGTTTAGACTTATTAAGAGTACTTGGATTACCAAATATATGTCGTAGTTTATGCAATGTTTTATTTGAAAAAGATCTGAACTTATTAACACCCGTATTTAACAAATTTTTCATATTTTTGGTCCATATTGAATACTTATGCCTTGATATATACAATTCTTTGTGTGGTTCAAAACATCTGAATTTGTGCAACATTTAAATTTCTTGATACTTTAAGAATAATATGGAAGAATTTATGAAAGTTCTGTGAGACCTCAACCAAGGATGATACTTAAACCCTAAATAATATTTTGTATTCAATCAAAATGGATGTGGATGTGTCATTGTAAGAGAATCACTTAACATCAAGGGAATTATAAAGTAGTTGTTTGTCATTGTTGCAAACATGGGTGGAGGCTCCTACTTTTGGAATCCCTTAATGACTAGTGGGTGGAGGTTTCCAATCCTTGGCTACCTTGGAATATCCTTATTAGGTATTCAAACTGTTGTATAGTCTAGGCTCAAAAAGTGCAATAGAGTGGAGATACTAAAGAGACAAGCACAAGGTGGAGGAGAACCTGTGGAGTCCTTGAATTAAGTGAGGGTGGAGGACCTAGCCTATGGAGCCCCTCACTGGCGGCTGGTTGAAGGTGGCTTACCTATAGAGTCCTTGGGCTGACCTAAAATGGAGTAATTTTTTTTTAGAAGGATGGAGGTTAGATTAGACCTCTGAAGTCCCTAGCGGTATGGTCATTGGGACTCTTGTGGCTTGTTTTCATTTTTGTTTAATATATTTTTAAAAATACAAAAGAAACATATAATTTAGAAAATAGGACAAACTATGATCTTTCAATATGCTGAATAACAATTTTATTTCTATATGTTGGAAAATTAACATGTTGTTCAAAAAGGTGTGAAGGTGGGATCAAATTTTGGATTAAAACCTGTGCTAATGATCGAGCAGGATTTAAGGAAATGAAAGTTAATCCCGGATCAGCGGAAACCCGCGGGCACAAACTGCCCACAGGTTATCAGTGTTGGTGCCTCCACATTTGACTCTGCCAAAATTCTAATGACCATAGATCTACAACTAGAAATAGCTACAGGGGCAGACCCTTGATGAGTTTGTGGTATGCCAAAGCACCCCCGCAGTAACGTATGAAGCCCATGACGCAAACAACACATGCCACCAACTAGGAGCCAACCCATCTGTCACATCATCTTGTCATTACGTATCTGGTCAAGCATTGAATTAGCATTAATGTTCAAAATCCTATGCCATCTATATAAGGTGGCGAAGTTATTTATGTTCTTCCTATTGGTTTTCATTCCCAATTATTAAAGAAGTCACTTTGATTGCTTACTTTTGCACTTATTAATTCGCTCACCTGAACTAATTCATGGCTAAATAGGCGTCTTTTTCTGGCTCTTCTAGCCATATCCCTCTTATGGAAACTGAACATGACGCTGGAGATACGGTGTGCACCATTGAGCATTTACCCTTCTACCAAAAATTCCTTCTAAATGAGAAAAGTTCCCCCATTTATTCGACCATGGTCAAGTCCGGTGTTTTGTCTGCATGTGTTCCTAAAAATTATATTTTTCACAATTTTTTGCATTGGTTAGTGTCTGCATTGTATCCTAGAAAATGTTTTCTTATGAGTTATTGAGGGGAAATTTTTCTTCAAGTCACATCTCAATTAATCTGTCAAACCCTGTGTTATCCCAAGTCTGAGTCTTATGTCCAATTTACTGAAGAATCATTGGCAGCATTATATGATAGTCTTGCAGGGAAGGAGTTTATAGAGAGGTTCTCTTCTTTCTAAAGCTTGAGGAAGGAATTTTTTCACCAGATGATAAAGAATTCCCTTTGGATATTTTCGACACAGAAGTCAAACCAATACTACAATTCTTTTCAAAGATACTTGGAAATGAGGATGTTACCCAAAATGATAGGTAGGTTATTGGGTTATTTTCCCTAATGATGAAGCCTAATGTGGTATTAGATATTCCCTCCTACTAGAAAGAGAACATTAACACTCATCTTATGAGCATGTCCCTCAGCGGGTCTTTCAGGTTTCCTGCGCTGCTCACTTATTTATTCTTGTATCAAAATATTGAGGAATTTGTACATTTGGGGCTAAATATTATGAAATAAAATAAGAAAAGACAGTAAGAATATTTTGGATAGATATAATAATAAATAAACAAAATAATGGAGGGGTGTTTGATTTTGCTGCTTATTTCATGCCTATTTCCTATAAGGTCTTGAATGGACTTACTCATCCATGTTTTGTACCAAAGGCCTAAGAGTTTCTTTAGTTAAGTGCTAATTGTAAATTTGAGGATTTTTTTGTGTATGATGATTATTCATAAATTAGATTGTATGAAACTGGGATTGAGCCTTATAGATTACCTACATTTGTCCCCATGATATTGTTTTCCGTAGATTTTATTAGGCGGTGCCTAAATTTAGATCAAATAGATTTTGTTCCTATGAAGAAAGGCCATTTATTTAGTTTTCCTATGTTTGTGGAACCATTCATAGTGAATATGAGGCAAGAAGCAAATGAAACTAACATGATGTTAGAAAGAATGCATTTGTTACCAGGTGAGAAATGGGTTGATGATCCACACAAGGCAATCTCTAATAGAAGAGTTGAAAATGGTTATTCTGCTTTTGTTGATGATATTAAGCTTGAAGTAGAGAAGTTAGATAGAAAAGGTTTTGCAGAGTCAAATAGTATGATCGGGATTTATGCAGGAATGCAACAGAATAAACATATAACCATAAATAAAAATATTTAGCGGAAAAATCATTTCATTTTATTAGTATCCAAGAACTGAAATTTGCTTACAGACAGAATGGAAATAAACTAGCTAGGGCATTGGTAGCTATCTCTGAGAAGAGATGTGGTGGCTACAAGCCTCTGAACTGAGTTAAAATGAGGCTTGAGGACCTATTTATTATTTAGAAACAATGGAAAACTCTAAACATCCAAAACCCTAACCCTAGGAGATGAAGTGCCAAAAATATGGGCCCTATTTGGGTAAATTGGTGTTTCAATTTCCCGGGGACGTAAATTTGGCATAAGATCTCCATTTGACGTGAATCATACCTCGTTAGAAATATATATCCGAGAACTAAAAATTTTTAGTGAGAAACATTAGTCCATGGACCCATGTTGCTCCCGATTTTTCCAAAAAACGTCGTTTAGGGCCTCAAAATGGCTCCGAAAGTTCAGGACTCGAAAAACTGCTAAAAATAGTAAGTTATGCTGAAACTAAAAAAATGAAAGAGACAATGGTGGGGCCCCAACTTGAATAGGTGGGTGACCACCAATATCCACCTGGATCATTCATCCCCCCTTAGGAATAAATGATCCCCATTGCGTTAAGTTCCTCCATGAGATGAGGAAACTTCTGCTGAACTTGGTCCTCGGTGAACCACTTTCCTTGGTGTAGTAGTTGGCCATATTTGACAACCTGATACAGTTGGATCTTCTATTGGCGAGTGTTCTTTATTTGCATGTCCATGATACAATATTTGGTGGCTTGTTCCATGCAGTCTGGGTTTAACTCTATTGGTGTGAGTTGTTCTACAATGTCACAGGTGTTCAGTAGAGGTGGGAAGTAAGGATGAAGGCAGTCCACATTGAAAACTGGGTGCAAACCAGGGAATGGTGGAATATTGAGCTCGAAGGAATTATTCCCTATAGCCTTGGCGATGGTGTATGGCCCGTATCGGAGCAGCTGAAGCTTACGGTGGGGTCCAATGAGGCACTTCTTCTACAAATGTAGCCACACTTTGTTGCCCACCTAGAAGTTGTGTAGCACCCGATGTTGATCATGGCATTGCTTGTACTTAGTATTAGCTTTTTCTAATATATCATGAACCTGTTGGTGGATGTTTTGAATGCGTTCAATGAAACTATTTTCTTTTTCAACTTCCGACTAGACATGAGCCGAGTCGGCCTTAGTAGCTGCAAATTGCATGGCTACATCAATGGGACATAGTGGCTGGAATCCCAAGCCCACCTGAAAGGGGCTGTCGCCAATCGAGCTATGGAGAGCCTGATTATAAATATTTTGTACATAGGGAAGGCTCTTGTCCCATGTGCGTGGATGCTTAGAATTGTACATGCGCAAAATGTGTACAATCATTCTGTTGATGACCTCTATCTGGCAATATGTTTGGGGATGGAAAGTTGTGGACTTGGTGAGATTGGTGTCCAGCATTGACCAGAGGCTGGACAAAAATGTGCTAAGGAACCTACTATCCCGATTTTATATGATATACTGTGGGATCCCAAATTGCACCCACACTCGTTCAAAGAAGAGTATAACAGTGGCTTCTGTTGTGATATTCTTCTTGCAGGCCGAAATAATGGCCATCTTCGAGAATCTATCGACGACCATGAAAACACAGTCATTTCCATGCTTAGTAGAAGGTAGGCCTGACATGTAATCCATGGAGATGGATTCCCAAGGTCGGCTAGGGGTAGGTAGCAGAGTATATACGCCTTGATTCTTGATGGTCGGTTTGGCAATGGCACAAGAAATGCAGGATCTGATGTGCTTCCTGACATCTTTTCGAAGGTTCAACCAATAGAAATACTTTTGTAGTATTTCTACTATTTTCTCGACCCTGAAATTCCCAGCGACTTGACTGTAGTGTGCTTCCCATATCATCTTGGCACGCTCGCTTGAAGGAACACAAAGGTGTCCCAAGTGACATAAAAGTGCATCTTGGAGGTGAAAATTTGGAACTTGCGTACCCCCCAAGAGTTCCTTGTATATGTGGCTAAATTCCGGTTCACTCTCGTAGAGAAGCGGCCAATCAAAAGTCTCGTGCCCACAGGAGTTGAGAATGGTGGTGAGCACCACGATCGGTGGTCGGCTGAGATAGACTGCAACATTATTGGTGCTACCCTTCTTCTACTTGATGTTCAAATGAAACTATTTCAAATATGTGGACCACTTCGTATGGTGATCATTCTACAACTTCCCTTGTGTCTGTATGAACTAAAGGGGCTGGTGGTCTTTGTGGATGATTATTTCCTTCCCCAAAATGTAATGCTTCCATTGTCGACAAGCTTGCACAATGTAATACATTTCTTTGTCATAAGTGGGGTACTTGCGAAATGTATCAGACAATGTATCACTATGATATGCCACTGGATGTCCCTTTTGAGTAACAACCACCCCAATAGCATAGTCAGAGGCATTTGTCTTGATCTTAAATGGTTGTTTCAAGCCTGGTAATGTGAGCACTAGGCCAGAACAGAGGGGATTTTTCAATTTCGTAAACACCCTCTGTTGAGATTCCGACCAAAATAATTTTTCTCTCGCTCCTCCCTTGCTGACTTGACTCAAGGGCCAAGTGATATGAGAGAATCCCAACATGAACCTATGGTAGAATTTAGCAAGACTCAGAAAGCTACGAAGCTCAATTATAGTGGTTGGGGCTGGCCAATCTCGAATGACTTTGATCTTGGTTGGATCCACATGCACCCCCCTTTCATCAATAATGTATCACAGATATTGAACCTCGGTCATGCCAAAAGTGAAATTCTCCAAATTGGCACACAACTTGTGTTGCCGTAGTGTTTGGAGGACTTGTCGGATATGGTGGAGGTGCTCCTCCCAATTCTGGCTGAAGATTAGAATGTCATCCAAATACACCACTACAAATGAGTTGGTGAATGGCCACAAGATGTAATCCATCAAACTCATGAAGTTTGCGGGAGAATTCGTCAACCCGAAAGGCATGAACAACCATTCAAAAAGGCATTTCTTGGTTTTGAAGGCAGTCTTCCACACATCAAAGGGTTCAATTGGTACCTGGTGATACCCAGACTTCAAATCGATCTTGCTGAAATATTTTTCCCCTTTGAGTTGGTCTAGAAGGTCATCAATCTATGGGATTAGGTACCTATTCCATACAGTGATCTTGTTCAGTGCCCGATAGTCAATACAGAGTCTCCATGTCCCATCCTTCTTTTGTACCAATATGATCAGGCTCCCACAGGGCGATGAACTTGTTCAGATGTGACCTTTTTGCGGTAACTCCTAAATTTTCCTCTTGATTTCATCGTTCTCCAGAATAGAGTGCTGATAGATCAGTCCATTGGGTAGCGGCGCACCTGGTGTTAGATCGATTGGGTGCTTGACCTGACAGTGCAGAGGAAACCCTCTGGGTGAGGTAAATATGTCCTCGTACTCCTCCACAACCTTGTCCATTTGATGTTGTCATGAAGAGGAGCCCTGTCTGGAGGTCGTGGCCACAGTCTTCTTCTTTCCCTAGGGGCAGATCATAAAGGAAAAAAATATCTTGGTTTTGGAAATGAGCTTACTGCATTGTTTTGCAGTAACCAAAGAGATAGTGGCAGGAGGTGGTACCTTTGGTATCCTGTACAACTTATGTTCCAAAGTAAAAATAACAACGCGAGGCCGATACTCATACACAGCCTGACACTTTCAAAATTATGGTTGTCCTAATAATACATCAGAAACATCAATAGGAGCAACATCACATAAAACCTCATCCGTGAAGGGCTTGATGCTATAGGGACGGCGACACTGCTAGCTGACGTAGAGATCCCGTACTTGGTGAAGCCACGCGATGGTGTATGGGTGTGGAAGAGATGTTCCTCCTCCTCTAGATCTTCTAGTTCCTCCTTCTGGATATTCACAGTGGAAATAGTGGCCTTGGGCTTCGCATCAATAATCTATTTCCATTTTTCATTCCACTTTTCAGGTTCTGATTCAGAGTCAGAGCATGCATCTGACTCAGAAGCCCTCATATCAGCCACTAGCAACTGCTTGGCCCGACAGTCACTTTTAATGTTAGTGGAGCTCTTATGGAACTCACACCACTTTCCCCTGTCCTTATTTAGCTTTATGGTGTTTTTCTTTGCTTCTGGCTTCGACAGGTTGTCTTGAGCTGCCATGCCTTGGCTCTGTCCTTTTTTCTTTGGTTTGGGAGCACCTTTCCCTTGCTTTTGATTCATAGATCCAAAATATCGCTTCTTCTGTTTGAATTTCTGCTCAATCTTGGTAGCATAACGGTATGTCGTACCAAGCGAGAAGATGTCGAGGAACTCCATTTTCTCTTGAATGTATCTATGCAGGCAACTGTGATACTTTAGCACCAAATGTTTCTCTGAATCTTTGATACCGAAATTTATGCGCAGGGTATGGAATAGATTCGTTAGCTCATGCACATCTTGATCCCTTTGTTGTCGTAGCGTGGTCCATTGTACGTACTTGTCCTCATAGCTCCCCAAGAGATATTACTGTTCCTTGGTGGCATATTGGAAAGAATTCCAAGTTGGTACGGCTGAGAATAGAGACGGTTCTGTCTGGTCCTTGTTCTCATAGTAGGTTTCCCACTAGTCCTTGACATGGGGGGTAGCTTTGAGGACTGCAAAAATAATCTTCTCCCGGTCGGAAAAGTCATGAACCAAGAAATATCCTTCTAATACATTCAACCATCTATCTACGACATCTACATCTATTTAACCCTCAAATATGGGAATGTAAAAATTTACTTGTACCTTAAAAGGAGTCACACCTTGAGAGTGGCTGCTAGATGTAGAAGCGCTGCCAGTGGGCAGTCGTTGAAGGATCTAAGCAAAGTTATCCATCACCACATTCCATTGTTTTTCAAGGGCCTCCTCGAGCAATATTTTTATAGGATCTCCTACTCCGTCATATTTCTTTTCATCCCCCATGGGCATCAGTCAGGGTTTGCAAGCCTGATCTTGCAAAGGTTCCACCAAATCAAGCCCTAACTCCTTATACCCCGACCTCGTTGGGGACATGCAAAGAAGGATCGAGAAAAAGTAGACTGCTCTGATACAAATGATTCGGATTTATGTAGGAATGCAATATAATAAACATATAAACACAAATAAAAAGATGCAGCGGAAAAATCACTTCATTTCATCAACATCCAAGAACTGAAATTTTCTTACAGAGATAACGGAAATAAACTAGCTGGGGCACTAGTAGCTAGGATTTAGCCCGCCGAATCTGGTTTTTAACAAAAGAGAGGAGAGATGGAACTAAAAATATCCTATAAAGGGGTTGGGATTACTGTCCCTTTCATCCTCTAGGAAGAAGTTGTGCATGTATAGTTAACACAAAAGGTGTTGGACCTGCTCACTCTGATCATTGCAGTAGTGGACGAATTCCTATATCGTTTTAAAAGTCATGGGCTTCCCTGCCCTGACGGCCTTGATCTTTAGTAATAAATATCCTTCTACTAGAAATAAGACATAGTTGGTGGCTGGTGCCCTCCATGTTAGCACATCAGAGTACAAATATCAAATCATAGTGGTTTTTTTCTCGGCTTGTTCCACCTAACCATGTGCTTTCTTTACCTTTGTATGTTCTTCTCTGAGTTGAGAAAATGTCTGATCCTCTGTTGCGGAAAGGTATGTGAATTTATTTAACAGTTCCTGATACTCTTCTGCGGACACCAATTCCTTTCTACATTGTGCTAACTCATGCTTGTTCGAACTAATTCATTATAAAATTTTTGATTGGCAGCCTTTTCTACCAGACGCTTCCTATATTTGGGTTTCCTTTCCTTCTGTAAATTATAGCGTAGTCTGCACAGAGGCTTCAGTAGTGTCCACTAGGTTTGTCTATACCTCTATCTCAACAGTGTTTTCTAAATCATTTTGTATCTCAACCTCAACAGTGTCTACCAAAATGGTGACAAACTTTGTTTGGGTTTTCGTGGTGGTCAATTCTTTCTTAGGCTTCTGAGCCCTGCTTACTTCCTTCAACTTCTTTGTCAAATGTTTGATAATTTTCTTTAACCTTTTGTAGGTCTTGCTCATTTTATTTAACTTATTTTCATCTAAATTCTCTTCTGGCCTAGTTTTAGTAGGAGATGGAGGAGCAGCAACCTCATTTCCAGGAATGGTGGTGCCAGTTTTGTGGTTGTCACTGATGGTATTTTCTACCTGTACTCTGGAATTTACTTCCGCATTAATGTCCCGACTGGGTGAGATATTATTCCCTTCAGGCATTAAAGGGACTATCTCTATGCTTGCATCTTGTTCTAAGTTGATGGTGTCTCCTGACTGGTTTTCCGATTCGGCTACCCCTTCTTCCTGCTCTTTTCTATTCACCCCATCACTTTCGAGAGGATAAAAAGCCCTAAAATCCTGTGATTCATCTTGGTGGGGTAATATCTCGGTGCGGCCAGAGCTACTGGTAGTGGAAGATTGGTTTAGCGGTTCCTCTTGCTCCTCATCTTGTTCAAATGGGCTTCTAGCTTCATGAAATGTCCTCATTTTCTCCAGGACTCGAGTGATATCTTCCTCATAGTCTTGTAAGGGTATGTTTTGAGGGCTCGTAGGTGGTGAATGTTATGGCCCTACATCCTCTAGAAATTTTGAGGTTTATTTTTTGTAATTGCAGTATTTCGGACCGTCTTCGCTTGATTGGTTCTAAAGTCGAAGCACGGGTCCTTTTCCCTCTTATTCCTCTAGTTATGTTCATTATAGTTTGCTCAATTTCTGTCCCAACAGGGTTTTCCTTAAGTGTCTTCACGGCAGGGTTAACAAAGTCATCCCAAGATGTCCTCTATCTGCCTAATTGATGCATGAGGATTAACTTGATTAAACCATGCTGGATGATGACCGCTTAGGGGTTTTATCATTTCCCATTCAAACAATAGTGTTGTGTAATAAAAAATTTAAGAAAGCAGGCAGATTAACTAAAATATTTTGTTTAAGAACAACTAACAATTTTAGTTGACAGGGTTTTACCATGTCTTGGGGTCCATCACATGTGATGAATCTCTGGATGAATGCTATAAATTCTTGCCATGGTTGTTATAGATAGGTAGGTTTAATTCCTTTTCCTTTTAATCCCAATGGTTCTCCTGGATCTTAGTATGATGTGATTGCTTCTCATAGAAGAAGGTGTTTTTCAGCCCATGTTTCTCCTTCTGCTGGTATTCCAAAGACTTTAGTAATGATATCTTCTGTGAACGGTATAATCCTTCCATTGAGCCTGGTACGTCCCTCCTGTAGGTTCTGCAGGAATTCAATTGCTATCTCTATGTCAAACCCTTGTAAATTGTGTAAGTATCGTGACCATATAGCTCGTTGGAGAATGGTGTGAGGTGCGTCTGAGATTGGGAAGGTCGTAGGTTCATTCCGGAGAGAGTTTCCACCCATGGTTGATGTGTTTTCCTGAGCTAGTTTCTCCTTCTGACTGTGTTTCCTTTCGGCCTTGTTGGTTAGAATCAACACTGCATGCAAGAGAAAAAGAATTTGTAGCCTTCTACCAAAAATTTAGGTAACTTCATATCGTAATTGCAATGATCCTTTGGTCTTATTAGTGTATCCAAAAAAAATTGTGTAGGGAATTTGCATGATTGATATTTATGGATATTTACACCCCCTCTCTCAAAATAAGGGCGTCCACATACTTAAGTATGAGATGGATTTGATCAATCATGAATCCATACGGGGGAAAATTTTAGGGGTCACTAATCATAGTCTGTACACGATAATGGTCTTCGCGACCTTTGAGCTCAAGGAAAGAGGAGTGATTGTAATAATTATGAACGTGTGCAATATAAAGGCTAGAATTGGAATTTATCATAAGTGTATCTCATGCAAAAGTGACTGAAGAAGGGAAGAAGCAGCACAACAATTATTTATGATAGGATGTCCTTATTTAATGGTATGGTGTGACAGAAGCATGAATGTGAAAGATAATGATTGGTGCCATCATCCCAAAATATAAAAATGAAAGCATAATTCATTTATAGTTACTTATGCAGTAAAATAATATTATCACTAATTCAAGTAGTGGGTTTATCTTGGGAATGGATGGAAATAGGAGATAAGGTATATCTAATATTAATTGGCTATCATTGAAACATACTTTCATACCACAAGCAGAGCCATTGCTGCCAGCAGGAATTTATAGCCTCGACAGGGTCGCTATATTAAACTGAAAAATGAGCTAGAATCCTTTACGTAAAAGTAGTTATTTTTATAATTTTATGGAGATATCACCGTGCTCGTGTGGTGGCCAGATAGTCACGGTGGCACTAATTGGAGTTGTAACAGAGTGATGAGGTCATCTTGTGATGAGACCTCCTATCCTTCAATCAGTTGAGAAGGTTATTATCCTGGTGTGTTGGCCATTGTGGGAATGTCACCTACTAAACCCTTATGATCATGGTAGGCTGGCTCGAGATGAGACCCCCTATTCTTTCTTAAAAATTTGCATATATACATAGTACTTATTTTTGAAAAGTAAGCATGATGAAGGAGCATCAAGACCTTTTTCTCCATTTGTAAATATGGGGTGTGATCATATTAATTTGTAAATATGGGGTGTGATGATTTTTAATATTTTATTAATTAATTTGAATTAAATAGGAGAAGGTGAGGATTTATGTAAATATCTTTTTATTAATAAAAGGATATGAGGAAATTTAATAAATTGAAGGATTTTAGGGATAAAAACCTATCCTTTAGGGATGTTGAGAAATTTAGGGGTTTGTTAAGGATTTTAAGGGATTGAGCATTTAATTAAATGATTTTTAAAAATTATATAAATAGGAAGGGGATTTGTGAGAGAAACCATGAGAGATTGTGAGAGAGTGTGAGGCTGAAAACAGGCTTGAACAGCAAGGCTGTAAGCCTTCAGCAATTGTAAGGGCCAAATGTTGAATATCAGGCCATGAAGGAAGTTTGTAAGTATTTATTTGCATGTGTTAATGTAAAAACAATGTGGTTTCAGAATTTTGGGGTTCGATTCATTAATTGGTGGAATATTTTTGTAACTAGATTTTAAGTTGAATACACGTTCCATATAATCTAAAGATATCGAATCGAATGTGGAGTCAATGACTGCTTGTTTTATATGAAAATTAGACTTTACTTCAATTGAATTTGTGGAGTTAATAAATCGATCTCAATGGATCGATTCCAAAGAGACAAAACTCTGTATAAATAAATTGCTAGTAAATGTTTATAAGAGGGCGCTAGTGAATATTTTTGTCAAAGGCTCTGTCTGGAACGTATTTGTTTACCCATCTCTAAAAATGCAGAATGCTGTCATTAGAATGAGCAACGCATGGAATGGATATTCGATTTGATATAGCATTGTCAAGTTTTATATATTCAGATTCAATTCAGAAATGTTGAATGAGAATTATGGATCGAGTTTTAAATCTGTTATGAATTGGATTGAGCGCTAGTGTACAAATGGGTATGGAGGATCGGTTACCTTATGATGTGTGTCATGTTACTGCTATAGACAGCGTTGAATTGAATTGATATCACGGTGGAAAAAAAAGCTGAGAATCATGAAGATTAAGTGCGATTTTGATGAGCCGGTGGTCGCAGCGGAAGCGATGTTATTGTTTGGACTTATTCTGTTATATTGTTCACTGTAATTGGAAATGAAACCGGATGGAGTAGTTTTGTATGCAGGTAAGGGTGTTAACATCACAGCAGATTGCGCATTGAAGAATTTATGGGTGGCATATGTAACATAGCGCAGCAGGAAAATCGATCTGTGGAGTTAAGGAACCAGATTTAGAATTGAAATGGTAAGTCGACTTAATAAAGATTTGAGGGATGGTTTAAAAGAGATCAGAACATATGTTTTGAAATGAAATGGGGACAGTATTTCCAACGAGAACGATTATGAATTTCTATTTGAATTCATATCCTTTGTGCTATTAATCATTGAATCAAATACAGTTTTATTGTGATCATGGTGGAAGCCGGAGCGCAGAGATACAGGTATGTGAAGAACATTTATTGAATTAAATAGATATGTATCGGTTCAATTAGCTGTTAACGTGGATGCAGAATGGAGAAAATGCGTGAGGAAATGGTGTTAAACCAGTATAACTGTAATTAAAATTGTGGAAGAAATCTAGAACCTCAGAGAAGGCGTAGATTCAAAGGGTCGATTCCAGGAAGGCGCAGTCCAGAAAATTGTAGGCGGTCCAGAGGTCGATATCTTGGTGAAATTCAGACAGGTAAGTTATATTGGTGATGGGCGCATTGTTTATGGAGATTCTTTGTGTGTCAGGATGGGAAATAATGAATTGAAAACTGAGCGAGCAGTTTGATGTGTTAATTGGCAAATGTATGGAAATTAAGCATTGGGGTTTGAATCATATAAGTTGCAATTTGAAGGGCACACTCTTTAAATTAAACCCAGCGTATATGAATGTGATGGTGTATGTGACTTAACGGGTCTAATGATGAGACGTTGAATGTTAATAATAAAAGGTGTATGTAAAATTTAAGATTGGAGTTTGAATTATGCAAGCATGTACACTGGGATTGGAAATCGAGATTGCTGTTTGGGATAATGTGTAGAAAAACATATGCATGTTGATGTTTATGATTGAAAGTGAAAATGAAAGATAGCTAGAGCCTTGAGAGTTGAAAGAAATTTGCCAACTAATGAGGTTATAGTTGGGCATTTACTGACATGTATTTTGTCATGCATAGAGATCCTGGGTATTGCAAGCTTTAAACTTGCGTCAAAGCATTTCGTTTTATGAAGAGACCACTGTGTTGGTGTGGTAGCTATATAGTCACAATGCCATTCACTGGGATTGTAATAGAGTGATAAGGCCGGCTCGTGATGAGACCTCCTGTCCTTCAAGAAGTTATATCTATCAGGAAGGTCATTACCCTGGTGTGTTTGCCATTGCGGGCACGTCACCTACTAAACCCTTATGATCATACTAGGTTGGCTCATGACGAGATCTTCTATTCTCTCTTAAAATTTTTATGTAAGCATAATATTTTTTCTTTATAAATGAAGGGAGGCTCATTAACTCAAGAGTTAGGGATGGTGTGAGAAGTAAAAGAAGAATGATAATATAATTAATACTTCTTATTCCTGAATCCTTATGTCAAAGGGAAATACTACTCGAGTGTGTATAAATATATACTATTATAAGACTATGTATTGTGTAATAACATGTTTTAATAGGAGATGTCTTAGCCATTCATTGCATAGATGTACCATGTAATCTTCTGGAGTATAGATTTCCATTAAAGTTTCAAAGGATCATCATATTAGTAATAGTTCTGCTTTTATCCTCTTCAGGTGCCAATTTCCACTCAAAAATGTGTTTTATAACTGGGGTGTGGGATGAGGATAGGTCATCAAAAAAAAAAAAAAAGAAGAATCATTCTTAAAGAGGGAAGAAAAAAAATTTGTTGTTCAATCCGATTGAACATCAGCAAATAAAAAATCCAAAGGAAACAATTGTTCAATCCAATTGAACAACAACTATTGAATTGGATTGAACAATAGTCATTCAAGTATTTGAAAAACAACAGTAAAAACACAAAAAAACATGGTTGTTCAATTCGATTGAATAGCAGTTGTTCAATTGGATTGAACAACAATCATTCAAATATTTGAACATCAAAAGGAAAAACACAAAAATATTCTTTTTCAATTTGATTGAACAATAGTTGTTCAATTGGATTAAATAGCAATCGTTCAAAGATTTGAATAGGAAAAGAAAAAATGCAACAAGGAAACGGTTATTTAATCCGATTGAACAACAATTGTTCAATTGGATTGAACAGTAATTGTTCAAGGATTTGGACATCAAAAGTAAAGACACAAAAAAACACGGTTGTTCAATCCAATTCAACAAAATCCATTCAATTGGATTGAATAGAAGTCATTCAAATATTTGAACAGCAAAATAAAACATGCGAGAAAAACACGACTTTTCAACAACTGTTCAATTGGATTGAATAGTAGTCATTGAAATATTTGAACAACAAAATTAAAAGCATAAAACAAAATTGTTCAATTTGATTGAACCGTAGCTATTCAATTGGATTGAATAACAACCATTCAAAGATTTTAATGACAAAGAAAAACACAAGGGGTGATGAAGAATGTATAAGAAAAAATTTAAAAAATTGCAGGGAAATTATATACAATATTTACAAAAAAGAAACAACAAGCTCTTATGTACTTAAAGTTGTGGCGTTTTCGCCACCTTCTACTAGAATTTGGATAGTAGGATCATTGCGTACCTGCTGGCAGAAAGAATATTTTGTAAGAGTTTCATGATATAGGAACACTCTGTGCTCATTGACTCGAAATGTAGAACCGGACCCATCTATGGTGGTCAAGGTGAGGGTACCATTGTTGTGTACTTCTTGAATTTCATATGGACTGAGCCACCTTGTTTGAAACTTCCCAGGAAAATCTTGAAATATGGAGTCATAGAGAAGGGCCCAATATCCTTTCTATAATGTCTTCCTTTTAATGATGGTGTCATGCGACTTAGCTCGATTTTGTTGTATGATTGTTATGTGTTGCAGAGCCAGTAGTCATATTTCATCTAGTTCATTTATTTGCTAGAGTCTTTTAATATGGGCCTCCATCAAGTCCATTACTACCTCCTGGGTTGTCCTTATAATCTTTACTTCGAATTCAATAGGAAAAATAGGCTCTCTCCCAAACACCAGATGATACAGAGAATATCCAGTGGTGTTTCGCCATGTTGTGCGGTAAGCCCACAAGGCCTCTGGTATTCTAGTGGCCCAGTCTCGACGATGTGCTAATATTGTTTTAGTAATAATTACCTCAAAGAATTTGTTGGTACTTTTGACCTACCCATTTGCCCGTGGGTCGTAAGAGACGTGACTCTATGGATGATATGTTGATTCTTCAGGGTGGCTGTAATTTTATTACCAACGAACATTGCCCCTCCATCATTTATCACTTCTCGTGGTAGACCATATCACACAAATATCTCAAAAATAAAGTTAATCATAGTTTCTTATGTGGCTCTTGATAAGGCCACTGTTTCCACCCACATTGTTACATAATCTATGGCAACCATTATCTAGATTTTCTGGTTCGATGGCGGGTTGAATGGTCCAACTAAGTCCAGTGCCCATCGTTCTAGTAGTTCTACTACCAATTGTGGTTGTATTTCCATTTCATCAGCTTAACCAGGGTGGCCCATTCTTTGGCAACTATCGTAGACTTGGACATATTGTTTTCATCTTTAAAAATCGTAGGTGAGTAATAACCCAATTGTAACACTTTGTGCCCCATTATGTGATCTGTGAAATAACCACCAAAAGGTTCATTATGACAGGCCCGTAGGATGTCATAAATATTATCTTCCTGAATGCATCTGTGTATATGCATGTAGACTCCTATATGAAAGAGGTATCCACCGATCCAGGAGAACCTAGCACTGCGTTGTACAATCAGTTTCCATTCCCTTGATGTTAAGTGTATAGGAAACTTTCCTACTGCCAAGTAGTTTGCCAATTAGTAGTTTTACTGCTATGATGAATAGGTGTTCGTCAAGAAACTGATATTCCATTGCTAGTGTGTCATCTATCTTTGGAACCCTAGATAGGAAGTCGGCAACCACGTTCTCCTTCCCTAGATGGTCTTTGATAGTTATATCGAATTCCTGCAAAATAAACAACCAATGAGTTATTCTCCCATTTGTAACTGGTTTATTGGCTATATATCTAATGGTAGAGTGATCAGTATACAGGATAACCAGTTATATAATGTCTAAATCTATTGATAACATAAATGAAAGCCAATAATTATTTCTCAATCACTGTATAGTTTAATTCAGTAGGAGTGAGATTTTTCATAACGTAATAAATAGCATAGGGATTTTTATCTTCTTCTTCACCAAGAACTGCCCGTATTATTGTGTCAGATGCATTCGAAGAAATGTGAAAGGGAAGCTTCCAGTTAGGACTGCGTAGTATCAGTACCATTGAGACTATTTTCTTTAAATCTGTATAAGTAGTGTCACATTTATCATACCAATGGAATTCAACATTTCGAGTTAATGCATACAATGGTTCAACGATTTGTGAGAAATTCTTTATAAACCTGTGATAATACCCTGCATATGAAAGAAAACTACATACATTTGTCTGCATACAAGGTGGGTTTAATAAAATGATTACTTCTATTTTTGATGGGTCTACCTGTATTCCAGCTGCAAAGATGTAGTGTCCTAGGAGTACTCCTTTTGTCATCATCATGTGGCATTTTTCATTATTTAAACATAAACTGGTAGCAATACATTGTTGCAATACCTTTTCTAGTGTTCCTAATGCTTGATCAAAGTCATCACCATATGAGGTGAAGTCATCGATGTAAATTTCAATTCCCTCATTTATTAAATAAAAAAAAATGCTGACTATGGCTCTTTGGAAGGTTGTCAGGGCACTGTATAGTCCAAATGGTAATACTTGGTAGGAAAATGTACCCCATGGGTAGGTAAAGGTTGTTTAATCCTCACCTTCAGGGTCTATCTAGATTTTATTGTAACCGTTGAACCCATAAAGAAAGGGAAAGAACCATTTTCCTGCCAATGTATCGAGGACTTGATAAATTGAAGTAAGGGAGAAGTGGCCCTTCTGTGTTGCTTTATTTAGTTCTCTGTAATCCATACAGATTCTCCATTTCCCATTCTTTTTAGGAACAACTACTAGAGGGGAGACCCATTTGCTTCCTGAGATAGGATAAATGAAATTTACATCTAGCAGCTTTTGCAGCTCATCTTTTACAATGTCTTTTAGATGTGGATTTAGCCACCATTGAGGTTGTCGAATAGGTCGAGCCTCCTTGAAAGTATAGATGTGATGGGTGCATAGTTGAGGTTCTATACCCTTCATGTCTAGGTAGTCCCAAGAAAACGCTTCCTGATACTTCTGTAGAATGTTTATGAGCCTTTTCTTTTCATTACTATCCAGATTACCATTGATATTTAAAGTTTTCCCTGGCTCAATTTCAATGGGTATGTTGTTGCATACAGCGGTTGTGGGTATATGTTGATCATCAAGGTCTACCAAGGGATATTCTTGTGTTTCATCTTCAAGAAATATTTTTAACATTTGGCATTTCAAGTTTTTAGATGTAGATGGATGATTCATGAAGTTATTTATTACATCATCTTAAGTTTGATCCTTAAATCCAAGAGCCTCAACTAATGTCAGAGGTGGACGAATATTTTATTCCCAATATGTAGGTGGATGCTTGTGAATGTTTACCGTGTGTAGAATTTTCTTGGTGGGAGGGTAAATGATAATGTTTTTTATGTAATCTCCTCTAGAAATGGTCATGATTCCTATCCGGCAGCTTATGTAAGCATCGATTGTTGCCAACCAAGGTCGCCCAAGTATCAATGGGTGTCTGTACAACCTATTCTTTGGGTTAATAACTAAAAGGTCAGTTGGATATTCCCATAACTAGAAACTAGGATGTCTTGTAATATTCCTTCTGGTCTGATAACAGATCTGTTAGCAAGTTTCAACAAAGTAGCTATGGTTTCTAAAGCTGATATGCCTAGATTTTCGCAAGTCCATGTAGTTAAGATATTAATGGTTGCCCCTAAGTAAACTAATGTGTTTGGAAAGGAGTGGATAGAGATTTTCACAGTTACTATGGGATTCCCTTGTTCCTCATATTTCACGGGTGTTTCCTTACCCAACAGTAAGTCAGATAGTGCCCCTACCACATGAACAGTGGGTGCAGTTTTTTCTTTCCTTACCTGCTTCTTCCCACACAGTTCTTTAATTGTCTTGGCATAGATGGGAATGTCTTGTATGGCCTGTAAAAGAGGAATTTTAATGCCAAGGTTTCTTAATTCTCCCAGGATATCGAAATCTAGAGAGACTATTGGTCTAGGTAGAGTTAACCTTTTAAGGAATGGAGGGGGATAAATCCTAAGAATTTTAGGTTTTCCTTGTTCAATCATTTCCTTTCCCTGCTCTACTTTTGTTTCATTCATAATTTTTTGTCTAGGAATTTTTGACGTTCTAGATTCCAATTGTGGTGGGGTTGAATCCTCTGCTGGTGAGATAATACGTCTTGATCTCAACCTTATTTCATTACATTAGTTTTGTTCAGTTTCAGCGTTTGGATTTTCTACAATATGAATTAGCTGAGCAAGCCTATTGTTGGGGTTAGGATTGGGTTGGGTTGGCAATTGAGTCCGTATGATAGGCTAAGGGTTGTGTTGTATTGGGTATGGAACAGGTAGTGTAGGTTGATTTTGAACCCCTGTCCCCATTGGTAGGTTGGTCATTCCCAGAGGTTGCTGCTAGTTTTGAGGCCAATTTGTGGTTTGTGAAGGGGAGGTTGGCCACTAGGTTTTATAGGAAGTGTTTGGCCAATAAGGGGGAGGAAAAGGAAAACTTGGCCAATTATTCCTGAAGAGGGTTGTGTTGGTCAAGGTGGCATAGGAAATGATTGATATGGACAATTAGATAAAGGTGGTTAATTCTACGAAGCTACTGCAGGATTTTACTCATTAAACGGTGGGGAAGAAAAGAACTAAGGCAGGTCTTGTGGCATACTTGGTTGTGCTTGCCACTGGAGATGCTAGTTCATGAGATAGACTAGTTATATCTCTTCTTCTACTTCTTTAAAAATTTCCTTCAGCCCCGGAAGCAAAGGATAATGTTCCATAGCATGGTCTTTGGTGCAAATAGTGCATGTATGAACCATGTCTAATGGACATTCCCTTTGGTTGTTGTTCTTCCGACAGCATGGGAAAATGACAACCAAGTTTTTTTTCGCTATAGCTTGCTTTTGCCTGGCTTGGAGGATATCTAGCTATGTTGTCAAGGTGCCCAGGATGTCAGTTTTGACATCTTCTAAAAGATTACCAATCCCTGCTCTGGTTACATTTCCCGCAGACTGCCTAGGATCCCATTTAGTTGAGTCTCATCTGATTGCTCTATTTCGCATACTACCCCAAGAGCACCTGATACACAGTGAAATAATATCATCATATTCTTCTTAGTAGATGTCCCTTTTTCCCATTATGTTAAGTGTTTCAACCCATTCTTATTTCATTCCCTTAATCATTGTTTCTTCTAATATATCTTTGGATAGTGCAGTATATGGAGACCTTTGTAAATTATGTTGAAATATTTCAACGTACTCTTCTAATGTCTCATTGTCTTTTGGATACATATTGAAGATTTAATCTTTTAATTCTGGAGTCCAACAATAATCTTGATATCTATTAAGGAAAGTGTTCTTCATTTGGTCCAAGTTATTGATGGTTCCTCCACTGAGCCCCATGGACCAACGTAATGCAGTCCCTTTCAAGGTAGAGGGAAATAATTTAAGTTTTTGAGGGTCAGTGGTGTAGTCATATCCCCTACATAAGACATCGAATTCAAATAAAAATGCATCAGGATCTTTTGAGTTCAACCCATGGAAGGCGGGGATGTTTTGTAAGAAAATGGCTTTCATAGGGGCATTTGTAGCATGATCAACAATGGGATATTCCAATGTTGAAGTATGCCTCTAATTCTAGTTCTGATTGTTTTCCATTTGATCAAAAATATGCCAATAAACTTCGCGGATTTATTATTTTGGAGGAATCATCTCAGTGGAATCAGGGGGTGGATGTGAAGGAAGCCTTACAGCACTTCCCTGATCTGGGATATCGAGTGTCTCTGTCTCGACCACTCTCTTAGGGGATCCAGGCTCTAGAGTTCTTAGCTATATTACACCACTGGTTTCTCCTTTCCCTTCCTATAAATTGCAAGAACCTACCTCTCTCGAAGGGTCAGCATTTACGTGATCAGGAATCTAAAGGCTTTGTTCATACCCTTCTCTCTCACTGTGAATCTCAGTGTAGGCTGCATATGGTGAGGCCACTGCTTGAGAGAGTGTAGTTGGACTTTGAGTAGGAATGGTTTTGGGTCCTACGGATGCCTGGGATTCAACTATATTAATGATTTCATCTATATATGTTGTTCTACCAAGGATCACCAGTCCTTTGAGTTTTGTAGACTTAAGAAAATGATTTTGATTTTTTTATATATTTTTCTTCCTAAGCATAAAATAGAGCACCTATTCTACTAGCTTATGTACAATTGTTGAGAAGAGGGCTGGAGAGTAAGCGTGTTTATTATCGATACGCAGGTTCTTACCTCTCGTTTTCAATACCCAATTATTCACAGCAAAAGAGAGAATAAATGAAGGACATCACTGTTAAACACTCTCCCCTGCAACGACGCCAAAAATGTTGGCTCACAAAGGTGACTGTTACATAAAACTTCGATGCTTCTCATTCAATTGTCAATCCAGGGCAAGTCTTATTATTTCAAGATTGTGAGAACAGTATATGAAATTGATATCAAGAACAAATACCCTATATTTCCATGAAGAGGATTATATAATTCTCGAAGTTCAATCAATTCAAAGGGAGATGGAATTGTAAAATTTAGTTTAACTATTCTGTCTAAATAGGTGCAGAAAATAAAAATCAGCGATTGAGCAACACATTGATGAATTGAACAGTAGTCTTACTGAATTTAACAACAAATTTAGTTAATTGAACAATAATTTCTTATCTAATTTTTCAATGGAATTCTCTTTGTAAATTAAATAGATGACATCTCTCTAACTCAATTAACAACTAGACGCCTTACAGTAATGATGGAAACGTCCAACTCTTAGCTATGTACATAATTTAAAAGCATTCATGCTAAACTAATGAAACAAGTTTAAAAGCATTGGGAAATGATAAAATCATCTAAAAACTATGAAAGCATTGATTGTAAGCAGGGAAGCATGAATAATGAACTATTCTAATGAAAGAGAAAGTTGTGGTATTTTATGTTCATAATCCAACCAATTAAATAATATTTCACAAAATGCATTTGATGACTGAAGTGTAAATTCTTTAATTGAATGTATATCACAGAGATTAGTGTAGAAACTCCCAAAGCTCGGCCCAAACAACCAGATGTCTACTGCTACATAAAACATAGAAATTGATTATAAAAAAATGCCAAAACATTTATTAAGCTGAAATTTAATACATTGATATAACTGGAAAATCCCTTCCCGATGCGATACGTCTATTACAGAAGCAAGTCTCTCTCTATCTCATTCATCTTCGACCTTTTAAAGGTGATTTCAATAAGCGGTTACGGTCTTTTACAAACGAAAACCCGCTGCTGGTGGCTGTCGCTTGAGTTCTTCAGATGTGGATATGCATTTCTGTCTTCCTCCAACCCATGGGATTCATTATGATTCCATTAGTCTCTACCTATCAGATGTCTTCTGGTTTTCATTGATTCAGCTGCTTTGTTTCCCAATGAATAAAGATACAATAAGTGAAATTCCCGTTGTTAAACATCCCTTTTACCGCTAGTTCATTTGTCTTGATTTTACATTAATCTTCCTTTCCTTTACTGTTAAGAGGAGGAAAAAGTCCTAAATGTGTATAATAATTCAAGGTAAAGGTAGGGTGAAAATGTACCTTATTTTTGGCCCAACATGCACAACACACGATGTATCTGGGGAAAAAAACTACTCAAAACCCCATTATCAGTATATTACATAAAGTCAATATCATGAAAAAATACAATGTTGTTTACTTTAATAAGAAGCCTCTACCCTCTAACAACTATCTCACTCTGATATTTCTCTAATATGGCACTCATCTAAGTAATTTTTCTTTGATATTTAACCTTTTCTTGCCGATGTCTGCCCTATCGTCCTTACGTAGTCTTGGGCCAATTGAGCCCTTATTAATTACGAAAATCCCAATTAATGATATTTAAATTCATCTAAGGCCTTTTGATGACCTCAAGCATGATCTATACAATTTTCTAATTATATAACACATGGTTATCTTCCCTTTAACTCAGGTCTCAATTGGGCCTTCCTTTGTATGGACATGCAACAACAATTTATAGTGAATTACCAGTTACTTGATTGATCATTGCATGTTAATTAAATTAGAATTATTTCACTAGATCTATCACTATATCACTATCTGGTCTCTCAGTTAGAAATAGTTAAATGTTTTTTAACTTAATTAATTGAGTTAACTATTTACAACTGACAAATAATTGTAATTGGACCCCCTAAAAGTAGGAAAATCCTCTACATGCCTCATCTTTGACACCTCCACTCGAAATTACTAAGTTAGCTCTATTTTTCTGACTTCGTTAAGTAATACAAGCTGTCATGTGATGCAATTACAATTTCTCTTCCAATTTAATTAAGGGAAAATTAAATCAGAAGCCCCATATATGCCATTTCTGGATACCATTTTCAATATTTCTTATTGCCATTATCAACATTTAAGATGACGATTATTAAATGGGTTCTGTCCAACTTGAGATAATTCAAATATTTGAAAGTGAGTCTTTGGATGATTTTCTGATTAGATTTAGATTAATTTATTTCTAGTTTCAATTTGAAGATTTACCTCTGAGTTTCCATTAATAGGATGGTTTATAAATTTAGTTTTTTTTATTCCAAATCCACATAATGGAATAGTTTCAACTTTTATGATTTATTTAATGTTTCTATAATGATAACTAAAAAATCATATGCTAAATATACACATGTTATTCATGATGAAATTGCATCAACCATGTATGTTAAATTCCTACAAGTACTACATATTTCCTAGTGTCAATGAACACAATAATTCACAATCATAGAGTTTGCAATCTCTTGACAATAAAATTCGAAGAATTCACTTTTAATAAATCTAAAAAATATTAGGAAATAAAATTCGAAAATCAACAAGCTAATCAAAAATAAAAATCATTAATTTAAAATTATAACGAAGTGCATTCTCTCACAAAATTTTCTTTATTTTATCATGTTGATCAGCTATAAAATCGAAGTCAGCCAAATACGAATATTCAAGAAAGCATGATCATCCAAATGAATGAACATGAATATGAAATTTACATTGGAGAAAACGTAAGTTCATTTCTTCCAACAATCACAGTACCTTTTATCTCTATATTTTTGCTAATTGTGATTTATTTAACTTCAATCCAACCAGTCCTCTTTGAATATATGAAAGTCTAGAGAATAAATAAAATAATATCAGTGAAATGCACTTTATTTTTTTTTTAAGGAAAAGAGATATTTAATGATCTTTCTTTCAACATTGTTCAAAATGTGCTAAATTATTTTTCTGGTTATGATACATTTTATGCCGAAGAGGGAATAACCCTGAAATCATTAAAGTTATTTATCAAGATTATTTTGAGCTGGAGGGCACCCAATCAATTCAGTCATTTATAATTACCCACACTTTTGATAATTCTTATATGTTTCAAAATTAAATTTCTGTGTTTACCGACATTACTATTCAAGAGCTTAATTTTGAAATTCCATTATTTCATGATGAATTTCCCATTCCAATTTATGGTTTTGAAAGTATTCAAGTTTTTATTCCTACTCATAGTACTAACACTATCCCTTATTCACAAGTAGTTTCCATTAATTCTTTTGATTATATTTTCCTGCTAATTCTTGCTTTAAAAAAAAAAATACTTCAAATGAGTCCCAACTATGTTGTATTGATAGTTGT
Organism: Pinus albicaulis; assembly: GCA_034641835.2. Lineage (NCBI taxonomy): Eukaryota > Viridiplantae > Streptophyta > Pinopsida > Pinales > Pinaceae > Pinus > Pinus albicaulis. The sequence goes on from JAXQQM020076702.1 coordinate 48,178, forward strand.
AATAATATTTTTATTTTTATTTTTTTATTCATTTATTATGGGGATTTTTATATTTATATTAATCTTCCTCTTTTCTATTTTTATATATCCTATGCTGGCATATTGAACAGTTAAGTTTTGAACATTTATCAAGTATATTTCAAATGAAATTCAAAGTGTTAGTTATGACCAACAATACATTTTTATCTTTCAATTCCATTCATGTTTATGTTTTATTTATTTTCTCTTATTCTAAAAATAATTTTCCACATGAATAAATACTTATGAATGCATCAATAAACTCAAATGAATATCTTCTAACATATTCATTAAACTTCCATATGCACTTCACTATTCGATTTCAAAGGTTTTTGGAAGATTCACTGATATGGAACATTGTTAATATTTCACCACATGTACATACTATTAATCATTTTATTTAGGCTCTAGTACCTAAATACACATCATTTTATCTTTCATTATTACTCTCTCTTCTTTCAAATTCACTCTCCAAATCAACACACACACACACACAGATATATATATATATATACTATTAATATCATTGCTTCAATAGTTTCTAGTCTTATCTTTGTTTTGTTTTCATGGCATCTTTCATTTTCCTTGAATCATAATAATTCAACTCAACCACAATTTAACATCAAAATAAATTCTTCAACATAGCTCCTTTAGTGTTCCTTACTGATGCTCCTTTTCTTTTTTAAGTCTCGATTCAACTCAACCATACCATGATATTTTTTCTCATTTGCATACCTTTTCTGATCCTATTCACTAGTGCATACATTTCCCTCTTCTTTCTCCTTCATACTTTTTTGTTGCTCCTGCATACCTTGCGACTCCTTTTCTATCAATGACAACAATGCCATCGAAATGCAATTTTATCAAATGACTATCCAGTTTTTCCTTGAACCTTATTTTTGTTGGACAAGTTGATTTTAGTTTCAAGTATCACACACTTTATTCCCCCCTATAAAATGACACAAGAAAGAAATGTAGTATGGAGAACTATTACAACCATTGAAGTAGTAGATAAATCCAACTGTATACATGTTTATTTATATTTTGAATGTAATAAAATTAATTATAATCTAACTAACACATATTTATTCCATCAAAATAATTTTTATTCAAATTTCATCATGATTATCAAAGAAACTATGATTACAATGCATAATTCATAAACATCATTACAAAACAACTATATTTATTTTAACTAACTTTCTCTAGAAGTTTCTTGAAGCATCTGCTAGCTCTAGGGTGGTTCCTTGTAGATTTCGCTAGAATAGGTATTCATTTCATCTCTTGGTTGTGTGTTGGGCCTTATATATCTTGGCTGGGTGTTGCTTCAGTTGGGTGCTACCATGGTTGATCTATCAATGGTTGTGTCGATGCTAGTGTTGAAGCTAATTTCAGTTGTTGAAATCATGTCTAATTTTATCAAGGTCTTGAGTTGGAAATTCCCTCTACTAAGGCCTCTTGCGATATTTTTACAAATCCATATTTGATATACCATTCATATAGTCCATCAGATTCCTACACACTATATCATTTGAAGTATGACATAACCAAACCCATATGATAGCTCCTTTCAAACTAGTAATGTATTCATAGTCAATTCTAATTCACTCTTTCAAAATATTATTGAGAAAGAATAGAACTTCAAAATGATTATTATATAATTTTATAGTCTCCTTCCCCTATAGAGTGATATTTCTCTTCTAAACCCTTGTGGTCTTCTTTAATTCCGGCTAGGATTTTCATGAGGGAATCATTGGGGAGGAAGCTCCTGTCATTATCAAAGAATTTTGGAGATTATTTTGGTAAAGAATCTCACACATCCCTTTAAAATATTATATTCCGTCCATAAGTTATTTAACCTATTATCTATCCATCATCACTAATTCATTTTTTATTATTATTTACTTTTCACTTGTCACCCATTTATACCTATTACGATTGATATTTTTCATTTATTCCTGAGTTATTGTTAGAATGTTTGTTAGATTTCTCTTTCTCAGAAGTTCCAACTCAGTTTTCCATTCTCTTAATGTGTTGCCACACCCAAAGGAGTTTTGTATTTGAAATTTCTAACCCTTGTCCTTGATTCAAAACTAGAAATTGGTACATTTCAATTATATTGGATTCTTTTAAGGCATCCAATTACTCACCTAAAACAAAAAAAATATTTCTCATGTTTAATACCGCCATGAGTAGATACTTGGCGCTAATATGAACCTCACAATTTCAATACTTGGACTCAAAGATTACCAAATTTGGAAAAAATTTGTTACATTTTTTCAGAGCTCAAGATAGATGGTGTCAGTATAAAATTCAAAAAATGTGACCTTATTCTCCTTTTATTCTAGCTAGGGAATGGCATGTGTGAGGGAAAAATTTGGCAAGAAATTTCGTATGACATCATGTGGACATTAATAAGTGTGGCTAGACATATGGAAGGTTGACTAGGAATGCTTGTCACCAGAGTGATATTTGGGCCCCTCTACACTGGTTGATCACATTCACATTGGCACAACTTTATGGTGTGGAAGACCCAAATAAATCATATGAAACACCTTTGGCATTGTTGTATCTGAGTGTACGAATCAGTTGGGTTTGTGTTATGCTATGTTAGTGTCAAGAGGAGGTGGGACATACCACGTGGAGGGAAGGTTGCAAACGACTCAGTCTACAATGGGTTACTTCATGAATGACTAGACATTAAGAAGAGTAGACATAACGTGCAAGGTGTGATGAGGAGACATTCTAGGAGGAATTTGACCACTTATCACAGAAAAAACCACATGCTTAAAAGTATAAAAATAGTGGTAAATTCATTCATTTGGATCATCCTATATAATTAATATCATCCAATCAACTATTGGTTTCAACTACCTTTGTGCATCTAGCATACTTAAATTTAGATGGTTTAAATTTTTGATAGGCATATATATAAATAGATGAATTAGATTTGAAGGACATATAAAGCATATTGCATTTGGAAAATGTTGAAATGAGAATTTCATTGATTGAGGTGAGTAGGTGCATATCTCTAGGATAACTCTTAGTTGTAACATTAGACTAAGAAAACCTAAAAAAATTTCATTCACAATATTAATACTGTTGTTGTAAAAAATTATTTTCAGAAAAAGTTTCCCAAAAAAATATTTTGAATATTTGATTTTTTACACTTTCTATATTAATGCTATTTATTAATCTCAAATTCTAAATTTTATTATTATTTTAATTCTAGTGACATATAAGATGGTGCCAAAGTATTATATGATACTTTTACAGAACTCTTTTGTGCAGTTTCAATGTATACCTTAGATTTTTGAGTTCTCTAGGTTTTAACGTATTAGATTCGCCACCACCAAGGCTTCAGAGCTCAATGCAAAACATAGGCATCGACAAGAAATGTATGAATATTTTTATAGGTAGATCTCTCATTTGCATCTAAATTACATCAAATCCTTGATCAAATACACGACACACATCACAAATATCATGACATCATGTGCTAACACAAATGGATCATCAAATTATGTCCTTCAATGAAATTGGCTACAATTTGATTATTTTGAATCATGGTAGGATCACGATAGTAGTTGAAACCTTCTTTTCAAAGGAAAGAAAAACCATTATTGGTAAAGGTTAAAGACTCTTAAGATGGCATAGGAACATGGAGGATGTAGTACTCAATGCATCAACTAATTTGCCTTGGACCATTTAAATTTTAATGAATAAATGAATGCAAAAGAAAAAATTTAATTAGTTGATGCAATACAAATTTCCTTTTCAAATATTGTGAATATTTGATTTTTTTCAATTTTTAAGGATTAATACGTAGTTTAATATTAATAAATTGCTATGTGTTAATATGAAATTATAATTTTTATTATTCTAAATTCAATAAATGATTCATTTGTAAAGCGTGTTCTAGAAGAAACAGGTATTCGTGAACATCAAATCAAAGTGAGAGTTAGAATAAATATGTATTCTTGATATAAGTAATGACATCGTGGGGATTAATGTAACATTTTCTTGCCAGATTTTTTTTCAAAAATATTGCAAATTTATTTTATTTTTGTTCACAATTTGTATAAATAATGTATAGCTTATACTCATTAAATAACTATTTATTAAATGAAAATTTAAATAATTTTTTTTTCCCAAATTGTTTTGATAGATTTATAAATAAAGTGTGGCATAATCACGTTCTTCTTTGAACTTTGTAGATATGGATGGATAAATCAGTGGATGAGGTTCAAACTCTGACACCTTGGCATCTACAATACTTATCGCAAAGTCCATATACTAATGTTGGAATAATACATGTGATTCATTGCACAGTACCACCATATTTTGGGGCCATGTCAAGGGATTTTACCAGCAAATGTTCTATTAGAAAATTTTCAAAGAAACATTAAACGCCTCACAATACAAAGTTTTTGTTTCCTTTGATCATTCGGTCAGTTGTTCTATCAACATAAATAAACCAAAGTAACGAAGTCACAAAAATCAAAGCACAGATTCAAAATCTTTCCAATCACTAGGTAATTTTACTAATCACTCTCTTGTTCCTATTCATATCTACTGCAACTATGAGTACAAGTGAGATAAGTAAAACCAAATCCAAAGCTCCACATCCCTCAACTTTAGCAAAAAATTCTGAGATGCCTTTAATTAACTGAGATGTTAAGGTCGTGGAAATACAATGTGAATTCAACCTGTATGAATTGAAAAAAAATTCATTCCAAAGTTTTCAAGACCTTACTGATGGTTTTTCTAGAAATCCTCCCTACCCCAATTTGTGATTCCGTAAGGATATCACTTTCAGAAATTTTTCATGTGGTGTTAAAATAAATATTCACCTAATAAGAGCGCCATACCATAATTGCCGAAAAACAAAATTCCTTTTTTTCTATAACTTCTAAGGAAATTTTAAAAACTCTATAGATTATTTCTCCTAATTCACTTCACTTCATCCATTTTCTAGTGAAATATTTTTGGAAACTTATTAGAAATTAATCGCTTAACGAAGAACTTTAATCTTTCAATACTTTTTACTAAACAACGGAATTTTTGGAAAGGAAACTATAAATTGAAAATGAGAAGTCTAGCCAGAAAAACCCCAAAATACATGAAAAACAACCCAGAAATGAAAAGTGTGTATATCTGAACGAGGAATTATTTTTTTAGGGTTAATTTGCAACATTTTTTAAAAATGGCTGTAAAACAATTTTCATGTGCCAAATAAATGGAAAAATAACACTAATGTTGGTGCTATAATACCATTTTTATTTTCCGATTACAATTTAAAATTATTTTTAGTAATCAAGTTAAATAAAAAATAATGGGTTTTTAAACACATTTAAATTCCAATAATTTATATCCATATGATTTAACATATAATATCATGACAGTAAAAATCCCTAAAATTCTAATTGTTTTCCACCATAATGTTAAAGATAAAAGATATTTCACAATTTGTCACCCATATAATTAAGAACCATTAACTTTTCAACATATTTCACAAAATAACCCAACGAAACATAGATTATTTCTCCAATTTATGTTTTCATTGTAAATATTTTAGACAAATGAATTCATGATAATTAAAATATATAATTCAACAAAAATCAAAATGACTCATAAATTCATGTAATATCATATGGAAGTTAAAATTTAATTTTTATTACTCAATGCAAACATAATTTATATAAATTTTCTTACACAATTCTTCAAAATAGCTCATATTTTATCGCACACATGAGAATTCAAATCTTTAGATGAATGACTCGATGTAGATGAAGATGTTCCATACTCTTATCTTTCAATAAATAGTGCCCCATCTGAGTCAACCTGCATGCCCACCACTTGAAGTTTCACAAGTATTCTAGAGCGATGATTGGGTTCAACAGACTCCCATATCAACATTGTTTCTTCTGGTAGAAACCTCTTCAGAATCTCTATCATCCTAGAGTGAAGAGTTCCTCTCTTTGTTCAATTGAAGTCATAAACAAGTATGTCAACTTCCTCCAATTTTAATAGGTATGCATGATGACGATTTATATTTTTACTCTTTGTTTCTCTCTTTCCACCAATTTTTTTGTCAACTACCATATCTGGATTGTACACACCATTGAACGAGTGTGTGTTTGTGGCATAGCAATGTACTTTACTACCTGTAACATCTTCATTTTCTATAATGACCTTTATAACCTTAGAAACCCATAATGGATAGCCATGTGGATCTTCATGTGCTAACACTTGTATCATGCAACCCTCCTTAATATCCTATAATGAGGCCCTGTAAAGGATTTCCATGGCTTCACTTTGTGGATGAGATCATTAGGAACCAATATACATTTCACTTTCCTCCACTCGTGTAGAATTAATAATACCATGTGATTTTTGTTTTTCAACAATGTTTGTTTCCTCCTGTTCATTTGACACATTCTGTGCCCAAATAAATTGATTCTTCAAAATCATATCTTTATTTTTTAGGCTTGAAAGGATATCACTCTGATCATTGAAAAATGACTCCCACAAAATTGAATCAGCAACATCAAAGTACTCATATGTATATATAATGGATATTTTAATTTTTTCCAGGAATTCAAAATAATATATATGTCTCTTCTATATTTTTGTATTATGAACTTCAACAACTGATTATAATAACAATATATTTGATGAAAATATTGGATGATTTGGAATGAACTTCAAAACTTCTAAACCTGATAACGATGCCCATTCTGCAGTAGTTGAGAACTTCTTGCCCCTAGAAGTGTTTTCCCATCAAAATTTTTGATGTGAAATCGATTATGGAAGCTAATGTCATTAAGTTGTTCAATGCATTTCTCCCCACCATGCAATCCTAGAATAAACCTTTGCATGTCAACAGTTTCCTCTAACACATGAAGGATAGGCTCTGACATATACGATTTATTAATATATTCAATCAATGATGGAAATATCCCAACATCCTTCCTGCTGAATGTTATTGAAAAATTACTGAACATATAATCAATATGGTCATGAGTGTGCCCACAAGAAGGAAGCCAACCTTTACCTTATGAAAATTCCCAATTCAACAAGGATGTTTAGATATAAAAAAAAAAAACAGATTTTTGTTTTCATGACAAGTGTTGTCTAATTGTAGATACAAAATTTCAGGAAGATTACCACACCAATGAGAAATCACTCTTGGTGACATTTTCCCATTCAAGTCCATGCAAACGACTAAGTGAAACATGATAAAATTTCCCTACTGAAAATTTTTGGGTGTGCAAACAAAATGTGGTAGAAGTGTTATATAGCTTGGAAGTGTTAAACTGAACCATCCTTTATTTCCTCGAACTATGAGATGGTTTTCCCCTTGTACTGAATCTAAGAGATGTGGTTTTTACTTTCTCTGATATTTGTTTGCTTATGGAAGAATTGAGTGTTCCAATCTATGACTGAAAGCCAAGTATTTATTGATTTTAGCAACAAATATTCTTCTTCGCTTATGAGCAGAGAGTGGAGTGCCTTAAAAGTATTAACATATTTTTGGAACTCTATATAAGTTACTAGGGAAGCCTCTATTTCATCCTTAATATATGCTAGTTGTTGTTCCATGTCTCTTATTGAATGTTTCCTTCCCAATTTATTCTCCTTGAGCCATTTTTAAATATCTTGTGTAAGGGGTTTGATTTTGTTTCCCAAATAGAAATTGGGTTTCTTGCCACCCATTCAAACCACAAATTTTAAACCAAATCAGAGAACTCTTGAGAGTATATCCAAAGGGCAGAGAAGTTTTGTGGTTTTACAATTACATCGGTCATTTTCTAGAAATTAGAAACCATCTATTGGTATGCTTTCTATGATTCCCCAAAGCATTGTTATGTGTTTATCGTAGATGGACATAATTTTCAAATAGAAATGATATACTTACTATATGAAGGAGTTTTTTTCTAGAGAATATTCAAGAACTAGTGCATTAGGGTATTTAGCGCACCGTGATTGTTGTTTTAAAAAAACTTAATCTATAGTGTACTATGTTATATGCAACTGATGTGTGTTTATTGATAAAAGAAACACCAATGAACTTTATTAATTTATATGCACTATCAAAGAAAATTCTACTAAAACATTCTCCCACCCACCTCTGCTACAAATAGATACTTGTGGTATTTTTATAGGGGCCTATAAAAAAACCTCCACTAGAAGGCAGTTTCCTTGTAGTGATGGAGGTAGTTTCAGCTGAAGAGGCCACATGGGAGATGGAAGAAGAAATGAAGAAGGCTTCACTACAAGGAAAAAAGATTCTAGCGATGGTTATACCAAAGCCTTTTAGTGTTTTTATAAAATTGGCCAAAATTGTAAAAAAAATCTATTAAAAAATCTATTTGTGGGAATGGATTTTTTAGCGGATCCTATAAGAAAACTTCATCAAAAATGAAAAAAATATGGGCGACCAAAGGTGTTAGTATATTTTTTTTCTTCATGAAATTTATGGTAGAAGAAGCCCTGATGCGATACTTATACAAATGCAATAGGATTTATAACGATTAAAAGCATCGCGGAATTTAATCAAAAGAGCACAAGAAATTGAAATGTATACCACCTCAGTGATTACAAAAAAAATTCTCGATGTGTTCAGTCAAACAACACTAGACCTTGAAATTTATACCGCGGGAGTGATTATATGAAAAACGCCCTGGTCATTCTTTGATGAAAGAACGAATGTGGGGCATGAAAAAAAATAATTACAGTCCTAGTGATTTCTCTTAAAGATGCAACACCACAATATGTTGTCTCCATAAAGTCACCAGCATGTTTGTTACATAGAGTGTCTGGTGATATTAATTTTAATAGGGCACCGGGAATGGAAATAAAATTTTGTAGAATGAGGGTTGTTAATTCTATGAAAGCACTAGTGTGTTAAGAGTTACAAAACATAGGGGCATTAATTAATAATAATATCAGTGCTTGAAGACTTTAAAGCCCTAGTGCTATTATTTTTTGGAAAATCACCGACTATGCTGAGAGATTGTGTCATAGTGATTTTATTTAAAGTAAATAAAAGGTGAGTTTTTATGTTAAGGATACACCGATGTTTTTTTATGAGATTTTATCTTTTTTTGGAGGCATGGACCCGTGACAATGAAATTATTGTAACTTTTTAAATTCGTTATTCATTGAGAAATCACCATATATATTATAAAAATAGTCATATAAATTAATATTGTATTTGTGCAATTGTATATGATGTTTGGATTAATTTGTTATATTATGAGATTCCACATGTCTTAATTATAATATTTAATCATCCATATATTTAATCGATGGTGTAACATTTCACACTGACATTGGATAACACAATACAATAAATTAAAATGTATTTTATTATATATTAATAAGAGGCTCTATGTCATACAAAATGGGATTATTATTGGCAACACTATGTCTATGTTTACATTAAACACATTTCTAATTTTCACAAAAAATTATTTCAAAAATATAATAGGTTGCATTGATATCCAAATAGCTCATCATTCTTTGCTGGAAATGTTATCAGTGCTTGAATTACTTCCATGACTTAGGTTATTTAGAAGAAGGTTTTGTTGATAACATCGATTGTTTTCATATTCTTTATTTTTTTCCATATGTTAACATAAAAATAGAGTGTAATGAGCGTATCTACATTGATGAGAGTAATGAAAATATAAATAAATAATATACATCAATGTAAATCGAATAGCAATAGAGTGTAGCAAGAAGTGACTCATAAACTGTGCACATGGTTTCAAAAACATGTCTCATGCCTTGTTGCAACAAATTTTTTGTAGGCGTAGTCCCATACTTTATTTCATGCATGTCCTAAACCCCATTATAAATCATATATTTGATAAAAGGAAAATTTTGTTCTATTAATTATAAAATCAAAGAAGTAAAACAACATAGATAATTACAAATTCCATAATATATTTTTGATACTCCAACATATAATCACAACTGTTATTTAATCCAATGTCAATCAATTCTTCTAGTGGCTCTTTTTTCTATGTTGGCACCTATTTGAAGACAGCCAAGGATCGTTTTTGTAAAACAACTTAAAATATTAAAAAATTAAAACTTGATTTGTTATAACGAAATATTAACAACTACTTACAAAATTTGAAATCAACATTTTATTCCATGTGGTCATGTTTTATGTGTTGAATGAGTTCCACCTTGTTTTCTTTTCTGCAATTAAAAAATTGAAAATTAATATTTAATTCTAAATTATTTTTTTCTATATACAAATTCAATGATGATTACATAATTTGAAGCATGTTGTTGTTGAGATGTATCCTCTTGTGATGCAATTATGTCCTTTTATTTGACTCTCCCCTTATACATTTTTTTGGTCATTCCCATAGGTATGTTTATTATATCATTGTATTGATCATTTTTTATTTTCATAATATTCGTTGAAAAACAAATAAACCTTTTTTATAATGATATATGAAAAATAAATAATATAACAAAATTAATATGAATAAATTAATGGTTTGGAGTAATATATAAATATAATTTTAAAAATTCATTTTATATGATATGGAATATTAGTTTTTGAATGAATCTTTTTTTTGTTGTTGTATGTTTTTTTGTTGTTGTGTGCCAAATGCTTAGTAAATAGTAAGTACACAAACCCATTAAATATAAAGTTCCTAAATTGAAAAATCTTAGTTATGAAGTGGTAGTGAAAGTTAAACCCTAATGTGAAATTTTGCAGGAAGAAGCAAGAGTTTAAGTATTGATTTTTTTGTTTTATTTTTCTAAATTTTAATTAAATTTATATAAGAATAGAGATCTTAAAAATTACACTACTAAAATCTATAGCAAATTTTTAATTATACAAATTTTCATTTTTTTTGGATTGTGAATAAATATAATAGAAATTGTAAAATATTTTAACAACAAAATTTAATATTCTTGTTATTGAGAGTTTTGAGTGAATCACCATACCTTTGAACTTCTAATCTTTTAGTACATCCACAATATTTTTGCAACTTTGATCTCATCTTCTCTTGCAAATTATCTCTCTTTTTAATCAAACTCTGTCATAAATTGTAAAATTTGTATTCATAAAATAAACAATAAAATTCAAAACTTATTATGGAGATTTTTCAGTGAATCACCATACCTTTAAGATTTTGATCATCTGAATAATTTTGTTTCTATTCTACTACAACTACAAAATGTTCATGTTATATCTCTCTTTCAAATTACTCCCTTGAAATTTTGGTTAAAAGAATTAAATGGTGAATAACATTTTACCATTTAAAAGATTTTATGAAATTATATTTCAAAAAATCAATTGCCGTTCGTTTTTTAGATTTAAAAATAGAAAAAAAAAATAGTGTTTTTTTAAATCAATTTCTTCACACATGGAATGTTCAATACTCAAGCGCACTAGTGTGTTTATATAAAAATCACACTAACGTCTCCGAGGGGGCATATTTTTTGAACACACTAACATGATTGAATAATTTTACTTTATTTTCGAATTCCTCAAATGGTGCGATTATTTTTTTTAATGCAATGGTGTGGTATATATTTAAAAGAACAATAAGGTTATTTAATTCGTTTTTATTTTCTAAATTTAGGAAATAGTTGCATATTAGTGTTGTTTTTTTTGTCTAAACATACCATTGCATTTTTATGCCAAAGGGCACTGATATGATAACTTTTTTATCTTTGAATATCAGATTACAATGTGGGTATTATTTAAATGCATCAGTGGATTTTTTATTTTTATTTTCTAAGTAAAAATATATCTATTAAGCAGTCAAACCAAAGTTACAATTCTCATCCTCAGAAATGGATGAATCCATGACGAAGGGAATAGGAAAAACACTATTGTCTAAAACTAGACCGCCCCTAGAGGGGAAACCAACCTTGAAAATCCAACCATAATTGTTGCCCATAGCGGGAAACTGACCTTAGTAGTAGTAAACAAAGAGATAAATAGAGCTAAACAAAGATAGCAGATAAATCATTAAATGGAGAAATTCGAAGGGTGAACTCTATGGAGAACCTTCATGTGAGTCGTTGGGGGGAGGCGATTCTTTGAGAATGCAGTAGATATATCCATAATCAAGAGTGTCCAGGCCTTGGTTCACATCCTCAAGTGGTTCATGCGAAGAATAAGGAAGACCGAGGCGCTCCATCGGTGAGTCCGTAGAGGTGATATCCTGCAAGAAGGCTGGATTGTCCAGAGAGGCCATCACATTGTGGTCATCTTTCTTCGAGGGGGTGCCCGAATGTCTCAACCCCGTGAGTCACTTCTCCGCAGCTGGTTCAAAATCATTGTCATCTGAATTAGAGCTAGAAGCAGGCTACACGAGGAGGGCTTTATGTTTGTGGAGGAGGAAGGTGGGCTCAACAAAAATGGTGGATTTAGGAGCCCTCTTGTTGCAACGAGAGGAGGAGGGCAGAGCATATGAATTAGATAAATACATGGGAGGATCCAAAGGGTCAGAAAACACATCGGGAGGCGAGGTCAGAGCAAGGATGGAGGGCGATAGGTCCGCCATATCCTAATCGATAGGAAGATTCAAGTTTGTGTGGAGAGCATGTGGCAGAGGGGGCCGCATAGGTAAGCCCCTTCCCCGTGTTCACCTGCAACACTGCCGATGGCACCATGGCATCTTAGAGATCCTGGGTGAGGTGCAGTATTGTTTCAGAGTTGAGACAGAAGGCGAAACCCAGAGGGTTCTAGCCAGAGCCAAGGGGGGCCAAGCCACAGAAGCATAGGGAAGGAAAGCAGAGAAAGCTAAAAAGCCAAGGGAGGAGCGATAATGGTGAACCTCATAGCACAGGAAGGAGTAAATAAAAATGACGTTGAGTACATCGAGGGAATGGTGGCGCATGGGACTTTAAAGCCCAGCCCATGCGAGAAATTAAGGCTTCGGGCATCTCCACGCCATGGCACATGGGCGCGCCGTGTGGTGAGTCACATGGCTGCCCTGTGTAGCCCATCGAGACTATATAACACCCGCATTTAGGGAAAAGGTAGTGCGCTTGGCCCAGTTTAGACTAACTACTCGCACGACAAGCTATGACCTTTCTCGACATCGAACACAAGACCGGTCTGTCATTATGAGGTCGAATTTACTAGTACGTTGCCTCCACGACCTTGCATCAATGCACTTATTATTTAAACAAACTGGTGTCATTTATTCTTATTAGTGCACTCGCAGAGTTTGAAATCTATATAAAATTTTATTTTAACATAAAATGGCATATTACTCTCCAATTATTCTTTAGGATGCATTCACATGAATTACAGTAGTTCATAATTTAGATTTTCCACTTAAAATGGCCTTATTCTTGAGAACCTATTTCAAATCTATATTTAAAGTCAAATTATATCTATATGGTTCTCAAGATTAATTTTAAATGTTCACACAAAATATTAGTTCTGATTTTTCACAAATACAAGGACAAAATCTCAATAATATAAAATAGAGAATTCTTCAAATTCCAGCTCATTCCATATTTCTGATCAAAGTCCTTCACAAAGTTCTCCCTTTCCATATTGAGTAAGTTTAGAATTTATTTATATTTTTTTATCTAACTGAATTTATTTATTTTAATCGACATCATTTTGAATAATAATTTATGCAAATTATTTGCAAGTAGGAAGTGTAGGACTCAACGTAGCCATGGATGGCATCAAACCATATTCCCTCCAAAACACTAAATATTTCTTTCCCTTGTATTAGTGATCAATATAAATATCCCCCGATGGCTTTCCATGAAGAATGAAAATCATATGGTGGCTTTTATAGTCCTGATAGAAGGCAAGTGAGGAACATGGATGTCTACTTACAACCATTGCTAGATTAATTTAAGGAATTATGGGAAGGGATACCTATGTAAGCTGTATAAAGATCCATTGCAATGGGTAGGAGTTTTGCATTGTATTTCATATGTGCCTACACCATACATGATTATCTCACATTAGGAGCTTTCTATGTTAAATTATATTCTTACTCGTTTATTTAGTAACAATATTGTTTCGTATATTCATTTAATTTGTTGCAATTGTTCAAATATTCATTACCACTAATGTTTTGACATGTATACAATAATTTCATAGATCTTGTATCAAAAGGGTATGATGGATTTAAATTCTGTGGACCTTCTCTAAATTCTAGGTGGTATGAACAACTACGAAATCTGTGGTATGACTGCTCCAGTTTATTCCTCCTAGAAGAACACCCTTATAGAAGAGAAACTTCTTCTTTTAATGCTAAACCAAAGAGAACTGAAAGGACTGCAATAATGACACTAGCTCGATGGCTTATAGAATATGAGATATTGAAGGAGAAGGACTTTGTAGAAATGTTCAATTCAAATGGGGAGCCTATGTTCGATGATTTAGACTTCTTCGACACCTATCTTGAGAAATTTCTTGTTGGCATGAAAACAAAAATTTTATTTTAAGAGCTACCATATTGGTAGCATCTTAAGATTTCCCACTTACTATATCCCATGTATATAGTTAAAAAATTTTAGTCTTCTTTATGGAGCCATATATCATCAAAATAAAGTGACACATTGGTTGTTAGGGTACATCGTATTTCTTCAAAAGTTGAAAGGACACATTAGCCAGACAAGAAACTACAGGAGTCATTAGCCCGTCTTAGTCTTTCAAGGAAGGTCATGTCCCATGAATGTTAATTAAATATGATATTTCTTTGGTAAAGGAAGTTATAATGAATGTGAGGGTGCCTTATTTATATGTGTCTTCAGTACAACGTTTCTTCAATGTGGATGATAATTTGTCATGGTCAAAATTGCATGAATATTTAAACATTGTAATATTATGTATGTTAAAAAAATGATTTTTTATTTTATTTTATCTTTATTTAATGGGATATTTTACAATTTTATTTTGTATAATGTACTATTTATTTTGCAGTGCTATTATCCTTTACTCATGCGTGGGTGTGTGAACCGTGAACTCCCCAAAGAGGTATGACATGCCATATCTAAATTACCTGCATTTTTACTTTCAATCACAACAAAGGAGATTTATATGGCTAGAATTGAAAGGTGGTGTCCAAAGATTGTTGGGATTTTTATATTTTTCAGAAAGAAATGTTAACAAGTTTCATGGACTTGCAAGTTCATCTTCTAATTCACTTAGTAGATGAAATTGAATTAGATGGGCTCTTTTGTTTTCATTGGATGTTCTTCTTAGACAGGTATATGAATACATAGAAATGTTTTGTTCCACAAATGGAAAAGCCAAAGGGTTCCATGGAAGACCGCTATATATTGTACTAGCCTTTCTATTATGCCAATGAGTACATAAGGCAGATAGTCGACAAACTATGTGCAAAAATTTTTTATGATGAAAGGGATGAAGAAAAAAGAGAATGGGAGTTTCTCGAAACGAATGGAAAGAGATCCATGATAAATAGTAATTCCAAGCTTATCATTTGTCAAATTACTACACAATAACTATTCACACTAAAATTCATATTAATGCATATTTTGATCTCATGCATACTCTCTCTCTCTCTCTCTCTCTATATATATATATATATATATATATATATATATGTTAGTTTTATTCCATTAGGGAATTTAGGAAATGAAGCCATCAACAAATTAATTCTCTAGAATATGGAAGAGACACAACCATAGGTCGAATTGTATAAAGAGAAGAGGAGAAAATTTGATAGTGATAGGAAATAATTCAAATGGTTGAAAAATATATAAATAAATAAACCTCATACATATTTTTTTTATTAAATAAAAAATATATTTATTAATATGGAAACATAACTCTCAACTTAAAAAAATTATCGATGTGCTAAAAACATAGGCATGCAATCAAACACAACTAAACCATAGATGGTGCTGACTTAACTATGACACATCACTATTGGTGCAAACATTTAAATTTTCGTAGAGATTCATAACAATTAAGCATCGGTGCACACGTATACATTTTCACAATGGGACGAAATGTTCACATTATCTAATGTACCAATATATAGCTATAATTTTAAATATTATTTAGGCGGCCTGTTAGGTAAATATGATAGTACGGGTGCAATCATAACATACCAAACACACCACATTTTTCATGGTGATTAAGAGGAATTTATTTCAGTTTCAAATAGACTTAGTGATACATTTTGTCTTCCTGTTTAGATTATGTAAAATAAATATCTATTTTTTATTTATTTATAACTAAATTATTTAAAGTAGACATGTCCTTAGGATTGCAAACATGATGTAGTATTAGCTAGGAGAAATGTGAAAAGAATTAATTTTATTGAATATCTCATGATAATCTAATTTGTATTATTTAAGTCATATATATTATTAAAAAGAGTTAAATCTAAACTAGTACATTTAACAAATAAATAACCAAAATAACATCAAAATTTTATATTTTTATTACTAGAAAAGTGTTCACATGCCTCTCTTTAAGGGAGAACTTGGAATAGAGAAAACCCCCAAGTACAAGTAGCTTGATCAAAAGCCTCATTTTAGATTTCTTTATCCTCGTCTTTAGAGAGAGGAATTTTTCATTTAAATTGGTAAGAGTGGCTATAAAGATTAAATTTAAATTTATTGAGAACATGATAACTTTAGTAATAAAACAAATTTGATAAAAGTAAAATTCGTATTAAATCTAAATTAATATCACTAAGAGGTTCTTTACAACTTAGTATGAGAGATATTTTGTCACATAATGTTACATTTATAAATAGTAAAATAATAATTAAAAATAACAAATTAAAAATAGTAATAAGAAAATAAATTAATCTGAGACATATTACAATACTTGAAATTACACATTAATCTTATATAAATTCATATAGAGATATAGACTAACCAAAATTAAAATGAAAAAATATAGCTTTTATTATAAGGAAGAAATGAAATGAGTAAAAAATAATAATTTATTTTTACTAGAAGGGAAAATTGTAATTTTTTCACATGGCAAGAAATAGTATTATTGATATTATATTATGCATAATTCATTCTATATTCCATTTGCATGCGATATTTAAAACCAATATCTATTTATTAAATAACATAATTTTATAGATAGTTTATATATAGAAAAATAAGTTAATTTAGATTGAGAATTTTCTTACATTTTCACTTTAGTGAGAAAGATTGAGAAAATTCTTATTCCATTAATAGTTTTTTTGTAATTAAATTTATTAGAGATATTATAAATTTTCAATGTCTAATATGGATTGGATATCTAATATTAATTTAGAAAATATTAATATTATTAATAATAATTAAATGTATACATAGACAAAAAAAAATATAAGGGGGTATATTTTAACATTTTAATACACAACACCTGAATTATAAATAAAATATTTCAATGTGAACTAAATAAACATTAATAATATACCAGCTATCTAGATCCACCAAGTGCCCAGAGGGATCAAATATCTTTTCACTCAAAAAAAATGTTTGCATCTCAAGGGTTTTTATAGCTCTGAGTTCTTGCTAGATCCAAGGTCAAGATAGATCTATGTTGTAGGTCGTAAAAAACTTGATACTTATGTTTTTTAAATTTAACAATAGATTGAATTTTATAAACCAATATAAAAATTTTAATGATTTATTATTAATAATATTTTATATTAAAAATTGAATGTGTTGCACATTTTCGCCCTTTTAAGAACTAAATAAAATATGTTTACCTTTAATTATTTTATCATTGTGAGTATTGAAATATTTTACTAATTAAGATAGATTGAATATCAATGAACTAACTAAGAAATAGAAAAATATTTATCATATTTTTACAATCATTGTTTCAACCAAACTAAACTTTGTGATTTATAAAAATATCTTTGCATTTTTTTTAATTATGTTGTCTTACATGCAATATTGTATATGAAAGTTTGATATAACTTCCCCAATACATAATGTATAATAAAATATATTTCATAAAAATAAAATCATTACGATAATCATAAAACATAAACATAATCTAACATAGAAATTTAAATTCACTATAGTCATCTAATTATATACACTTTCAGTAGCAAATATAAACATCGTAGGTAGCACAAAAATCTAATAATCGAGTAGAGGATGGTCATCGTGATCACATCAAAAAAATCACAAAGATTGTAATATAACATATTCACCACACACTCTCAAATTAATATAAATCACTTTTCAAATAAGTTCTATCACGCACACATCTATCTGCAAGCACATTAAATTCACATTAACAACAACATATAAACTAAGTATATAAACATGAACAGAAAAATTGCACCATATATATATATACAAAGAAGTCAAATAAATACATCATGAATTCAAATAAGTGAAATTAAATATCCAATACAATAGACATAGAAGTTCTTATATCTTGGTTTGCACTTGAAGACAATGGATGCTCAACTACTGCTTGATGAAGTATGTCTGTGGAACTTCACTGAGGTGGAGGCCAACTAAGAGGTGGTTGGTCTATAGTAGGATATAGATGGTACGTAAGAGAAGGTGGCGGGTCTACTCTATCTGGAGAAACATATGACACATCCCCAAGCTTTGGAATATCGACATCATTAGGTCACAATTGACGAGTAGTTCTACTGCCAAAGGGATGTTTGAAACCCTAACAACCATTATCCAATGGGGTGGAATGACCACTAGAAGAATCATCATCACCATTTCCATGAAAATTATTATGATCATCACCATCATCATTACCCTCATCATCGTCACGACCAACCTCATCATTTGATCTATGTGTTATTTCATGATGACGTACAACCCTCATCATTGTTAGTTCCCTACTAGCTCCTATGACATGTGGCATAGGAGAAATAAAATCCCATAGACAAGTCCTATACAGATTGAGAAACACCATATCCATGTTAATATCTTAAGGCCTCACAGGGTGGACTCCTCGCCGAAACAAAAATTTGACCAATCTATTCAACTAAGCAATTTGACATCGCATAGTAGGCCTCTACCCCCTGATGTTCATGCCCCCCTAAGGATTTATTTAGCCTCATCCATGTCCTCATCTCATCTAACATCTGGTGTGAGAGGAGGCATGTCCACATAGAATGTTTTGATGTATATAAACTATGTAGTACGTAAAAATAATTAGAAAATTTCATTAAAAAATTAAAAAAAACAAGTTAAAGCACGTGCTAGAATAAATTTTATTCTAATTAATTAAAACAAGAAAAGTATACTATATTAATTGAAATAAAACAATAGTATTACCTCTATAATCTATAGGATTATCTGTTGTCAATAATATTTTGGGATACCCTCTCGAATAAATTAGCATGTACAGATACACCAACACAACCAAAAAATTGTGATCCACATTGGCAAGTAGCTCGAGTGCCTCGTCCGAAACCCTAGTCCGAAAATCTAGCATTTCCCACTTGGGTATCATCTTCCCCCACATGCTCATATGGACCTCAATGATCGAAATAAGAGGGAAAATACAAAACTTACGAGTTGTCTCTAGAAACCTCTCAAAAAATAAAATAAAAATACTCGAAAGTAAATGGGAAAGTCTCCCTCCCTTCTCTCGACAATGCATCACATCTATCTAAATTTGTGCAAAAAATGTCTCAAAATAATGAAATACAATTTGATGGAATGTGGCGCTTGAATCAAAGAATCAACATCATACAAAAGAGGGAAACTAATGGGCTTCCAATCACCACATGAATGTGAAATGGTGGTGATTAATAATGAGAGGAAACTAGCCTCCTCTATATCAAAAGAATAAATATGTACTTTTCAACCACAAACTTGAAAATTGGATGGAAGGACTACATAAGTCCCGACATATCTCAAAGTGTATGAAATATGACTCTCAGCTGCAACACCATGGGGGAAATTTGGGAACTATGCAAAATTTTCCCTCTCATTGACATGCTATTGAGAAAATAAATGTCCTCCTCAGTGGGTCTATACCACAACTCATGACCGACATGGGAAGCCTACTGCTATACATTCCATTGAAATATCAGATGTTCCAATAAGAAAAAGTGTGCCTTTAGGTATGTACTCTTCTCATATTACTTTAGTAGGCCTATTTTTTTCAAGGGCACTCGAGTCACTGTAGTAATAGGGCGAGGATATAAATCTCTCTCCCTCTCACAACATCCCCGGTACATGATTGAAATATAAAATACATCAACCTCATACATAAAATATTTTTTATTTTTTTATTAAATGAAACATGGATTTGTAGCTATGGAAACATCACTTTCAATCTAAAAAAAAAAAAAAAAACTTAGATGCACTCAAGACACAGTGATGCAACAATGCTAATATGATTTCAACTATAATTGCACTTGTAACGGTGCACACATAAGTATGATGGACTGTGAGTTTTTCAAAAAAATTACTTTTCATAGTAGTGAGACATACTTGTGCACTAGTGCTCATGCCAAATATTTCCTGGTGTATTTGTATCTACAAAACACACCACGAAAATGGAGGTGCTTTATGTTCACACAACGAAACATGGTACACCCTATAAATTTACAATGCACACAACTGTAGGTGTGAGCAGGTGATGTCTCATTGGATATTGGCCTCCACACAGGTGATGTCTCTGTTCAAATTTCTCCCTTCGATCGCCCCTCAAGCACCTCCTCGCATCATTGCCCGACAAGTCATCAACAAGGAAACCCAATGGGGGTTTTCGACGGCTCCGCCCAGATTCATGGCTGCGAGGGTAGTTTCATGCTTCACATCAATGATGATAAACATTACATAACTAGAATGGGTCTAGGACTAGGCACCAATGCCACCATTATCACCTTACGTCACCTCCTAAATTTTTCTATAGAACATAAATGCCACCATCTTCAGATTTTCAAGGATGCCAAGATTATCATTAGTTGGTTCAATATTTATTCTACATGTCACGTTCAAACACTTTGTCACATATTGGAGGACATATGGCAATTAAAAACACAATTTGAATCTATCTCATGTTGTCACATTTACACGGAGTGTAACGAGCTTTCCCACGCGCTATCCAAGGAGGCCACACTCCAACCTCAGGGGACATGGATGATTGATGAAAAAAATTGACATGAACACTATAGATATTATCACCGGCCATACATAGATTAGTACCGAATTGCTGACATCTAGCTGATATTATTTTGGTTATTTAGCATACAGAACTGAACATATGTATTTGTATTATTTATATTATTAGAACTTGTTGATACTATCATGTAAACCCCGATAGGGGTATCTACATGGGCTATATTTTTGATATGTGACTATGTCACATTTTGATTCATATGCCTTAAGGCATCTACAACATGTGATTTTCCATATTTAATGAAAAATTACGATTTTTCCAAGGGGGAAAAAATGTATATTCCAGGAAATAATAAATATACCAAGCTGATAATGTCCATTGTAAAATAATTATGAGAACAAAAAGTTGTACTAATCATTTAAATTGTGAATGTTAAGTAATAGAAAGTGAAGGAAGAAAATAGTCAACTCATGTCCATAAGTTTTCAAATTTCTTATTGTATGTGTTGTAGAAAAAAATATTTTCTTTTGAATGTACATTTAAGTTCTAGAGACACACAAAAGCATACTACATATTTCTGCAACATGAGCACAATAAAAGGAGCATGCTAACTCCTAGGAAATTTCTCTATGTAGAAGTGCCACATGAAAGAAAAATAATTTAAACCATCCATTAGTTCTGTTATCGAAGCCACAAAGAATATACATATAGTACCATATCAATGAACACATCTCCAAAAATAATGCAATAAAAATAAGAAATATTGTTCCACCTTTTTTATACAAATCCATAACCTCATAGGGTTATAGTCACATAAGGATATTGTAGTATAAAAGTATAAACATTTCTCATTTTGTCAAGGTTAATTAGGCATGCATCCATGGAAGGACATAACAATTTTGAGCTCAATATTACATATATTCTATGATCATAAAATCTCACCATTGGTGGATAAGAAATAAAAGTAAAAAAGAATGGAAACCTATAAATATATAAACCCATTGGGGCTTTAAGTGACTCGTACCACACCAGTGTTGCGATTTTACAATATCAATGATATTTCTTTTAGAAAATAGAAATCATTTATTATTATGCTTTATATGACGGCCCAAGGGGTTGTTATATATTTACTGCACCTGACCATAATTTTCAAATAATATCGATATGTTTTACTATATGAAGGAGTTCAGTCTTAGATAATATCCAAGAACTAGTATGTTATGGTATTTAGCATGCCGTGGTTTTTTATTTTCAAAAAAAGAAAACTCTATGGCGGATAGCAGCACAACATAGTAAATTATTTATTTATATAGTGTGAGTTTTTCGATGGAACAAAAGTTGAAACCCGTAAAATTGCTAGGAGGAGATATTCGATTAGGGTTTTCTTTTAGTTTTGGTCTTGGGATAAATAATATAGGTCACGAGGACTAGGAAATGGTTCGTAGTTATAGGTACCATTGATTCCCCATACTGGATATATAAAGTGGATATGCACATAAATATAAGTATTGTAGTTATTTTTAACATGAAATGTAGAGTCTATATATATATATTTATATTCAAGGCAATAGGAAACAAATAAGGGAACACTTTCACATGGATCAACAGGGACAGTGTCACTTTATCTAAGAAATGGGGGGGCTGGGGCATCAAAAATTTGGAGTCAACTGCCTCTGCACTTTCTGGAAAAATGGGATGCCAGATCATGAACTCCCCCAACCTCTGGACTGAGGTGGTCACTCAGAAATATATTCGTCTTCTATCTCCTATTGAATGGATTCGCAAGACCTCATGGAGTACCAGAAAGGTGTCTGTTGTTTGGAATGGTGTTATCAAATCACTGCCTCACATCTGGGATGGTCTTGCTTGGAATATCAATTCAAGGGCATCTTCTAGGATTAGGCTTGACCCTTGGCGAGGATGCGGTGTTTTCCATATATTACCCTATGCACTTGTGGATCATCTCAAAGACTTGGGGATCAATAATTTTGATCATATTTCTCACCCAGAGGGTACACATATATTTTTGTAGGGTTTTAAATATGCCACTCTCCTCGGGCTACCCGAATAGTGGCATGATCACTGGCACGATTCTATAAACTCCCTCTTCGAATCACACATTCGGATCACACACGCAGATGATGAACTCATTTGGAAACATGCCTCGAGCGTCTAATACACTCTGAATGTTGGGTACTCATTCATTCACTCTAATCATCATCCCAATGATATTTTATGGTGGTGGCACTATTTATGGAAGTTAGAGGCACCTATTAGAGGACCTATGGCAATTAAAAACACAATTTGAATCTATCTCATGTTGTCACATTTACAAGGAGCGTAACCAGCTTTCCAACGCGTTATCCAAGGAGGCCACGCTCCAACCTCGGGGGACATGGATGATTTATGAACACAACAGACATGAAAAATTTAGATATTATCATTGGCTGTACATAGATCAACACTGGATTGCTGACATCTAGCTGATACTATTTTGGTTATTCAGTATACAGAACTGAACATATGTATTTTTTATTATTCAGATTATCAGAATTTGTTGATACTATCATGTAAACCTCGACAGGGGTACCTACCTGGGCTATATTTTTTATATGTGACTATGTCACATTTTGATTCATATGCCTTAAGGCATCGACAACATGTAATTTTCCATATTTAATGAAAAATTACGATTTTTTCAAGGGGTAAAAATGTATATTTCGGGAAATAATAAATATACCAGGCTGATAGTGTCCATCATAAAATAATTATGAGAACAAAAAGTTGCACTAATCATTTAAATTGAGAATTTTAAGTAATAGAAATTGAAGGAAGAAAATAGTCAACTCGTGTCCATAAGTTTTCAAATTTCTTATTGTATGTGTTGTAGAAAAAAAAATTTATTTTAAATGTACATTTAAGTTCTAGAGACACACAAAAATGTACTACATATTTTCGCAACATGAGCACAATAAAAGGAGCATGCTAACTCCTAGGAAATTTCTCTATGTAGAAGTGCCATATGAAAGCAGAAGAATTTAAAGCATTCATTAGTTCTGTTATTGAAGCCACAAAGAATATACATATAGTACTATATCAATGAATGTGTCTCAAAAAATAATGCAATAAAAATAAGAAACATTGTTCCACTTTTTATACAAATCCATAACCTCGTAGGGTTATATTCACAGAAGGATATTGTAGTATAAAAATATAAACATTTCTCATTTTGTCGAGGTTAATTGGGCATGCATCCATTGAAGGACATAACAATTTTCAGCTCAATATTACATATATTCTATGATCATAGAATCTCACCATGGGTGGATAAGAAATAAAAGTAAAAAATAATGGAAACCTATAAATATGCATGCTTACATGAGGGTGGAATCCCTTGGCTTCATGGACATATAATATAAAAAAAATAGAAAAAAAAAAATAGAACCTAGAATTGTTGGTCAAGTTGAACATAGGACAAGTTAAAATCCTAAAAATCCTCACGCATAAAAGAAAAGGAAAAATTTCTAGTTTAATTGAGTTAAGATAGAGAGAAGGTATTTTTTAATAAAACACTTAAAAAGCCATGTAGCTCATTAGTTAAACAAATATGAATAATTTAGTATCTTCCTTACGTGGATTAGTTGGCGACATGAGGCATTATTGTGGGTATGTCGTGAAAAATAATGTGTGAAAGTTCTAACTGGAGAAAATCATGGCTAAAAAGAAAAAAATAGTCAGTAACAAAACAAAATAAAATTAACATGTAATTACCTTAAAACTTGAATAAGGCACTTTATCATTTCCAAAGGCATTCATAGAAAAGTAACTCGAGCAAACCCTTGAATTATTGTTGTATGAATTGAAGGAAATGTTTAAACCCAAGAAATTATATTCCCAATAGATTAGATGGCGATGGTATAACAAAAAAGGGATATTTTTTTTCCTAAAGTAACCAGGCCGAGCTTGAAAATACCAATATAAGAGTGCTAACCCCCTACCAAACAGGCTCCACTATTTAATCTAAGAGGATATTAATGGTGTTGAGGGTGCCAGCGAGACCAAGTCCATGTCAATATGAGGGATTGTGAATAATCAAACCATAATTTCCAACATGCTAAGTCTTGGAATGACTAATCTAGAACCATAAGACAACGATAATCTATGTCAATATAAAATTTACATACCCTAACCCTTCATTGGTGTGTATCTCAAAGCACACCATGGCAGGCTATATTCAAAAGCTCCGTATTATTTTTAGATTTAAAATTATCATGGTACTCTATCGAGATTCATCGGGGCTTTCAGTTACTCGTAACACACCAATTTTGTGGCTTTACAATAGCATCAGTATTTTTTTAGAAATCAGAAATTGTCTATTGGTATTCCTTATATGACGCCATGAGGCATTCTTATACATTTAAGTTCTAGAGACACACAAAAATGTACTACAGATTTTCGCAACATGAGCACAATAAAAGGAGCATGCTAACTCCTAGGAAATTTCTCTATGTGGAAGTGCCATATGAAAGCGGAAGAATTTAAACCATTCATTAGTTCTGTTACTGAAGCCACAAAGAATATACATATAGTACCATATCAATGAATGTGTGTACAAAAATAAGAAATAATGTTCCACTTTTTTATACAAATCCATAACCTCATAGGGTTATATTCACAGAAGGATATTGTACTGTAAAAATATAAAAATTTATCATTTTTTCGAGGTTAATTGGGCATGCATCCATGGAAGAACATAACAATTTTCAGCTCAATATTACATATATTCTATGATCATAGAATCTCACCATGGGTTGATAAGAAATAAAAGTAAAAAAGAATGGAAACCTATAAATATGCATGCTTACACGAGGGTGGAATCCCTTGGCTTCATGGACGGATAATATAAAAAAAATAGAAAAAAAAAAAACTAGAACATAGAATTCTTGGTCGAGTTGAACATAGGACAAGTTAAAATCCTAAAAAATAATCACGCATAAAAGAAAAGGAAAAATTTCTAGTTTAATTGAGTTAAGATAGAGACGAGGTATTTTTTAATTAAACACTTAAAAATCCATGTTGTTCATTAGTTAAACAAATACGAATAATTTAGTATCTCCCTTGCATGGATTAGTTGGCGACATGAGGCATTATCATGGGTGTGTCGTGAAAAATAATGTGCGAAAGTTCTAACCGGAGAAAATCGTGGCTAAAAAGAAAAAAAATAGTCAATAACAAATCAAAATAAAATGAACCATGTAATTACCTTAAAGCTTGAATAAGACACTTTATCATTTCCGAAGGCGTTCAGAGAAAAGTAACTCAAGTGAACCCTTGAATTATTGTTCTATTACTTGAAGGAAATGTTTAAACCCAAGAAATTGTATTCCCATCAGATTAGATGATGATGGTATAACGAAAAAGGGATATTTTGTTGCCTAAATTAACCAAGTCAAGCTTGAATATACCAATATAAGAGCCCTAACCCCCTACCAAACAAGCTACATTATTTAATATGAGATGAGATCAATGGCGTTGAGGGTGCCAGTGAGACCAAGTCCATGTCAATATGAGGGATTATGAATAATCAAACCATAATTTCCAACATGATAACTCTTGGAATGACTGATCTAGAACCATAAGACAATGATAATGTATGTCAATATAAAATTGAAATACCCTAACCCTTCACTGGTGTGTATCTCAAAGCATGCCATAGCAGGCTATATTCAAAAGCTCCCTATTATTTTTAAATTTAAAATTATCGCGGTAATCTATCGAGATTCATCAGGGCTTTCAGTTACTTGTACCACACCAATTTTTTTGCTTTACAATAGCATCAGTACTTTTTTATAAATTAGAAATCATCTATTGGTATGCTTTATATGATGCCGTGAGGCATTCTTATACATTTAGTGCACCGGGCTATAATTTTCGAATAGCATAGATATGTTTTACTATATGAAGGACTATGGTGACAGAGAATATTCAAACACTCATGCATTAGGGTATTTAGTGCACCATGTTTTTTTTTTCAAAAAAATAATGGTATCGTACACCATGTTATATGCAGCTCTGGTTCATGTATTGATAACAAAGTAAAAATGTTCTTTAGTAATTTAGATGCATCCGTCCACCCAAACCTGTTAGTGACATCCACTAAAAACGGATTTTTGGGCTCTTCCGCAAAAACCTACACTATAAGGTCAATTCCTTGTAGTGCTTATTCTAGGTTTTTTAAGGTGTAAATTATCATGTTCTCTATCGAAACCCATTAGTGCTTTAAGTGAGTCGTACCACACCAATGTTGCGGTTTTACAATATCAATGATATTTTTTTTAGAAAATAGAAATAATCTATTGGTATGCTTTATATGACGGCCCAAGGGGTTGTTATACATTTACCGTACCTAGCCATAATTTTCAAATTATATTGATATGTTTTACTATATGAAGGGGTTCAATCTTAGATAATATCCAAGAACTAGTATGTTAGGGTATTTAGGATGTTGTGGTTTTTTATTTTCAAAAAAAAAAAAATCTATGGTGCATAGTAGCACAACATAGTAAATTATTTAATTCTATAGTGTGAGTTCTTTCATGGAACCCAAGTTGAAACCCCTAAAATTTCTAGGAGGATATATTCGATTAGGGTTTTATTTTAGTTTTGGTCTTGGGGTAAATAAGATACGTCACGAGGACTAGGAAATGGTTCATAGTTACAAGTACCATTGATTCCCCATACTAGATAAATAAAGTATATATGCATATAAATATAAGTATTGTAGTGATCTTTAACATGAAATGTAGAGTCTATATATATATTTATATTGGAGGAAATAGGAAACAAATAAGGGCACACTTTCACATGGATCAGCTAGGACAGTGTCACTTTACCTAAGAAATGGGGGGGCTGGGGCATCAAAAATTTGGACTCAATTTCCTCTTCACTTGCTGGAAAAATGGGATGCCAGATCATGACCTCCCACAACCTATGGACTGAGGTAGTCACTCAAAAATATATTCGTCCTCTATCTCCTATTAAATGGATTCGTAGGACCTCATGGAGTACCGAAAAGGTGTCTGTTGTTTGGAAGGTTGTTATCAAATCACTACCTCACATCTGGGATGGTCTTGCTTGGAATATCAATTCAGGGGCATCTTCTAGGATTAGGCTTGACCCATGGCTAGGATGCGACATTTCCCATATATTACCATCTGCACTTGTGGATCATCTCAAAGGCTTTGGGATCACTACTTTTGATCAGATTGCGCATCTCAAGGGTACATCTGTATTTGTGCAAGGTTGGAAATATGCCACTCTCCTCAGGCTACCCGAACAGTGGCATGATCACTGGCACAATTTTATAAATTCCCTCTCTGAATCACACATTCAGATCAGACAGGCAGATGATGAAATCATTTGGCAACATGCCCCGAGCGGCCGATACACTCTGAATCTTGGGTACTCGTTCATTCACTCTGATCATCGTCCCAATGATATTTTATGGTGGTGCCACTGTTTATGGAAGTTAAAGGAACCTTCTCACTCTATCCTCTTCATGGGGTGCATCATGTGTAACATTTCCCCTATGAGAGACAACTTACAAAAACACTCTATCATTGGCCCCACATGGTGTTTTTTATGCAAAGAAAATTTTGAATCGGTTTGACACCTTTTCCT
Organism: Pinus albicaulis; assembly: GCA_034641835.2. Taxonomy (NCBI): domain Eukaryota; kingdom Viridiplantae; phylum Streptophyta; class Pinopsida; order Pinales; family Pinaceae; genus Pinus; species Pinus albicaulis. Next base: position 76,934 of record JAXQQM020076702.1, read on the forward strand.
TCAGTGAAATCTATGACTTGCATTCTGCCAAATGATGTTGGATGATCTCAATATATGAACACAATGGCATGGGTCTGGTATTGCATAATCTTGGAAATTATGATGCCATCAGGCAACTTCTCTCAAAGCCCACAACCTACTTCTGTTGATTTATTGGTCCCCCTAGAATATTTGCAACCGAATAATCTTTCAAGACATAAAATCTCATTGGATATTGGCCTCCACATAGGTGATGTCTCTGTTTAACTTTCTCCCTTCGATCGCCCCTCAATCACCTCCTCGCATCATTGCCCCAGAAGTCATCAACAAGGAAAACCAATGGGAATTTTCAACGACTCCGCCTAGATTCGTGGCTGTGGGGGTGGTGTCGTGCTTCAAATCAATGATGATAAACATTACATAATTAGAATGGGTCTAGGACCAGGCACCAATGCCACCATTATCACCTTACGTCACCTCCTACATTTTTCTATACAACATGAATGCCACCATCTTCAGATTTTTGGGGATGCCAAGATTATCATTAGTTGGTTCAATATTTCTTCTACATGTCACATTGAGACACTTTGTCACATATTGGAGGAACTATGGCAATTAAAAACATAATTTCAATCTATCTCATGTTGTCACATTTACAGGGAGAGTAACCAGCTTTCCCACGTGCTATCCAAGGAGGCCACACTCCAACCTCAAGGGACATGGATGATTGATGAAAACAATGGACATTAACAGTTTAGATATTATCACCGACCGTACATAGATCAGCACCGGATTGCTGACATCTAGCTGATATTATTTTAGTTATTTAGCATACAGAACTGAACATATGTATTTTATATTATTTATATTATTAGAACTACATGGGCTATATCTTTGATATGTGACTATGTCACATTTTGATTCGTATGCCTTAAGGCATCTACAACATGTAATTTTCCATATTTAATGAAAAATAATGATTTTTCCAAGGGGGAAAAAATGTATATTCTAGGAAATAATAAATATATCAAGCTGATAATGTCCATCATAAAATAATTATGAGAACAAAAAGTTTTACTAATCATTTAAATTGTGAATGTTAAGTAATAGAAAGTGAAGGAAGAAAATAGTCAACTCATGTCCATAAGTTTTCAAATTTCTTATTGTCTGTGTTGTAGAAAAAAATATTTTCTTTTAAATGTACATTTAAGTTCTAGAGGCACACAAAAGCGTACTACATATTTCTGCAACATGAGCACAATAAAAGGAGCATGCTAACTCTTAGGCAATTTCTCTATGTAGAAGTTCCACATGAAAACAGAATAATTTAAACCATCCATTAGTTATGTTATCGAAGGCACAAAGAATATCCATATAGTACCATATCAATGAACAGGTCTCCAAAAATAATGCAATAAAAATAAGAAATATTGTTCCACCTTTTTTATACAAATCCATAACCTCATAGGGTTATAGTCATAGAAGGATATTGTACTATAAAAAAATAAACATTTCTCATTTTTTCAAGGTTAGTTGGGCATGCATCCATGGAAGCACATAACAATTTTCAGCTCAATATTACATATATTCTAAGATCATAGAATCTCACCGTGGGTGGATAAGAAATAAAAGTAAAAAATAATGGATACATATAAATATCTAAACCCATTGGGGCTTTAAGTGACTCGTACCACACCAGTGTTGCAGTTTTACAATATCAATGATATTTCTTTTATAAAATAGAAATCATTTATTAGTATGCTTTATATGACGGCCCAAGGGGTTGTTATACATTTACCGCACCTGGCCATAAGTTTCAAATAATATCGATATGTTTTATTATATGAAGGAGTTCAGTCTTAGATAATATCCAAGAACTAGTATGTTAGGGTATTTAGCATGCCATGGTTTTTTATTTAAAAAAAAAATAAAATTCTATGATTCATAGTAGCACAACATAGTAAATTATTTAATTCTATAGTGTGAGTTTTTCGATGGAACCCAAGTTGAAACCCCTAAAATTTCTAGGAGGGGATTTTCAATTAGGGTTTTATTTTAGCTTTGGTCTTGGGGTAAATAAGATAGGTCACAAGGACTAGGAAATGGTTCATAGTTATAGGTACCATTGATTCCCCATACTAGATAAATAAAGTAGGTGTGCACATAAATATAAGTATTGTAGTGATTTTTAACATGAAATGTAGAGTATCTATATATATATATATATATATATATATATATATATAGATCTATATATATATATATATATATTCGAGGCAACATGAAACAAATAAGGGAACACTTTCACATGGATCAAGAGGGACAATGTCACTTTTTCTAAGAAATGGGGGTGCTCGGGCATCAAAAATTTGGACTCAATTGCCTCTACACATTCTGGAAAAATGGGATGCTAGATCATGACCTCCCACAACCTCTGGACTGAGGTGGTCACTCAGAAATATATTCGTCCTCTATCTCCTATTGAATGGATTCGCAGGACCTCATGGAGTACCAGAAAGGTGTCTGTTGTTTGGAAGGGTGTTATCAAATCACTGCCTCACATCTGGGATGGCCTTGCATGGAATATCAATTCAAGGGAATCTTCTAGTATTAGGCTTGAACCTTGGTGAGGATGCGGCATTTCTGATATATTACCCTCTACACTTGTGGATCATCTCAAAGGCTTGGGGATCACTAATTTTGATTAGATTTCTCACCCAGAGGGTACATCTATATTTGTGTAGGGTTGGAAATATGCCACTCTCCTCAGTCTACCCGAACAGTGGCATGATCACTGGCATGATTCTATAAACTCCCTCTTTGAATCACACATTTGGATCACACAAGCAGATGATGAACTTATTTGGAAACATGCCCCGAGCGGCCTATACACTCTGAATGTTGGGTACTCATTCATTTACGCTAATCATCATCCCAACGATATTTTATGGTTGTGGCACTGTTTATGGAAGTTAGAGGCACCTATTAGAGGACCTATGGCAATTAAAAACACAATTTGAATCTATCTCATGTTGTCAGATTTACAAGGAGCATAACCAGCTTTCCGACGCGTTATCCAAGGAGGCCACGCTCCAACCTCGGGGTACATGGATGATTTATGAACACAACAGACATGAACACTTAGATATTATCATTGGTCATACATAGATCAACATTGGATTGCAGACATCTAGCTGATATTATTTTTGTTATTCAGTATACAGAACTGAACATATGTATTTTTTATTATTCAGATTATCAGAATTTGTTGATACTATCATGTAAACCCCAACAGGGGTACCTACCTGGGCTATATTTTTGATATGTGACTATGTCACATTTTGATTCATATGCCTTAAGGCATCGACAACATGTAATTTTCCATATTTAATGAAAAATTACGATTTTTCCAAGGGGGAAAAAATGTATATTCCGGGAAATAATAAATATACCAGGCTGATAGTGTCCATCATAAAATAATTATGAGAAAAAAAAGTTGCACTAATCATTTAAATTGAGAATTTTAAGTAATAGAAAGTGAAGGAAGAAAATAGCCAACTCGTGTCCATAAGTTTTCAAATTTCTTATTTTATGTGTTGTAGAAAAAAATATTTTCTTTTAAATGTACATGTAAGTTCTAGAGACACACAAAAATGTACTACAGATTTTCGCAACATGAGCACAATAAAAGGAGCATGCTAACTCCTAGGAAATTTCTCTATGTAGCAGTGCCATATGAAAGCAGAAGAATTTGAACCATTCATTAGGTCCATTATTGAAGCCGCAAAGAATATACATATAGTACTATATCAAGGAATGCATCTCCAAAAATAATGCAATAAAAATAAGAAACATTGTTCCACTTTTTTATAGAAATCCATAACCTCATAGGGTTATATTCACAGAAGGATATTTTAGTATAAAAAAATAAACATTTCTCATTTTGTCAAGGTTAATTGGGCATGCATCCATTGAAGGACATAACAATTTTCAGCTCAATATTACATATATTCTATGATCATAGAATCCCACCATGGGTGGATAAGAAATAAAAGTAAAAAATAATGGAAACCTATAAATATGCATGCTTACACGAGGGTGGAATCCCTTGGCTTCATGGACAGATAATATAAAAAAAATAGAAAAAAAAATTAGAACCTAGAATTTTTGGTCGAGTTGAACATAGGACAAGTTAAAATCCTAAAAAATCCTCACGCATAAAAGAAAAGGAAAAATTTCTAGTTTAATTGACTTAAGATAGAGAGAAGGTATTTTTTAATAAAACACTTAAAAAGCGATGTCGTTCATTAGTTAAACAAATATGAATAATTTAGTATCTACCTTACATGGATTAGTTGGCGACATGAGGCATTATTGTGGGTAGGTCATGAAAAATAATGTGTGAAATTTCCGACTGGAGAAAATCGTGGCTAAAAAGAAACAAATAGTCAGTAAGAAAACAAAATAAAATGAACATGTAATTACCTTAAAACTTGAATAAGACACTTTATCATTTCCAAACGCATTCAGAGAAAAGTAACTCGAGCAAACCCTCGAATTATTGTTGTATTAATTGAAGGAAATGTTTAAACCCAAGAAATTATATTCCCAATAGATTAGATAGCGATGGTATAACGAAAAAGGGATATTTTGTTGCCTAAAGTATCCAATTTGAGCTTGAAAATACCAATATAAGAGTGCTAACCCCCTACTGAAAAAGCTCCACTATTTAATATGAGAGGAGATTAATGGTGTTGTGGGTGCCAGCGAGACCAAGTCCATGTCAATGTGAGGGATTGTGAATAATCAAACCATAATTTCCAACATGCTAACTCTTGGAATGACTAATCTAGAACCATAAGACAATGATAATGTTTGTCAATATAAAATTGACATACCCTAACCCTTCACTGGTGTGTATCTCAAAGCACACCATGGTAGGCTATATTCAAAAGCTCCTATTATTTTTAGATTTAAAATTATCATGGTACTCTATAGAGATTCATCGGGGCTTTCAGTTACTCGTAACACACCAATTTTGTGGCTTTACAATAGCATCAGTATTCTTTTAGAAATCAGAAATTGTCTATTGGTATGCTTTATATGACACGATGAGGCATTCTTATACATTTAAGTTCTAGAGACACACAAAAATGTACTACAGATTTTCGCAACATGAGCACAATAAAAGGAGCATGCTAACTCCTAGGAAATTTCTCTATGTAGAAGTGCCATATGAAAGCAGAAGAATTTAAACCATTCATTAGTTCCGTTATTGAAGCCACAAAGAATATACATATAGTACCATATCAATGAACACGTCTACAAAAATAAGAAATATTGTTCCACTTTTTTATAGAAATCCATAACCTCGTAGGGTTATATTCACAAAAGGATATTGTAGTATAAAAATATAAACATTTCTCATTTTGTCGAGGTTAATTGGGCATGCATCCATGGAAGCACATAACAATTTTCAGCTCAATATTACATATATTGTATGATCATAGAATCTCACCATGGGTGCACAAGAAATAAAAGTAAAAAGGAATGGAAACCTATAAATATGCATGCTTACACGAGGGTGGAATCCCTTGGCTTCATGGATGGATAATATAAAAAAGATATATATAAAAAAAGAGAACCTAGAATTCTTGGTCGAGTTGAACATAGGACAAGTTAAAAGCCTAAAAAATCCTCATGCATAAAAGAAAAGGAAAAATTTCTAGTTTAATTGAGTTAAGATAGAGACAAGGTATTTTTAAATTAAACACTTAAAAATTCATGTTGTTCATTAGTTAAACAAATATGAATAATTTAGTATCTCCCTTACGTGTATTAGTTGGCGACATGAGGCGTTATCGTGGGTATGTCGTGAAAAATAATCTGCGAAAGTTCTAACTGGAGAAAATCGTGGCTAAAAAGAAAAAAATAGTCAGTAACAAAAAAAATAAAAATGAACCATGTAATTACCTTAAAGCTTGAATAAGACACTTTATCATTTCCAAAGGCATTCAAAGAAAATTAAATCGAGTGAACCCTTGAATTATTGTTGTATTACTTGAAGGAAATTTTTAAACTCAAGAAATTGTATTCCCATCAGATTAGATGACGATGGTATAATGAAAAAGGGATATTTTGTTGCCTAAATTAACCAATTCGAGCTTGAATATACCAATATAAGAGTCCTAACCCCCTACCAAACAAGCTACACTATTTAATTTGAGAGGAGATCAATGGTGCTGAGGGTGCCAGTGAGACCAAGTCCATGTCAATATGAGGGACTATGAATAATCAAACCATAATTTCCAACATGCTAACTCTTGGAATGACTGATCTAGAACCATAAGACAATGAGAATGTATGTCAATATAAAATTGACATACCCTAACCCTTCACTGGTGTGTATCTCAAAGCACACCATAGCAGGCTATATTCAAAAGCTCCCTATTATTTTTAAATTTAAAATTATCACGGTACTCTATCGAGATTCATCGGGGCTTTCAGTTACTCATAACACAGCAATTTTGTTTCTTTACAATAGCATCAGTACTTTTTTAGAAATTAGAAATCATCTATTGGTATGCCTTATATGACGCCGTGAGGCATTCTTATACATTTAGCACACCGGGCTATAATTTTCGAATAGCATAGATATGTTTTACTATATGAAGGACTATGATGACATAGAATATCCAAACACTCGTGCATTAGGGTATTTAGTGCACCATGTTTTTTTTTCAAAAAAATAAATGCTATCGTACACCATGTTATATGCAGCTCTGGTTCATGTATTGATAAAAAAGTACAAATGTTATTTAGTAATTTAGATGCATCCATCCACCCAACTCTATTAGTGACATCCACTAAAACCAGATTTTTGGGCTCTCTTTATAGGGTCGTCCGCAAAAACCTACACTATAAGGTCAATTCCTTGTAGTGCTTATTCTAGGTTTTTTATGTGACCATTAATGTTGAAATAACAACTAATGCAATGTCCCTTTTTTTGTGGGAAGGGGGGATGTAATACCCTAGAAAGACTTACTTTATGACTTACAAGTTTTATTATTTTTATTTAGTTTTAGAAATTGAGAAAGACATGTGTTGGATATTTATTTTATTTTCTAACGTAAAGAAAAAAAATTATGGAATTATGTTACTTATAAATATACAATTAATTTAAAAAAAAAAAGAATATATTTTTTTAATGAACATATAATTTTTTGATATAAGAAAAACAAAAACTTTAGAATAAGCTATTAATTTTTTTTACATAACACCATCTTCAAAAAAAGATTACTTGATTTTTTTAATAAAAAAAAAGTTTAACATTTTTTTAAGAAGCATATTAATTATTGGGTATACATAAGACACTTTTTAATAAACATATTATATTTTTGGTAAAACATGAAATTTAAAATAAGCTATTAATTTGTTTTACATAATAACATTTTTAAATTAAAAAATATATATATATATATATTATCAATTAAAATATTTAAAAGGAAAAAAAAATAAAAAAGCATTTTTTAACGAGCATAGTTTTTTTTGGTTATACAAACTTTGGAAATCTTGGTTACATAACAACATTTTGAAAACAAAAATTTACTATAAAATAAAAATAAAAATATTTTGTTGTAAGTAAAAGTAAAAATAAAGGAAACAAAGGTTAAATACTGTATTAATATCCTTTAAATTAAACATCTTTTAATTTTTAAAACTGGAAACAAAAAATTACTATAAAATTAAAATAAAATATTTTCGCTTAAAAATAAAGCAAACAAACAATAAAGGGTCAAATACTATATTAATATCATTTAAATTTAATGTCTTTCAATTTATAAAATTGGAAACAAAAATTTACAATAAAATTAAAATGAAATAAAAGAAAAAAAAAATAATATCATTTAAATTTAACATCTTTTAATTTATAAAACAAAAAAATAAATTAATATCATTTAAATTTAACATCTTTTAATTTATAAAATTTAACATTGTAAATTGAAGATTACATTTAAATGATGCAATTTAAACTGGCGTATGATGCAATTTACAAGAAATGAAGGACCAGCGCCTATAAATTGTAAACATCCTAGTTTAGTTTTTCGGATAACTGGACGGGATTCCAATGAACGACTACTCCAATGTATTTAGCGAACAATTACTGAAATCGAGAATCGAAAGGATGTTTACTTTTTCCGACGGGAATCGAGTGGCATGGGATTCTCTGAGTCAGAAGCATGGAGATCCATGCCGTTTAAGCTGTCAGAGGTCATTAAAATTAAAGCAGCAACTGATGGAAATGCGATGCGATGGTATCATTACAGGAAAATGGACACCTGTACAGATGTAAGAAAAAAGCTGCGAAAAGAATTGATAAGAGTAAAAAGCTTGCATATAGTAGAAAACTTGCAGGTGAACCTTTCTAAAAATAGTAAATATACTAATAAGGAAAGATTGGTAACAGGAAGAAAAAAAAAAACTTGCATACAATAGAAAAACTTGCAGGTGACCCTTTCTAAAAATAGTAAATATAGTAATAAGGAGATGGTTGGCTTGGCAGGTGACTGGTTCTAAAAATAAAAATAAAAAATAGTAATAAGGGTTTAACCACAGCAAAATCGAAAAGCTGAGATCGGGTAAGGAGCCTACGGTCAGTTGTCGGTTTCAGGCGGATTTGAAAATTTGAACAAACTGGCGCAAGAGGAGCCTACGGTCAGTTGTTGGTTTCAGGCGGATTTGAAAATTTGAACAAACCGGCATTAATCTCCTTGTTAAATATGGCAAGAGCAGCCTACGGTTAGTTGTCTGTTTCAGGCGGATTTGAAAATTTGAACAAACCGGCATTAATCTCCTTGTTAAATATGGCAAGAGCAGCCTACGGTTAGTTGTCTGTTTCAGGCGGATTTGAAAATTTGAACAAACCGGCATTAATCTCCTTGTTAAAAATGGCAAGAGGAAGCACATATGTTTTTCGTTTGGAGATGTCTTTTTTGATATGGGTAGGCTACTGGGATGAGCGGGGCTGGGTATTTGCAGATATTGCTCAGGCCGCCGTGCAGCTGGACATGTCTGGAAGAGGAGCTTAGATGAGCAGACTTGCCATTGAGCAGCAGCGAGTAGGGTGGAGGAGAGGAGATTTTTCGGTTTTTGTTCTGTATTTCTCTTTTTGTTTTTGTTTTTGTCAAGCATGGCCATGCTTACCTGTTTTAATAATTGTTGTCGTCTGGTGTGAGTTGTTTATTTTTCTTCTTCTTCTTTTGTTGTTTTGTATTTTGATTTTATTAGCTTTTGGTTGTTTTGTTTACAAAGGGTAGGGTAAGGTAGAAAGTGAAGATAAATATGAAGAGTTAATAAGATGGAGGAATGGGATTATCAACATCCTGCAGTAAGAATTGTGCAATCAGCATTGTCATCCAACAGGTATTTGTATTTGCTGTTATTTGTATTTGCTGTTATATTTGTATAGAGATAGCAATATAAATTAATTATAGATAATTGTATTACATATTTATTAATTGGTATTTTAGAATATAGGGAAAATGTATACCAATCCTTTTGTTCTTTTAAATAAGAATATATATATATATATATAAAAGAATTATTTCACAGGTATCTTGGGAAACCTTCCTGGGATAACCCCAAATTTGTTTTGGTATACAAAACGTTATTTGATCATGTTGAATTTTGTAAGCCGCAAATATTAGTATTCAGAGATCTATATTTTCTTTCTTCTTTCTTTAGGGTCTAAGAGAGGCAGAGGAATGTGGCTTTCGCTGCCTGGAGAGTCCTTGAAGTAGAGGCCAATGGTGGTGTTGAGGGATCACGCTGACACTGAATAGATCGATGCAATGTTGCAGAAGTGGGAAGGCAAACGGTGGTGTTGATGGACACAGAGTTCAATCGGCTCAGCTGGTACAAACCATTAATATTTGACGCATTTAATAAATAGACACTGCACTTTAATCTTACACTGGACAGATTAAAAGTTGTGGTTCAAATTCTTTTTTCTATCACTCTGTAAATTATTTTACAATTTTAGTTCAAATGCTTTTCCCATCATTTTATCGCTTCTTATTGCCTTCAATGTTTGTTCGCCTTTGCTGGGCGGGAATATGCAAAGAATCTAACGACCTTCAGCGTTTGTTCCAGAAGTCTCCGCTGGCCCTTGCTGGGCAGGAATCTGCCATTTCCAAGGAGAAAGAAAGGTTAGGGTTGTTTTTTTTTTTTTTTAATTGTGTTGCATATGTAATTTGTAGTTTTAATTTTAATATTTTTTTTTAATAATATAATGTTTTCTATTTATTAACATATATATTTAATGTAATGTTAACAATATAATTTTCTATTTTTAATTGTGTTTCCACGGAGGTTGATAGAAAACGAATTGCATGTGTTTACAGGGAAGGAGATGGAAAATCAAGCACATCTGTAATGTTTACCAGAAGGAGATGGAAAATAGGAGATGGAAAATGAAGTAGATACCACATGTAATTTTTTGTTTTTTTTTTTAAATTGTATTATTATGTGTAAAAAGTCAAACACATATATCAATAAAGTTATTATTTGTTTTTAGAGAAGGGGTTTTCCCCTTCTTAAGCTTTCAAAGATAGCCATGGCCATGGTTATCTCTTTGAGAAATGTTTCTTATGATTATGGTTTACTTGTAATTATTAATTTTTTTTTTTTAATTATGTTTTTTATTTATGTTTTAAACAAATTTATATAGGTTATTATGGTTACTTGTGATTATTAATTTTTTTCTCAGTTATGTTTTTTTATTTATGTTTTGAACAAATTTATATAATGTTGTGGAATATAAAAATGATTTTAAAATAACACTAAATTCTTTAAATAAATTGATATTAGTTGTTAATTTATTATGTATTTCTATCTTTTTCTAATATTTTTCTAATTAATTTTTTTAGCATTTAATGGTTGTAAGTTTATAATTAATGTTATCAAAATTTTATGGTATGGAGTTGTTAAAGTTTATTATTTCTTATTTATATTTTAAATAAAATCTAATTTTCATGAATATTTGTAATAATTATATTTTCAAATTATAAAGTATGACCATGAATTTCATTGTAATCATCACCATTCAATACACCTTTTAAAAATATTCAATACACATTTAAAAAATAACATGTTTTTATATTTTCTTTTAATTAATATTTCCACAAAAACAAATACTTACAACATCACAAATTACTATAACTATCATTTTTCCTTTTTGTAACCACATTCCTTCCATATACATTTAGAAAACATATCACAAAGGCCTTATAATAGAATACAAATGAAATAAATATACAATTTTAAAATTAATTTATAACTAGTTACAAGTAGAATTTTAAATGTGTCTATCTTTTCTTTGTTCTTTCAATTTTTTGATGTCATGTATTTTTTTTTGTTTGTATTCAATGCTTGTGTTTGTTTTTAGTATTCTATGTTTGTGTTTGTTTGTTTGTATTCTATGTTTGTGTGTGTATAATGATTTTACACATGCATATCATACCACTTTAAATGACTGGAATGTCTTATATTAACTTTTTTTATATTAAAATTATTGTTTCATTTAATAATGTTTAATTTGTTTTTTAAATTAATTTTTTATTTAAAGATGTTTAATTTGTTTTTACAAATATTATTAATTCAACCAGTGTTTTTAAGATTATTAGTTAATTTATATTTTGTAATATTGAATTATTGGATATAATGAATTGGCTAAAACAATAATATAACTGCTTTTTAAATAATATTTTTAATGCATTATAACATCTTCATTAACTATGATTTTTTTTTTTTGTAGACACTCTTATTGAATAAGTGATTTTGAATTTATTTTTAATGTATAAAGTACTTGATATTCTATAATATTTTATTCGTTGATTTTATGACCATATATGTGTATATATATTTTAGTATCACAATTTTTCATAATTACTTTGAAAAAAAATATATTTCAACAATGGAAATAACTATAACATCCCAGTATACTATGATCATAATTTTTTGGCAATAACAAATATTTAATATATTTGAAAACTATATTATAATATCTTCATCATAATTTGAAAGAAACATTTGTTTTAGAAATTTATTATTCAACTTCATGTTTTATGATAAAGTTCTAATTACTTTTTTTCAATTATTATTATGTGTCTTTACAATTACTTTATATAATATCACGTGAAAAAATTACACTTCACATAAGTTGAATAAGCAAGTTTTTGTTTAAGCTGAAATATTGTTGTTTACTTTAATAAAAATAAATCTTTTTCACATATTATTAGTTTATTTTTTGATATATTAACTAACTGATATTTTTTAATATAAAATTGTTATTGGAGTCTATAATTAGTTTTAAAAAGATAATCTAAAATTATTATTTTTACGAATATTTCTATTCAACATAACATGATGAATAACTATAAATTTTTTGTAAGCGTTATTTCTGAATGTAAATTTGAAAGTTACAAATTTTAGTAATTGCTTTAAATTTATCAAACTCAACAATACCAATAACTATAATAAATGAATGTGATTATAGCTTTTTTTTTCAAGAACAAATCTTCAATATATTTAAAAGAATATCATTAAACCTAAGAAATCTATGTTTTGAAAGTTAATTCGTCAAATTTATATTTTATAATAAAAAAATTACAATTTTAACAAATTTATAAGACCCTTGTCATAAATTGAAGGAAATATATGTTTAAGATATCTATTAGTCAACATCCTGTCTCTTTACAACCACTTTACACAATATCATTTAGTAAATTTACACTTCAAACAAGTTGAATAATTTAAAGAAATAGCTATACTAAATGAATGTGATTATAGTTTTTTTTGGCAAAAAAAAACTTCAACATATTTAAAACAATAACACAAAACCCAAGAAATCTATGATTTGAAAGTTAATTAGTCAAATTTATATTTTATGATAAATATTTTATATTTAAAAAATAGGAAATTGAATCTTTATATTTTATTTTACACTTATGTTAATTTTAGTGGAATTATTTTTTGAAAGCATATGTTTATATTTGAAGTATATAAGTATAGTTGGTTGTTTATATTTTAATTTATATTTATGATTTTAAACTAGTATTATCAAACCATATATATTTTAAAAAATATACATAAATATCACACAATATCACCTCTAGAATTTACACTTCAAATAACTAGAATAAGAAAGTTTTTGTTTAACATGAATAATTTATTTTATAGTAACTTCTTTATGTTAAAATTGATGTTTACTTTAGTAAAATTTAATAGTTTAGCAACTATTATTAATTTAATTTTTAGTTTAGTAAAAATTAATCCTTTTGCAAATATTATTAATTTGATAACTCCTTTTAATTTTTTTAATGTATTAGTTAATTCATATTTTTTAATTAGATGCTTTATTTAAAAAAAAATGATTTAAATTATTATTTTTATGAATATTTTTAGGCAACATAACATGATGAATAGCTATGAAATTTTTGTAAGGATTATTATTGAATGTAACTCTGAAAGTTACAAATTTTAATAATTTCATTAAATTTATAAATTCAACAATACAAATAATTATAATAAATGACATGATACCATTTGCAAAATTAATACGTTTTTGTTGATATTATCAAATCAAGTATATTTAAAAAAAAGCTAAGTTGAAATTTTATCTCTTATTTTACATGCAATTATATTTCAAAAAAAAAGTTCAATTATTACATTTATGTTAAATTTAATAGAATTTTTTTGGAACCATATCTTCATATTTGGAGTGTAAAATAATAATTGGTTATTTATATTTTAATTTATATTTATGATTTTTAACTTATCAAACAATATACATTTTAAATATATATCACAAATAGTTATACAAATTACCATCCTAATATCAAAAATAACTTTGGGAAAACACTTTCATTGAAGGTACATTTAAGAATCTAAAGTTTTTATAATTGCATATTTTTTTATTAAATTATTTTAGATTTGTTATATTAAGATTAACCATAGTAGTATTTTTTTATTTTTATAAATTGAGTTTGTGTATTCAATTATTATGTTAATTAAATATATGACTTTATAAAATATTTTTTTTAAATAATATTATTTATTTTATATTATACTTTACATTATTTTTTTAAATTTTGATATTATATTAATTCAGTTTATATTTTATAAATATTACATACATAAAATATTCATCTAAATAATAAGAATATAACTTTTTAATAAATTTCATAACACAATATAAATAATAATACAGTGAATCTTGCCCGCACAGGTATGGTTTAGTGGCGTAGACGCACCGTTAATGCATTCATGCTATTAAGTAGGTCACAAGTTCAAGTCTCGTCTTATCCAGGTATGTGACAACCTAATTTAGAATTAACTAGTATTAACTAGTTAAAAACAATTTTTTTACTTTATTTCCTGGCACGAAAGACTTCATTGTTATGTTTTTGAGACAAAAATTACTATTTTATTTTCTGTTATGAAATTGATAGGAGAACCAATGAATAAAAAAAAAAAATCTCCTAAGCTGTCGGTGATAGTTTCTCAGAATAGATGATGGTTGGGGACAGTTGGAAAACAATTACCCCCTTCTCAGTGGATAATGTTGGAATCCAGAGGAGGAGAGGGGGTTCTGAAGTTTGGCGCAAGAAGAAGGGGAAAGTATTTTCTAGAGCTGGAGGTACCAGTTGAAAATATCTTTCTGTAACCCTTAAAAAGGCCAGAATTTCTATGTGTGACTGGAAAGGTTTCCTGAGGTCACCGCAGAGTACATTCCACTATTATTCCCATGGCACTATCCTAGAATTCTGAAGCTAGGGGGCAAGTGGAGGACGTAATTGCCTCACTTGGATGGTTGGGAGGACCACAGCTTGAAGAAACATATTTTCTGTTCCAGATAAGTATACCAAATTAGACTGTTCTGTTTAATTATTGTACATAAAGAAAGGTTCTAGTACATGATTGTATATAAATGGTTTGGTTAACATTAATATAGGAAAAAGCATCAATGATTTTGTGAAGTAGATGGGAATGGAAGTGTGTGTGAAATTGGAAACTCTTTACTGTTCCATAAAAGGAAAAATGTCAGGCTGAATGTTTTCTTTTATTTATTAGCACAGAATTGAAAATACATAATGAAAATGTGCAAAAGTCTGTTAGTTTTAGCATAAGAAAAAAGAAAACATGCTTGGCATTAATAAAACAATAGAATCAATCTTTATGGGTTAATTATTTTCTAAAGAATTTTATAACAGAAAGAAGGAGTTTGAGGTACCGGGTTTGGGGAACTGAAACCCTTTCCAGACCTCTCCCCTTTGAGTTTAACATACAAAGCTATACACAGCCATAGTAAAGAAATGGCGGGCCGGTCACCGTAGAATAATCTAATAGATCCTTAAAAACATGCAGAAAAAATGTGTGTGTTTCTGAGTGATTATTGCTAACTGGTCGATTAACTTCCTGAATCATAACATTTATACGAGGAAAGTAAACTTGACAGTGCATGCGTCGTAGAAAGACAAACAAAAATTCTGATTCTACCAGCCATGCATAAATAGCAAGAACCATTGTTGTTTAAACTACCAAATATTTGATCTATCTGAAGAACATATAGATGAGACGGACACAATAAACAAGGAAACGAGTTACAATCCTCTATCTTTTCCGGACCGCTCTTTGGCGGCAAGGGAAATATTGCAACCAGCATGCAAATTCCTCAAGAAGCATTGAACTGAAGAACCTGAAATTATATTAGAGAACCGGAAGAAAAATTTCTAGCCAGTCAAAACGAACAGAGTTATACACTATAAAAGCAACAGAAAGACGATCCCAAACACATCTGCATTATAGTATCAGAGCATCAAAGGTCTAAAGGTTTAACAACCCTCAAGACCCGCCCTTCAAAATAAGAACGTAAACAAAATTTTACAGCCAAATCATAAAGTCTGTAGAGGCGCAATAGTCAACCTCGAAGCGAAATAACCACAACTCTTTATTGATACAAAAATTTCATGGAACATCACGATAAGACCCTATGCCAGAAGGAAAAAGGGGGACTTTTGTAGAACCCGCAAGGGTAAAAATATAAGCAGAGGACTATGGACGTATATGCCTGCTAGCTGTGTACCTGGAATAGGAGAAAACACGGCCGAATCAGGAGCCCTTTCCACTTTAAGTGGGAGGAAGGGTTCCTTAAGTAAAAACCCACTAACCTGCCCAAGCACAAAATAAAACAAAAATCTGTCAATAATGATAACGAAAACAAAGGCTAGACCCAGCGATGGTACAGCTGCTTATAGAAGTGAAAGAAAACAAACCAAAAATAAAAAGAAAGAAGAAGAGTAATCGTGCTAAAAACAAGAGAAACATCACCGAATAAGTTTACCTGTAGGTATGAGTTTTTCCGGCTCGGAATTTTGTTAAGAAAATGGAAGCCACAAGGGTAAGAAGAAAAAAAATGCGAGCCTGAGGGTTTACCCCATACTTGTAAGACCAAACAGAAGGAAATAAATTCCAGAACTGAGAAAATAACGAACAATGGGTTATCGTCTTAGCTCTCACGTTCTCCTTCTCGCTGTCCCAAGATAAACTCCATAGCAGCTTCGACACTTAGCACACTGTTAAACCAGAGAAAAATGAATAGTCGATTCATATTCACACGAGGAACCTAACAGGAAGGGCAAATTGAAGTTTACCAGTGAACGGAGCTCAGCCTTTAATCTGAAATCGAGCGGAGAAACCATAGCAGCGACATTCTTCTGGCACGCCAAACGAAGGTGAACCAGCTGCAGGTCTATCGAAAAACACTTGGTAGACTACAATCTTCCTTCCCTCCAATATCCCCGAGAAAATCGAGATATGGAGCAGCTGTCACGTTATTAATTTCAAGGAAGCCAACTCACAACGAGATGCGAGACGGATCTTGCCACGTCCATCAAATTCACATGCCAAGTGATTAATCACATCGAAATGAGAGATGACATGTATGCTAGTCTTAATTACCAGATCTCAGAGTAGTACAAACTTGGGATTGTTTTTCAACACAACACATAGAAGAATTAAAAAAACACGGCAAACATAAGTGCAGCCATGGCCTAGGTCGAATTTATCATTCGTAAAGTAGATATGCCGAGATTACCAACCACCCCTTAATCAATAGGGTTAACAAATATCCATCACGATATGCATAATGACGTTGTAAATGCATGGGTGGTTAATTAGTACTTATTACGTGTGATATAAATGTATAAAATAATACTGTTCTATACAAATCAGTGATCATGTGCACCATAGGTAATTTTTTTTTTTTACGAGCGTAACTTTTTGGGTAATGTATGTGACAGGGTACCGCTCTTGCAGGCTGGGTGGTTCCCTGAGAGGTTATAGTGGTAGCCCGAGGGTTGGACCCCACGCCTCGCGTGTGAAAGCTGCCTGATGTTGTCGATCTCTCTTACTAACAAAAAATAATACAGTAAAACTTTAATAAAATTCATAAAAGATAATTCAAATATTATTAACTTAATCAATTTATTAAAATTATTATTTTAATAATTTTAAAAATATACTAAAAAAGACTACATTCATATCACAAATCAATATAATAATTTTTTTTTTCTTGTTGATATGTAGTTTTTGGGGCAAACCATTTCCACCTTCCATCGGTAGATATATTAATAGAAATGCTTAATATCTAGAAGTAAAGAGAGATCTTCTTTCTTTTTTACATATTATAATAAATATTTAAAAAAAAAAAATTTAATGACACCCATAAGACTAAATAGTAGTTATTTAAGGAATAATTTGTACCATACATCAATAAATATTTAAAAGAAATTTTAATGAACAATATGTACCAACCATAAATTTATGTAAATAAATATTAATAAATAATTTTAATTAAAAATGATGTACCAAACATAAATAAATAAATATTTAAAAAACAACTTTAATGAAAAATATATACCTACCATAAAATTAGATAAATAAATATTAGAAAACAAATTTAATAAAATATATGTATCAACCATAATCTTAGATAAATATTTTAAAAGAAAATTAACCATAAGACTTTTAAAGGAAAACTAATCACGAGTGAAAAATAAAACTGAATTTCTATATATTTACAAATAAAGAACATATGATATTTTCTATTTGAATATATTTTAAATATGCATAATACTTAAATATTTTCTATAATATAATTTTTCAAGTTTAGAAAATAAGTAATTAATTAAGTTTAATAAAAAATATTTAAGAAAAACATCAATGAATAATATTTATTAGCCATACATTTAACAAATCTTTATAAGAAAAACTAATCATTACATATGAAAAATAAAATAAATTTATATATATTTACAATTAGATATACATATGATTATTTCTTATTTGAATATATTGTTTCATTTATACATAATGTCTAAACAACCTATCATTTAATTTAATTTTTGAGGTATAAGGATTATAAAACAAAAAAAATAGTTTATGTATTATCAAAACTAATCCTCTATAATTTAAAATTGATGAATATTATTATTCAACATATGATATTCATTAATAATCACAATAAGTATTAGAAATCTTGCAATATTCAATATTATTTTGTCTACTAAAATCACTAATTATTATTATCTATCACTTCATGCAAAATAGCTTATAAAGATTAGGTGATATTTTTTTATAAATTTAACCTTCCACGTTGTAACCAATAATTCTAGCGGTTAATTATATTTATTCTATCTTATTTTCTTTCAAATCATTTACTTTGTAGTGGAATTGCTTTTCCATGTGGTTCATTTCCAACAATGTTCAACTTTATGGTCTACCTATGCCTAAATCAAAATTATAAAGCCTCCCATATTATTAATTTTGGCACTCATCCCTACAACACATAATAATTTACTCTATCTTAGATATTTCAAGTTCCAGAACACAAATCATTTATTTTGGAAAGTATTCCTACCACTGATTAGATCTAAATTATTGATTTGAGCTTATTTGAGCAAGTTATATCTTTCAGCATTTTTACGCTTAAAGGAAATCCTACCATCTAAAAATAAATAAAAATAATTCAATATTTATTTTCAAACATTTAAAATTAAGAATAAGCTATTTTTCATAGTATATTTTAATCAATGTTCTATTTTTTTTTTTTCATTTTTAAGCTAACAATAATAGAATATACACTTTTTATTCTAATTTACAAATATATATGAACAAATAAACACAAACATCACTCAAGTAAGTTTCCCCTTAAAATATTCACTTAATAAAGAAATTAAATAATGCATTTTCTAATATAAAATCATCATATTAAGCTATTTAAAATTTAAAATTTAATTTTAATAGATTTTCAATAATTTTATTTTATTAGTTAAAAATAAACCTATTATATAACTTTTAGGATATTTCCCCCCCGATTCGGGTGCCAAGTGGTAAAGATTGTTTTACAGGTGGAGGATGGCCAATAGCAGCACATGACGACATGTCCCATCCTGCCATCATACATTAAACCTGTAGAGGGAGGGTGTTGGACTGTACTGTACCTTTGCATGTCGCTTCATTATGGCAGCAGAGGAATGCCAACTAACTATGTCAGAGCGACATGGGAAACAATAGAAGAGGAAATTAAGGAAAGGCATGGCACGATGGCAGAGCATTCTTCCTGGTAATAAAATTCGTGGAGGATCGGAAGGAATTGCTACAGGTCACGCCGCACCAACTCTTCAATGGTCACGTCCTCAAGCTCAGTGGTATGTAATGGCTCCGGTTCTTATCCTAGTTAATTTACCCACTAGTATGTGTATAGTAAGGGTAGAATGCATGCATCAGTATTGTTGCAGAAAGGGTAGGATAAATTATCACTATTTTCTCAAGGACATCAATGTAATATTTGGTAATGAATTCGCCTGTAGCATGTTCAAAAACTAGAACCTGTTTATCCCTCAGGAGGCCATTGAGCCCTGTTTCAGAACACAGTATAGGAATTTTTGTGTCTACTAATCCAACAGCTCTCATCTCATGTTCTTCATACCTCTATGATATGTCACGGATGCCCATATCAATTTAATGAAATCTCCTACATGCGATGCCATGACAAACTGAAAGGCATATGTCATCTTACCTCTACCCAGTATGACCATGGTAGATAGGATTTCAAAACCCACAATTTGAGAAATTGGGTCCGTCATTATCTTACTTTTGTTTTACTTCATGTCAATTTGGTAAATTCTATCTATGGAATGGTAGATAGGGAGAATTTTAGTCATAATGGTAAACCTAGTCAGTTTCATTTGTCAACCAACAAGGTCCTTAGTCACATTGGTTTAACTACCTGTCTCTGTAAAATGATATGCATGCATATCTTCTTGGCTTACTCCATTATGGTGGGGGGCCCATTGAACTTCCTGGGTTCTCTGTTTCTAATATCCCACCTTCTATAAGCCCTCTAACAATCTCAGCAAGTTTAGTTCAAAAACTAATTGAGCACCTCAGCCTGATTATAACAATGGTGAAAGGGAAATCAGCAAAGCATCAACCCAAGGATAAAGGAAAGCAAAAGATTTCAAAAAGCATGGCCAAGCCAAGCAAGCGAGGCAGAAGGATGAAGAAAAAGATAATAGAGGATCTCTTTGAAGTTTACTTTCCAGGAAATCCTCCACAGATTTTTAATGTAATCCAAGGATGGGAGAGAGAAAGTAATAGTAAGGAAGAAGACATAGAAGTACACAAGGAAAACATTGATTTTGTTGCTTACCCTGGAAATACAAGAGGGCGCCTATCTCTCTTTCATCAATCCATGCACACACATTGGACTCTGAAATGTGTGATGGTTGAAGCACTGCAAAGCTTAGAGGAAAGTGAAGGTAGTCTCGAAGTGGTATCAATACTACAGGAAATTAAAAAAGAAATTTAGGATATAAGCGTGTCACAATATCATGCCACATCTCGCATTGGAAGAATCGAAAGGCAACTTCAACAGATGCAACAAGTCGACATGTCGGGCCCAACAACAAAAGACTCGGCACCAATTAACTCTTCAGATGGTTAACATATGATGCTTTAAGTTTTTGTTATTTTTGCGAATAGCTTTTATTTTTCATGTTGTCAAATAGACTTTGTTTTAAATAGTAAAATGGACATAGGGGCTAGTAGAAGAAATAAACAATTTCAATTTTGGATGGCATTTAATGCTCTAAGGTGGCCAACAGACCTAGTTTCCTCTGGGCAGGTTCAGGCCACCAAATGTATATATGTTGCAACTTGATCTCTCTTTTTGATAAATAGAAAATGGTAAGGGACTACTAAATTTACAAAAAAAAAGAAAAAAAAAACAAACTTTTAGAATAATTTCAACATTACAATTTATACGATTAAATTTCACCCCTTTGAATATAATTTCATATATAATGATAATTAAAATATTTATTTTATTAATTAAAAATATACTTTAACATATAATTCTAAATTTTTTAATATATTATCAAATATTGTAATTTCTAAATTGACATAATCAAAATTGACATATATATAAAAAAAAATAAAAAATTAGTAATATAATTCACAAATTAAAATGATTACACTTACTAAACACACTCAAATGTCTTAATGTACCTTTACCAAAATAAAGGAGTGTAATCAAATAATAAAGGAGTGTAATCAAATTTCAAGGAACCGCTACTTATTCATATTTAATCCTTTTTAAAAGTAACAATATAGATGGAATCAAGTCTCAATGTGATTACAAATTTAAGGTCAAGTTAAAAATATATATTGTAAAAAATATAGATTGAGTCATAATGTAATTATGATGGATCAAGGAACAAGTCTAAAACATGGAGTCATATTGTAAATATTATTGATCAAAGAACAAGTCTCAAATTCATTGATTAAAACGTAGAAGCAGGTCCAAAGATGAAAAACTAAATTCATAAAATAATTTGGAGAAATGTAAATACAACGTCAGATACTATGTACTCAAATATGAAACAACTCAATTCATAAATTTGATAAATATAAACATGAAATTAATTATTTTTGTGACTTGGGATGATCTTTGAAACTTTAATTAGAGAGAAGATATATTGTTATCCTTGGGATGGTTGAGTAATTACATAACTTTATTGAATTAGTTATGGCCTAATTCTTTTTAAATATATAAACCTTTTTTATTATAAGAAAGGTAATATGGCCTACGCTAAAAATACAATTAATCATTTTATCAGTCTAGATTGATCCTTAAAAATTTGTTCCAAAGTTCTGATCCATCTTAATTGCTTCAACATGTTCATGTTCATTATGCCATAGGCTCAACCATTACATCAAATCTCATCATGTCACTTAGTGATTTAGGGTGTATGAGCTTTTCACCATCCTAAGCAAATATGTCTTGCTAAATTTCTCCTCATTTTAGTTTCTTGGTTTTTCAATTGAAAATATTGACCATCTACCCTATGTGGATTTCATCGGGCTCCCAGTGAAGTTATGGTTTTCCCTATTAAGTGTATCCCTTCTAATAAAAGTTATCTACCGTGATTATAAGCGATTTTACCACCCTCAACCTTAATATGCATTTTTCATTAAATTTTACATGTGTCTAAGAGACCACAAGACATTTTTGTTCATTAACGTTTGTAATCAAGTCAAAGAAATCAAGTTCAATAAATCACTTATCCCATAGTTTACTTTCACTCTCAAATCATGGATCATCCCATATGTGACCATTTATGACCTAGGTCGACCAAGAGGTAGGATTTACCACCCAAACCATCTCCTACCTACAAATATCACTTGGAAATGAAGGTGCATAGGCTTAAATGTTCTTGAAAAATAAAGGTATAGTGGAACGAAACCCCTCGTCCAATGGATATTTAACCATTATCCATTTCTCAACAAAGGTATCCAATGTCATTTTAATGTCATGAATAAAGGAGCTAATTGGTGTAGAGAACACTCTCTAACACCTCACCCACATAAACTGGTTAAATGAGATGGGGACCCACTAGAAGCAAGAGACTACTTGAAGCAATGATAGAAAGACTCCTAGCACTTCAAAGACAAGAGAAATCATGTGCAAGCTTCTCAAGAATGTAGAGACTCAAAACATCATTGTGATACTTGTAATAGTGATGGATATAAAAGGAAGACATGTTGGAAGCTACATCCCCATACCCATCTAAAAAATAAAAACAAAGAAAAAATTGAAATCAATTTTAGAGATGTAAATATTACATGTGTGGACCTAAAATCAACCCTATATATTCAAAATAAAAAGTTTCAAACATGAAAAATAATTTATGGATAAAGAAAATAAAGTGACATATTTGCAAGAAGACCTATGAACAAGCCCCAAAAAACCAAAGTTGAAGGAGAAAAATAAATCAGCTAGTAATGACCAGAAAAAACCTCCTAATGAAGAAAAAAATAAGTCATGAAATTCAAAAAGGAAGGGAAAATAAAAATTAATTAAAGAGGAAAGACACTCTTATTTTCGAAGACTTGAATCATCGACTTTGGTTGATCTCAGTTTTGAGAAAAAAATATTTCTAAATCATTGGTGCAACAACTTATCTTGGAGACTCATGCTTATCCACAAGCATACACCTTTGATTGGTTAATAAAAAACCCAATATGCATTTGATAAAAAAATGGCAGTTCAAATTTTCTATTATTTCCAGGTATATAGATGAAAAAAAATGAAATATTGTGTCATTATTCAAAATTATTGTCCAAGGAATTTTGATGATGTTTCCATAAAAAAGTATAGAGAGGAAAAATAAGAAAAACATGTAAATAAATTTTGGACACAAAATTACAATTGAAAATTAAATAAAATGGCAAGAAAGTGAATTTGAAACACATCAAGTATGTAGAGGGAGAAAATGGAATTGGAATAAAGACATCATGAATGAACTTGGAAAGGAGAAAATAAAAAGAAATATGTGAAGCAAGCTACGACTACTCAAGCTGAAGGTGAAGAAATTGAATGTAATTTAGAGAAGCTGTAAAATTTGCATGCCACACCAAAAAAATAAAAAATAAAAGCTGTAAATTTCATATTTAGATTTTATTTTTTATTTTTTTGGTGGGGCATGCAAATTTTACAGCTTCTCTAAATTACATTCAAATTCTTCACCTTCAACTTGAGTAGTCGTTACTTGCTTCAGATATTTCTTTTTATTTTCTCCTTTCCAAGTTCATTCATGATGTATTTCTTCCAATTCTATTTTCACCCTCTACATACTTGATGTGTTTTGAATTCACTTTCTTGCCATTTTATTTAGTTTTCAATTGTAATTTTATGTCCAAAATTTATTTACACATTTTTCTTATGTTTCCTCTCTATACTTTTTTATGGAAACATCATCAAAATTGCTTGGACAATAATTTTGAATAATGACACAATATTTCATTTTTTTTCATTTATATACCTGGAAATAATAGAAAATTTGAACTGATGTTTCTTTATCAAATGCATATTGGGGTTTTTGATCAATGAAAATAAAAAGTTGCAAGTATTTAAAGTCAATCATGTGTGTGCAAGAATACTTATCCACGAGAAAAATAAATCATCAAGCAATGAGCAAGAAAAATCTAGAAATGAAGAAAACAAATCAACTTAAGAAATGGAAAAATATGGGAAAGGAAAAATTTGAAGAGGAAAGAGAAATACTCTTCCTACCAATGATTTAAAACAGAAATAAGGTGGTGTCGACTCTTTGTTGATTCCACTTGTAAGATAAATTTTGTTTCCAAATCATTGATACAACAACTTGCATTGGAGATTCATACCCATTCTCCATAATATCATTTGGATTGGAAGATCAAAGAACACAATATGAAAGTGACAAATAAATACATGTTCATATTTGCTACTAAATTATTTTGATGAAATTTAATGTCAAGCTGTGTCATTAGGCATGCCAAACAAGTTAAATGGTTGGTAAATATTAGTAAAAAGTTATTTTAATGGTTTTGACATCAAAACAAGGAGAAGGAGGCATCATGGATGTTGAAGCATCAAAGGAAAAAATTTGTAATGACTTGAGGATAGATCAATATGTTCTAATGTATGTTACTGCAAGCACACTTTGTGATATAAGAAAACCAAGGAGCTCCCTATTGGGATTGTATACACCATTATACTTGCCTTCTAAAACACAAAAATAATTACCATGGATTTCTAGAGAGATTATCCAATGGAAAATAATAGGAATGCCTATTCTATAGTGGCAGTGGGTAGACTGAACAAGTTTTTTCTCTTACTCCTTGTAAAAAGAGAATCAAAGCCCAAGAGATAATTGAAATTCCTTGAGAAGGTATGGATTAAAATCCACTCATTCCACCCAAGTAAATGGATAGCAAAAATTTCAAACACTATCGTTGTTCATTTATTGAGGGGATATAATCAAAATAACCACAAAACATGGGGATGAAAGATTAGATTTAACATGAATCCAATAGGACAGTTCAATCAACTCACAGGAGCATTTGAAGTTTTTTATGAGTACCTTCTACAATCACCAATGGACATGGCAAGACAAGAAAATCAAATTTTCCATTCCATATCATATACAATGATATATAATTAACATAATAAAATTTATATGCAACATTAAAATATTTAACAAAATATCATTGGTTTTGCATCTTTCTTTAGTGATAATATTTTCGCATAGTTATAAAACTTACAATAAAAGACAAATGTATTGAAAATATATGATCAAAACTTTTAAGTGATTTAAAATTGGAAAGAAACACAAAGGATTTATGTTACAAATATATTCTCACAATGAAAAGATATATTGGGAAACACTTTGAAGTGAAAGTAAATTCAAAAATATAAATTTAATGTGGAAATAAGAGTAATTAAAATCATAAAATGAAGAAATACAAGTAAATTTAGTATATTCATAAATTACAAAAATACAATATTTATTACTACACTAATTATTGATATTCTCACATAGTGAAGATAAATATTATCGTGAATTTGGTGGTCACTAAAAACCTAATTAGAGAAAGAGGAGTTATAACTTGAGAGATTGTGATACTTAGGGTGGTTGAGTAATTACACAATTTTATAGAATTATCTTTTTATGTTCTTTTGTTTAAATATAAACTTCCCAAGGTAATATATACATCATTATTTGTTCAATATAGATGATGGAGATTCAATGCTCCTCAAAAAATTGTTTCAAGGATATAATCTATTTAATAGTGGGCTCATGTTGAATTAATTCAATGAAAGGGTGCTTCCTAAGTTGTTCGTTCAACACCATATTCGTGTGGGGGATTTGCATCCATCCTCATGCTCACTAAATATTTCCTCCTAGTTTTCTTCTTATTTGAGTTCAATAATTCAACACTCAACCCATGTGCATGAAATCATGTTTGAGGCTCATGAACTATTTATTTTTCAATTGAAAAACGTTTCCACCTACCTTTTCCATTATAGACGGATTTCCCATGTATTTTGATGAAGTTATGGCCTAAACTGGATTTCATCTGCTCTAATGGAAGTCGATAGGAGGAAAAGGGGTTCCAATATATTCCAATACATTTTTGTTGAGTAGTAGAGTACAGTAGTTGGGAGTGGATAGAGAGAGATAAAAACATAAGGGGCTTGTCTTCTCTAACAACCCATAGAAAATAAGTCTAAAGTGACCCTATAAAAAGTGCCTACTCCTTTGTATTTTTATCTTTTCCATTCAGACAAAAGACAACATATAAACCTCACCTTCCTGTTTATTTTTCTCCCAAAATTATTTTCCAAATCATATCTTCGTATTCACTATGATTGGTGTGTGCTTGTATTTCGTTGTTCTCTATTTTTTGAAAATTACCTGTTACATGCATAAGCACAAAAATAGTAATTAATAAATCCATAAAACTAAGGAAAATAAACCCTCATTGTATATATATTTCAGATTTTAGTCTTTTTTACCAAATATGTGGTGACAAATTGTCTAGTGGAATATCCATGATAGTCTATAGATCAACAAATGAATCGACTTCATGACATTTTAAGGAATCATAGCCATAATTTTGAACATTTAGAGATGATTATTTACCTTCGGATGGATCCATAATTGATGATTATCACTTTTTCTCCCTCCAAAGCCTTAAAAAATCATCATTGAGGTTTAGATGTTGGCTACAAAGGGGGTGTTCACTAGAGATAACACACCCTAACCTAGCATTGAACCTTCTAGATGGACATTGCCCTATTCTGACCATTTTTATAATGATTATGACGACTTGAGATCATTTCTCAAGGAATGGTACACCTTTTTCGACGATGAAATCATGCCCTAAGCATGGGACATCACCCTCATTAAAACAAGAGTGATGACGTGGCCTTTGGTTGATGATAATTTGATGAGGAGGAGGATTTTACTTGATTGTACATTTGTTGATGAGGAGATGGTTTGGAGTGAGGAGAAATATTTTGATCCATTCTTGGAACACTTTTTATGGAGATCCTCAACATAGAAAGATGATGTCATCCTTGGAGGACATTTTTTTCACATGTGGCCTAAAAGGAGAAATTTTATTGTGTTTTATTATTGAGATATTTATCCTTTAGTATGACATAATTAACAAACGTAACAAGACTAGAAAATCAAATTTTCCATTCCCTATCATATACAATGATATATAATTAACATAATAAAATCTATATGCAACATTAAAATATTTAACAAAATATCTTTGGTTTTGCATCTTTATTTAGTGATAATATTTTCCCATAGTTATAAAACTTACAATAAAAGACAAATATATTGAAAATATATGATCAAAACTTTTAAGTGATTTAAAATTGGAAAGGGACACAAAGGATATATGTTACAAATATATTCTCAAAATGAAAAGGATACATTGGGAAACATTTTGAAGTGAAAATAAATTCAAAAATATAAATTTAATGTGGAAATAAGAGTAATTAAATTCATAAAGTGAAGAAATAGAAGTAAATTTAGTATATTCATAAATTAGAAAAATACAATATTTATTACTACAATAATTATTGTTATTTTCGCATAGTGAAGATAAATATTATCGTGAATTGGGTGATCATTAAAAACCTAATTAGAGAAATAAGAGTTATAACTTCAGATATTTTGATTCTTAGGGTGGTTGAGTAATTACACAATTTTATAGAATTATCTTTTTATTTTCTTATGTTTAAATATAAACTTCCTAAGGGAATATATACGTCATTATTTGATCAATATAGATGATGGAGATTCAATTCTCCTAAAAAATTTGTTTCAAGGATATAATCCATTTAATAGTGGGCTCCATATTGAATTAATTCAATGAAAGGGTGCTTCCTAAGTTGTTCGCTCAACACCATATTCGCGTGTGGTATTTGCATTCATCCTCACACTAACTAAATATTTCTTCCTATATTTCTTCTTATTTGAGTTCAATAACTCAACACTCAACCCATATGCATGAAATCATGTCTGAGGCTCATGAAATATTTATTTTTCAATTGAAAAAAATTCCCACCTTCCTTTCCGAGTATAGGCGGATTTCCCATGTATTTTGATGAAGTTATGGCCTAAACTGGATTTCATCTGCTCTAATGGATGTCGATAGGAGGAAAATGGGTTCCATTATATTCTAATGCATTTTTGTTGAGTAGTAGAGTACAGTAGCTCGGAGTGGATAGAGAGAGAGAAAAACATAGGTGGAATGTCTTCTCTAACAACCCATAGAAAATAAGTCTGAAGTGACTCTATACAAAGTGCCTACTCCTTTGTATTTTATCTTTTCCATTGAACATATAAACCTTGTCTTCCTATTTATTTTTCTCCCAAAATGATTTTCCAAATCATATCTTCGTATTCACTATGATTGGTGTGTGCTTGTATTTCATTGTTCTCTATTTTTTGCAAATTACTATTAAGCACAAAAATAGTAATTAATAAATCCATAAAACTAAGGAAAATAAACCCTCATTGTATATATTTCAGATTTCAGTCTTTTTTATCAAATATATGGTGACAAATTGTCTAGTGGAATATCCACGACAGTTTATAGACCAACATATAAATACACTTCATGACATTTTAAGGAATCATAGCCATAATGTTTAACATTTAGAAATGATTATTTACCTTTGGATGGATCCATAATTGATGATTATCACTTTTTCTCCCTCCAAAGCCTTAAAAAATCATCATTAAGGCTAAGATGTTGGCTACAAAGGGGGTGTTCACTAGTGATAACACACCCTAAGCTAGCATTGAACCTTATAGATGGACATTACCCTATTCTTGGACCAATTTTATGATGATGATGATGATGATGAATTTAGATCCTTTTTCAAGGAATGGTACACCTTTTTAGACGATGACATCATTCCCTAAGCTTGGGATATCACCCTCATCAAAACTAGAGTGATGATGTGGGCTTTGATTGATGATAACTTAATGAGGAGGAGGATTTTACTTGATTGTACATTTTTTGATGAGGAGATGGTTTGGAGTGAGGAGAAATATTTTGATCCATTCTTGGAACACTTTTTATAGAGATCCTCAACATAGAAATATGATGTCGTCCTTGGAGGACATTTTTTTCTTATGTGGCCTAAAAGGAGAAATTTTATTGTGTTTTCTTATTTTATATTTTATTATGACATAATTAACTTGTAAACACTTAGTGTAGAAATTATATACAATATGCATGTATATATCCGGACTCTCCTGATCTCACAATATTTAACTTCTTGCAAAACACAGAATCCTTCCACTATAATTCTTGCAGAAATTTAATCAACAATTGCAAAACACATGAAGCAATAAAAACACACATAACACAGTTGTTTACTGGGAAAGCCCGAAGCTGAAAACCCCAAATATATATTATGTAACATGGAGATCATATGACAATCTCATACAAACATACAAAGCTTATCACAAGCTCTTAGTACAGTACAATCATCATACACTAATTAGGACCAATCTTGCAAATCCATGCACCGATCTTTGCCACTTGCTAGCCTGCCTCCACTGCGCAATCCAAGCTTATTACAAGGACCAATTAAATGTAATCCCACTCTCATTGACTGCATTCGTATCATTGGCAACTCTAATGTATATATTGCATCTATCTATACATTGGAGTTGCCAATGATACAAACGCAGTCAATGAGAGTGGAATTACATTGAATTGGTCCTTGTAATCAGCTTCGATTGCGCAGTGGAGGTAGGCTAGCAGGTGGCAAAGATCGGTGCATGGATTTGCAAGATTGGTCCTGATTAGTGTATGACGATTGTACTGTACTGAGAGCTTGTGATAAGCTTTGTATGTTTGTATGAGATTGTCATATGATCTCCATATTACATAATATATAGTTGGGGTTTTCAGCTTCAGGATTTCCCAGTAAACAACTGTGTTATGTGTGTTTTTATTGCTTCATGTGTTTTGCAATTGTTGATTAAATTTCCGCAAGAATTATAGTGGAAGGATTCTGTATTTTGCAAGAAGTTAAATATTGTGAGATCAGGAGAGTTCGGATATATACATGCATATTTTATATAATTTCTACATGGTATCGGAGAGATATTGATCATTGGAGCAATTGCAAAACATTGAAGCGATTGAGTTTTGAGCTGGTGGAATTCGAATTTGCAGCAGTGTTTTCTTGGAGTCAAAGTTGAGATGTCTTTCAACGGATTGTGATTGGAGTATGCCCTTGAGGGAAACTCGAATTATATTGCATGGAAGGACAGGATGGAGGCACTACTGGATGACAATTGGTTGAAGGAGTTCATAGATGTTGAAATTCCAAAACCTACTTCTAGCGATGCTGTCGTACTTGATGCATGGCAAAAGAAGACAACAATGTGTCGAAGGATTCTGTTGGAAGGTGTGAAGGATCACATAGTGTCCAGCCTTCATGGTAAAGCTTATCCATTCTTGATGTGGAAAGCTTTGACAGATTTGTTCCAAAGCAAGAGCGACCAGAGGAAGTTGGCACTCAAGGATAAACTCAGGAAAATAAAAATGGAGAAGAATGACACTATTCTGGTATACTTGACAAAGTTTGTCCACTACAGGGATGAGCTTGGGAGTGTATTAGTTAGTGTGGATGAATAAGGACAAGTCAATAAGGTTGGGATTCGAGCTAAGAATCTCTACAGACTTGAAGTAGATGGGATTTCTACGGAGCTTCCTATTGTTGGGAAGTACAAGAAAGACATGAAATTGATGCTTGAGAGGGAGAAATTTTTGCATACAGGTAAGAGTGAACCTAGGGATGTGGAGCATCCACAAGATGAGGATCATGGAGTGGGAGCAGCCACTCATGCAGAGAAATTTCATGCCAGATGGGTAGAGGGAGTGCATGCAGCTATACCACCAGGTGAGAGGTGGGGCGACATGCATGAGCAATCCCAAGATGATATTTTTGGGTAGGATTCATGAGATGGTGTGGATATCATGAAATGAACCTGGCTACGAGGTGCCCACAGAGCAAAAGTAGCATGATCATTTGGATTGATGCAGGAAGATCAAAGTGACAGTGTCGGATACTGGAGCGCAGATCAGCGTTGACAGTAAGTGCAGAGTGCATGGGTGCAGAGTTCAACAACACAGTGGTTCCTGAAGACATGTGCAGTTGGTACCAATAGAGGTCAAAGAATTTGATAGATGCATTATTCTAATATATTTGTTTGGAGCCTATTTAGTTTTGGAAGAGTTGTAGAGAAGATGCATGGAGTTGCATGGTGCTTGTAAAGGTTGCAGGGCAAATGCATGGAGTTGTATGTCGCATGCAAAGATAGTCCTCTCTTGTTGAGAGGGAGTGTTGAATATTGCAACAAGAAACAGTGAAGGAGGCATCCTGAAACATCATTCCTGATCCTAGTTGGAAAGTGATCACCTAAACTAGGTGGGGCCCACACAGGTGATTTTTGTCGCAAAGTCTATTTTTAGACATGTCGATCATATTCTATGAGTTACAGGATGCTATTTGTGGATGGTTGGTCAATTTGGAAAAATAGATGGACTTCTATTTTTAGACATATTGGGCGGAATCTATTTTTAGATTGCCAGTCTAAAAATAGATATGTCGAATATTATTAGCTCTTAATAATATTTGGACTATAAACATTATCTTATTCTCTTGGAGCACTTCAGTTAAGTGCACAGATGTGGCACAGAAGCTGACAGAAGGAATTACGCTATTCCTGAGGGTTAAGTGGAGCTATTGCATGGATACTTCAGTTAGAACTCATGTGACAGAGTTTGGTGGAGTTATTGAGCTAGTTAATGGAGTTGTGTTCAGTTTAACTAAGCTAAACATAGTTGAGCTAGTTGTATCTAGTCTAACTAATTGATACACTAGTGAGAGTGGTGTGAATTAATTATTAATTAATTCACTAATTATTAACTCATTAATCAACTAAAGAATACATCAGTTAACTACAGTGCATAGACAATTTCAGTGGAGACTAGTGGAGAGGTAGGTGAAAGAGCAGGTTGACTATTAGTTGTGACCATAGTGTTGCATGAGTTTGCACCACACATTGATCGAGATGCCAATGAGGATTGTGTGGTCAATATAGGATGGATTCGAACTCATCCAGAGCCATTCTTCAGCAGTGATTGCGTAGTAGAGGCAGGCTAAGGGCTGGCAAAGATCAGTGCATGGATTTGCAAGATCGGGCCTTATTAGTGTGTAGCGATTTGGAGATACTGAGAGCTTGTGATAAGATTTGTATTATGATTGTTACATGATCTCTATGACATATATAATATACAGATAGTTGGGGGTTTTCAGCTTTAAGCTTTCCCATAAATTACTGTGTTCATATGTGTGAATTTTTTATGGTTTTAATGTGTGCATGCAATTGATTTAATTTCCGCAAGTAATGATTAATAGTAGAAGAGATTCTGTATTGTGCATGAAGTTAAATAGTGTGTGATTAAGAGAATCTCGAATGTATAACGCATTAGTTATATAATTTCTACACTTAGAATATTATTTTTAGGGATTTTAGTCTAATTTTTCCCTAAAGTGACTTAATTTCCCTCCGATAGATAAAGGGAAGTCAATTTGGGAGGATCATTGTAACACATGCTCATTATTTCTCCTGGGAGAGAGTGCACAGTAGTTTTTCTTGTCTCTTGGATGCAATGGATCACTAAAGGATAGTGAATTGACTTGGGGAAGATAGAATTGCTTGGAGGGATATTTCCTTTGATTGATGAAGAAATTTTATAGTTAATTGTGTTATTTTATTATGAGTATTTTTAACATTTTGCAATGTTGTAGAATTAGGATTTCTATTATTTTTTCATGATATGTTGGATATTTTGTGGGTATAAAATATCCTTTGCAAGATATGTCACTTAGATCTATCAAGGAAATTTAGAATAACAACCCTTGACCTTAAATCTCAAATTAATTGGAAATATTTAGGTTTTCTTCTGAGAATTTCCCTCTCATACTCCAACCAAGGTCTTTCACTTTTGACCTTACCTTTTTTCTTGACTCCATATATACAAGATTGATAATGCACTAGCCTTTGTATGTCAATCTTTTAAAATTTTTAATGATTTTCTTCTTTTCATGGTAAACTAGGGTGATGTTACAAAAAAATTTGTATTAATTAGGATAAAATACCGTAGATGTCATAGCCCTTGGGTTAGGATATGCATATCTTAAATTGAAAATGGAAAAAAAAAATATTTTTATGCATTTTTTAGCCATAATTTTAGGGCTTACATCTAGGGTTTAGTATTCTATTTTTCCTTTTGTTCCATTCAAAATATGTAGTAATATTTTCCCTCATGTCATTATTAAATATCCTTTGATTATTCATTGATTAGTATTAGCGGTGAGATGTTTTCAATAGTGTTTTCATAAATTTTGTATGTTGTAAATTCCCTATATATAAATCATAATTTATAATATAAATAGTTTAATTAAGGTAGCATGTGCTTGGAATATATTTGATAATCTATAGGACTTATATTATGCATATAGACTTCTCCATAGGTTTTGGTTCTTTAAACTTAAACATTTTGAGGTTGGGGCTTGGGAAATATGGAGTAGTTCGATTTAGCCCTTGCTAGAAAAAGTGGATGGTGGATGTTTTTTGAAAACAACTTGTGTAGCTTAGTCATGAGGTAAAAATTCCTAAGTGATAAGTTGAAGGAGGTATGGTTAAGACTCCTGAAAATAAAATGATCTACACCCTTAACCCAATTTACAAGTTTTCAGGTAATTGTTTAGTCCAAACCCACAGGTTTTTTCAGGCTGATATAAATTTTAGAATGCATTAATTATAGACATAAAGAGTGTTTATACTAATTTTTCACTTTCCTAACAACTGATAACTAATGAAAAAATTATGCAAGCATTAAACAAATTTGAGACATTAGTTTTTGGTCAATGTGACCCTGGAAAAACCCCAGAGTCTCTTTCTAAAAACAATCTTCAAAGGAGGATTTTATTTCTTGAGAAAATTTAAATAAGTACATAAAACATAATACTTATATAAAATTTTCTTTGTACCATTAATTGCACTCAATCTGAAAATTTGTACCCACTGAAACTCTTAGATTTCCAGAAAATCACATGCCCATAGATTTAGATAATTATCTTTTCCCATCTCCTCAAAAAATGTGCCTAGAATATACCTCGAAATATGTGTTGGAAGGTTCTTCTAAATTTTTGTTGAAGGATGATTTTACCTCCTCAAAAATCATTCATGATAGCTCTAAAAAACCTCCTTGATTTTTGATCTGCCTGTAGCTATTGCATTGAAATTCGTGCCTTAAATTTCAGGCCTCATAGCAACATTTTATTCCTCTAAATTTGAGTTGTCTTCTCATCAAATTTTATGCCACATATCCTCAAAATTTCTACATCCTTGCCTCGATTTTTTTCTTCAATTGTAGCTATTGTTCCCCTCGATTTTTGTGCTACTATACGACCTCCTCCTTGGAATTCATTCCCCCTTCTCATCGTTGCAATCTCTCCTCCTCCATGAAGTTTACCTTATCCTCATTCTCTATCTCAAGTGTCAGGTGAAGAATGATTTCCCTTTTCCTCTTTTGTCACCTTGGAAAATATTAAATCCCTAAACCTAAGATCCAATGGGTGGTATTTCATCCTCAAATATCAAGATGTGTGGATGAGATCATTTCTCTGAAATGACCCCTCTCATACATTGGTCCCATCACTTAAAAGTATCGTAGCATCATTTTCAAGTTGTGTAACTTTTCTAATTTTTCTCATAAAGTAATTTTTCACTTCACTTTAATATTAGTAAATTAAACTTAGTAATTTACACATAAAGTCGCTTTATAAAATAGAAGTGAATTTAGTATTAGAAAGAATACATGGTACAGCCATTCTAAATGCCCCTTCCACGCATGACATTAATTTAACTTATAAATTACATTCAGACAGAAGTCACTAATGTGTTCACTAGGATAAAAGGGGTAAAATTTTAGTAACACCTCTCCTTGATACTATTTTCAAGAGTTAATGGTACCAAGGAAGTTTTTGCTCAACACCTATCCCATATCTAAATAAAACATGCTTTCCTCTTGGAGAAGGATAGGTGAGAACATTTTTTACTTATTCATCAGTGGATATATACTCATGCTTCACTGCCTCTCCTTAAAGCTAGTTCTTGATGAATTTGTAGATGATATCTATATTTTTTGATCAATCATGAAATATTGTTTGATTGCATCATATGAAAAAATAGACCACAAAGCATCTTTCCAAGCCACAATGCCCCACACAGTGTCTAGATATTTGAAATATACTTTGCCTCTACGCTACTAAATTCCACTGACCTGTGTTTCTTACTTAACCATGACACAACTGTTGAGCCCAACTAGATACAACATTCAAATTCACTCTTCCAGTCATTAACACTTCCAACCCAATATGAGGTTGTGTAATAAATAAAACCGACTCTATCACACCTAACATATTCTAGGCCATAATCCACTTTGTTTGTTAGTACTTCAACAAAAATTTTATAGCTTCATATTGTACTCTCTTGGGCTCCATCATAAATTGGCGTAATGTGTTGACTGCAAAATACATATCTGGCTGGGTATTGACAAGATACATCAATGAATTGATCACATGTTGATGCAAAGTGTGGTTCACCAACTCAAAATCAGATGCATGCAGATTCTTCTAGTTGCTGATAATAGGAGTAGCCATATGCCTATAACCATCCATAAAAAATATTCTGAATCTATCACTGACATACCTACCCTGACCCAAAAATGTATGCCAATCCTCTTGCCAAAGCTCCCACCCCAGAAAATAATGCATAAACCCTATATCAGTCATATCAAATTATGAATCAAGAGATCTCTTGCAGTGATGGATGAGTATGTCCCCCCATGTAATAAACAAGTCATACAAATACAAAACTAGAATGAGTGGATAGTCACTTATCATGATAAATTATAGGTTTGGATCTGCATCACTCTTTTGGAAACCCATATTCTACATGTAGGCATCTATCCTCATATACCAAACCCTTAGTGTGTGCTTCAGTCCATACACGGGTTTCATTAGCATACATACATGAGAATTCCTCCCATGCAACTCAAAGCCCTCAAGCTACTCAATGTACACCTCCTCCTATTTAACACCATTAAGAAATGAGGTCTTCACATCCATCTGGTGAATCCTCCATCCCATCTCATCTGTCATAAATATCATTGATCTAATGGAAGTATAACAAGAAAATATTTCCTCATAGTCAACTCCTTCTACTTGTGAGAACCCCTGCACCACAAACCGACCTTTCAACTTCTCAACACTTCTATCTACAACATGTTTGACCTTGTAGAGCCACCTAGAAGTCACCACTGACTTCCCACCAGGACGTGGCACTGCCTCCCAAACATCATTCTCCATGGTAGAGACATACTCCAGCATGGCGTCCCTGTAGTCTTTTTGACTTGCGACCTCCTCAGAACTACTTGGCTCTATCTCTAGAAAGTTTGCCACAAAGCCACCCAAACTCTTTTGTTGTCTTTTCTTCCTCACTGGTCATTTGGGTCTCCCCACTTCCTCCTGAGCCTCCTTCAAGTCTCTCGAATCCATCTTGCCTTCCTCTTCCCTCCAGTAGTCTCTTCAAGTCTCCCGAAGCCATCTTGGCTTCCTCTTCCTTACAGTACTCTCCTACGGTTGTATGCGAAAATCCTCAGCTAGCGCCTCTCCTCCTAGTATGGAAGGCTATGATATAACCAATGGAGATCCTGAACTGTAAGATATTGTGCCTGATGAACCTGAACCCTCTGATCTATTATCTGAAAACTTGTAAACCTTGAAGAACGTGAACCTCTTGATCCCGATGCACCACTAGATGCTCCTGAAACTTTTAATGTGGGCCCCCAATGAGGAGCTTGATACTTTGCCTTATCAACCCCCCGAGAGCTCATCAAAACCCTCTCCTCCTCACATTTCACATCTTTCCTCAGGACAATCTTCCTATGTGTAGGAAGATATATACGGTAGGATTTGTTAGTCTCATTCTAACCCACTAGGATACCCCTCTCTGTATTGTTTTCTAACTTCATCCTCTTCGGCTCAGGGACATGTCATTATGTAAGACTCCCAAAAAATAATATTAGACACCTTCTCCCACAAGAATAAAGGAAAAATTTGATCATGCCTGATAGTTGCAGAAACCCTCCTATATTTTCTTGTTTCTTGTATATGATTTCCTAAAATTTGTGCCTCAAATTTTGCACCTACCAACAACAATTTCTACCTCGAAATTCAAGTTTTCTACTCCTCAAATTTTGTGCCACATCTCCTCCAAATTCATTCCTCCTTGCCTCAAAATTTGTGTTGAATTGCTGTTGTTGTTCTCCTCAATTTTCATGTTATTGTATGACATCCTTCTCCTTGGAATTTTTCCTCCCTTATCACTATTGCAACCTCTCCTCCTCCATGAAGTTTCTCTTCTCCTCATGCTCTCTCTCAAGTGTGAAGTGAAGAATGATTTCCCTTTTCCCTCTTTTGTCTCCTTGGAGAAGACTCAATCCCTAAATGCAGGATCCAATGTTTGAGATTAGATCCTTAAATCTCAAGATGTGTGGTTGAGATCATTTCTCCCAAATGACCACCCCCACATACATTGGCCCCATCACTTAAAAGTATCCTAGTACATTTTTCAAGCTGTGCACCTTTTCTATTTTTTCTCATAATGTGATTTTTGGCCTCACTTTAATATTATAAAAATACACTTAGCACTTTACACATAAAATCACTTTATAAAGTACAAGTGACCTAAATATTTAAAAATACACTTAGCATTTTACACATAAAATGGCTTTATAAATTACAAGTGACCTAAATATTAAAAAAATTACATTGTACAACACTTCTAGGTACATTTTCCACCCATAACATTAATTTAATTCGTATAAAATTAAAATTTTAACATCATAAAATTTATGAGTTAAAGTGACTAGGTGTATTAATTGATACCATACATAGATTCTTAAAAAAAGTTATGCATCTTAAAATACGAGATTCAAATATTTACTAAAAACTCAATCTATTAAAATTAATTAAATTTTCAATTTTACCCGAAACCATGTAATCTATGATAAATGCTGAAAAAATCCAAAGAAAATCCTGGATATTCTTCTGAGATAATGCAATACATCTTAACATACTTTACATTCTTTTGCGTATTCTGGAGCACGACTTAAATTCACTATCACAAAGTATGGTTACCTTATGTATCTTATGTTTGTCATGGACTGTAGGATAGGATTGGTGGCTGGATAATAAAGCATGAAGTTGGTAGTTCTTGCTCTCTTTAAAGTCTTAATCTTAACAAGTCTGATTGAAGTGAGAGAAGAAGTCTAGGCCCAATAACAAATCCAATAAAACTCGTTAATTGTGTTTCTTGAGACTAAATGTAAATCTCGTTAAGCACCTCAACATATGTTTAGAATTCAATTTGAAAGGAATGAAAGGCTCGTGGAGTTGCTTGAGCCTTAATGTAAAGCTCGTTAAAGCGCCTAAACATATGTTTAGAATTCAATTTGAAAGGAATGACAATCTGCACCCTCTTCTTTTATCACGGATTTAAAATTAAAATATAAGAAGGAAAGATGTCCTTCGAAGAAAGAAAGAAAAGGATTTTAAATACATGGGTAACATAAATATAGGTTTTAAAACTAAAATGTGTCAAAACGAATTAAAAAGAAAAAACAAAATCTGCATTATTTCTTTTTTCAGCTTAAACTCAGTTTTCAACGTCATTTTACAAATTTAGAGTCAAAATATATAGGAAAGCATTTCAGTACATTAACCACAAGTTTGAAAACAAAATATTGAAAATCTAAATTAAAACTAACAGTGGCTTTGAGAACATGAACAACGCCAGGAGCAAGTAAAAATTATTAAGAGAGAAGGCTGTGCATGAACAAACGTGAAAGAACCATTGACACAAGAGTATGGGGAGCCACAGAAGATATACACAGCGCGTTAATTTCAAGAAACAAAAGAACAAGAAAGAAAAACACGGTGTATTGTTATGCGGATCAAGATTTCAATTCGTTTGTAAGAATAGACCCTCTTAATCCGCGTTTTGTTTTCTGATTCGTCAGCAAGAATCGGCGTTATCATCACATGAATGGCCCACATATCCTTCGTGATAACCACCGTATCTCGTCATATTTAGCATAACCCGTGGTGATAATCGGTGTATCGTTTGATAAATCGCGTATGGCTTGATAATTCGCTTATTGAATGATATGTCGCGTATCACCTGATGATAAGTCGCATATCATCTGTGATAGCTCGCATAATAGGGAGATTACCCGCATATTCTTCCGTAGGCACTCGCATATTCATGTGAGATGGCTCGCATAATAGGCAGAGAGCACGCATATCAGCGTAATAACCTGCCTATCTTGCTGTGATAATTCGAGTATCCTATGAGAAAATCGCATATCAAGTGATGATACCTCGAATATTCTTTGTGAACTCGTGTATTTCGTGATAACTCGAGCGTAACAAGGAAAAATCTCATATTCGCTGCTGATAATTCGCATATTGGGTCGCATTCAAAGTGGTGTTAGGTCGCATAACTTTGAGAACTCGCGTATCTGGTGATAAGTCGCGTGTATCAAGGAATAATGGAATATTCGCTGATCATAATTCGCATATTTGGGGAAGTTGAACTCACATATCGGGCGGTCGTAATTTGCATAGCCGGCCGAGACAATTCTCAAATGTTGCAGTTATAAGTCGCATAGCTCACCACATCATTCCTGGAGACCTTCTTGTTGCTGTATCGTTTGTTTAAAAAAAATTCTTCCGAGTGCGAGTATCGTTAGCTTAAAAATCTCTTCTGTCTAAAATTCTGAGCTCTTTCGCACATTTCCAGTTCAATCCTGGGGAACCGAAGTATGTGTAAGCTGGATCGTTTGGCATTTTTTTGGTCGTGCTTTGAGTAAGTGAGTAGCATAACCCAAAACCTTTATCTAACATTACGATTGTCATGGATCAACACATGTTGTAATATCGAATATTTATAGATACATCATCGAAGAATAACAAATTATGTGTTTTAAAAGGATTGTGGCAATAAGGGGTTGGTAGACAAGATTATGGAATTTGATATAATGATAGACATAGATTCACCTTTTAAAAACTATCATGAATAAAACAAATCTCCTAGTATGGGTAGGGTAGAGACTAGTAAAGACCATGTATATAGTAGGGGATTTTATGGGTATTTACCCTAATCACTCAAACTTTGGATTTTATTAAATTTTAATTTAGCATTCAACTCAAAAGGCCTTATGTCCAAGGTGTTATATATATATATATATATATATATATATATATATATATTTTGAGGTATGCGCATAAAAAATAATTCTAAGGAGATTTGAGGATGGATAGGGAAGGAGGTCATGAGCGAGGAGCACAACCAAATATTTATAGGAATTAAATTCATGGTGGGGAAGATTTTTCTCTTGTATTCTATAGGTTCGTTAGAGAAATTTTGAGGTAAGAAATGGGCCTAAAAACAAAAATGTACCGCGAAAATCAACTTTATAAGAACCAATAAGATTCAAGATGATGATGTCAACCATGGGGAAGGAACAACATTTTTGGAGGAAAAAATAAAAAAAATTAAAAAAAAACAAAAACAAAAAAAAATTCCTTTCAAGCTCGCATTTTCAGCTTATCTTCGTACAATTTTACTCAAATTTCAACCAGGAGCACTCATTGCATGCATAATTTAATTCTTAGTCCAAGGAGTTCCCATGTTGCATACTTATAAGGGAAGTTGCTACATGAAAAATGAAAAATACATGAAAAACATGATTGCAATCAGGTTTTTTCATGTATTTCTCATTTGTGTGTAAGAGGGTCCATTGAAACTATGAAAGATGCATACTCCTTTTATGAGGAAATAATGTTTGCATCCAACGATTTCTCCAATTCAAAATTTGAGTAAAACCGTAGGGAGATAAGAAGAAAATAATAATTGAAAAAAGTAATTTGTTTCTTTTTTTCTCCCTCTAAAATTTGATGATGTAATCTAATAATATTTTATTATTTCCAATATTATTTTATAATATTCTTTGGGAGGAAAAATTTAGACATCAATATCTCTCTAATGCCAGAACTAGTTCAGGAAGGAGACATATTGTAGGTAGTGGAAGAAGGAGGAGGCCAAATGGTCCAACATTTATTAGCCTACAAAGATGATCGACAATGAATAGGCTAGGATAGAAAGGTGTGACTTGTCTATTGTTCCAGAGGGGCTGAAATCTAACTACCTGAAGTCAACATTCAGATAATAGAAAATGGAGGAAGTCGAGCTAAACAGATAGGGAAAATAGGAATAAAATGTGAGGGAGAAGGCAACAGAGGGATAATTGTTGAATGTGTAGTTACCAACAAGGGTTAAATGAACAAGCGATGAGAATGTGCACTCACCTCACCTTTCCACCCAATAGTTGTAGTCATAGTTCATACTCTAAACATAAACACCATCCTTACTATAACTAAGGTATGCACTTTATTCTGCGGTTGTGGTTTCCTAGATCAATGACATTATCCCTTTATCATTTTATTGAAATTTTGTCATTTTTCCATTATCGTAATGAAAATGGTGTGGATTATTCCTCTTGGCTAGCAGTCTCAACATGATTCTTTTGTAATGATAAGTTTATGTTTCTAATAAGATCAGAATTTCATTGAAATGATACTTGGTTTATCTAAAGCATATGAACTTTTTAATGTTTCGACTTATTAAGAGTACTTGGATTACCCAATATATGTCGTAGTTTATGCAATGTTTTATTTGAAAAAGATCTGAACTTATTAACACCCATATTTAACAAATTATGCTTATTTTTGGTCCATATTGAATACTTATGGCTCGATATATACACTGCTTTATGTGGTTCAAAACATCTAAATTTGTGCAACATCTAAATTTCTTGAGGATAGGGAAAATAGGAATAAAATGTGAGGGAGAAGGCAAGAGAAAGATAATTGTTGAATGTGTAGTTACCAACAAGGGTTAAATGAACAAGTGATGAGAATGTGCACTCACCTCACCTTTCCACCCAATAGTTGTAGTCATAGTTCATACTCTAAACATAAACACCATCCTTACTATAACTAAGGTAAGCACTTTATTCTTTTGTTGTGGTTTCCTAGATCAATGACATTATCTCTCTATCATTTTATTGAAATTTTGTCATTTTTCCATTATCGTAATGAAAATGGTGTGGATTATTCCTCTTGGCTAGCAGTCTCAACATGATTCTTTTGTAATGATAATTTTATGTTTCTAATAAGATCGGAATTTCATTGAAATGATACTTGGTTTATCTAAAGCATATGAACTTTTTAATGTTTAGACTTATTAAGAGTACTTGGATTACCCAATATATGTCGTAGTTTATGCAATGTTTTATTTCAAAAATATCTAAACTTATTAACACCCGCATTTAACAAATTATGCTTATTTGTGGTCTATATTGAATACTTATGCCTTGATATATACACTGCTTTGTTTGGTTCAAAACATCCAAATTTATGCAACATCTAAATTTCTTGATACTTTAAGAATAATATGGAAGAATTTATGAAAGTTCCGTGAGACCTCAACCAAGGATGATACTTAAACCCTAAAGAATATTCTGTATTCAATCATAATGGATGTGGATGTGTCATTGTAAGAGAATCACTTAACATCAAGGGAATTAGAAAGTAGTTTTTTTTCATTGTTGCAAACATGGGTGGAGGCTCCTACTTTTGGAATCCCTTAATGACTAGTGGGTGGAGGTTTCCAATCCTTGGCTACCTTGGAATATCCTTATTAGGTATTCAAACTGTTGTATAATCTAGACTCAAAAAGTGCAGTAGAGTGGAGATACTGAAGAGACAAACACAAGGTGGAGGAGAACCTGTGGAGTCCTTGAATTAAGTGAGGGTGGTGGACCTAGCCTATGGAGCCCCTCACTAGCGGCTGGTTGGAGGTGGCTTACCTATAGAGTCCTTGGGCTGACCTAAAATGGAGTAAATTTTTTTTAGAAGGATGGAGGTTAGATTAGACGTCTGAAGTCCCTAGCGGTATGGTCATTGGGAATCTTGTGGCTTGTTTTCATTTTTGTT
Organism: Pinus albicaulis; assembly: GCA_034641835.2. NCBI lineage: Eukaryota > Viridiplantae > Streptophyta > Pinopsida > Pinales > Pinaceae > Pinus > Pinus albicaulis. Next base: position 120,600 of record JAXQQM020076702.1, read on the forward strand.
TATTATATTTTTAAAAATACAAAAAATATATATATAATTTAGAAAATAGGACAAACAATGATCTTTCAATATGCTGAATAACAGTTTTATTTCTATATGTTGGCAAATTAACATGTTAAAAAAGGTGTGAAGGTGGGACCAGCTGTTGGATTAACACCTGTGCTAATGATTGAGCAAGATTTAAGGAAATAAGAGTTAATCCCAGATCAGCGGAAACCCGTAGGCACAAACTACCCACAGGTTATCAGTGTTGGTGCCTCCACAATTGACTTTGCCAAAAGTCTAATGACCATAGATCTACAACTCAAAATAGCTACGAGGGCAGACCCCTGATGAGTTTGCGGTACGCCAAATCACCCCCGCAGTGATGTATGAAGCCCATGATGTAGACAACACATGCCACCACCTAGGATCCAACCCATCTGTCACATCATATTGTCATTACCTATCTGGTCAAGCATTGAATTAGCATTTATGTTCAAAATCCTATGCCATCTATATAAGGTGTTGAATTTCTTTATGTTCTTCCTATTGGTTTTCATTCCCAATTATTCAAGAAGTCATCTTAGTCACTTTGATTGCTTACTTTTTCACTTATTCGTTCGCTCACCTGAACTAATCCATGGCTAAATAGGCATCTTTTTCCTTCTCTTATAGTCATATCCCTCTTATGGAAACTAAACAAGACGCTGGAGATACGGTGTGCACCATTGAGCATTTACCCTTCTACCAACAATTCCTTCTAAATGAGAAAAGTTCCCCCATTTATTTGGCCATGGTCAGGTCCAGTGTTTTGTCTGCATGTGTTCCTAAAAATTACCTTTTTCCCAATTTTTTGCATTGGTTAGTGTCTGCATTATATCCTAGAAAATGTTTTGTTATGAGTTATTGAGGGGAAAATGTTCTTCAAGTCACATCTCAATTAATCTGTCAAGCCCTGTGTTATCCCAAGTCTGAGTCTTATGTCCAATTTACTGAAGAATCATTGGCAACATTATATGATACTCTTGCAGGGAAGGAGTTTATAGAGAGGTTCTCTTCTTTCTAAAGCCCGAGGAAGGAAGTTTTTCACCAGATGATAAAGAATTCCCTTTGGATATTTTCAACACAATTATTTTGAAAGCTACTTGAAAATGAGGATGTTACCCAAAATGATAGGTAGGTGCTTGGGTTATTTTCCCTAATGATGAAGCCTAATGTGGTATTAGATATTCCCTCCTACTAGCAAGAGAACATTAACACTCATCTTATGAGCATTTCCCTCAGCGGGTCTTTCAGGTTTCCTTCGCTTCTCACTTATTTATTCTTTTATCAAAATATAGAGGAATTTGTACATTTGGGGCTAAATATTATGAAATAAAATAAGAAAGGACAGTAAGAATATTTTGGATAGATATAGTAAGAAATAAACAAAATAATGGAGGGGTGTTTGATTTTGCTGCTTATTTCATGCCTATTTACTATAAGGTCTCTAATGGAGTTGCTCATCCATGTTTTGTACTAAAGGCCCAAGAGTTTCTTCAGTTAAGTGCTAATTGTAAATTTGAGGATTCGTTTCTGTATGATGATTATTCATAAATTAGATTGTATGAAACTAGGATTGAGCCTTATAGATTACCTATATTTGTCCCCATGATATTGTTTTCCTTAGATTTTATTAGACGGTGCCTAAATTTAGATCAAATAGATTTTGTTCCTATGAAGAAAGGCCATTTATTTAATTTTCCTATGTTTGTGGGACCATTCATAGTGAATATGAGTCAAGCAGCAAATGAAGCTAACATGATGTTAGAAATAATTCATTTGTTTCTAGGTGAGAAATTGGCCGATCATCCACACAAGGCAATCTCTAATAGAAGAGTTGAAAATGGTTATTGTGCTTTTGTTCATGATAGTAAGCTTGAAGTAGAGAAGTTAGCTAGAAAAGGTTTTGCAGAGTCAAATAGTATGATCCGGATTTATGCAGGAGTGCAACAGAATAAATATATAACCATAAATATAATATAACGACAATTTCCTTTTCAAAAGAAAATGGATCTAATGTAGTAATGAAAATACTTTGGAATTGGTTTTTCAATGATAAAGATTTTTTTTTAAAGAGACATTGAACAAATTTATCTTCAAAGGAGGAAGATGTAGGTAAAGTTATTGGTCTCTAAGAGGGGATTTTGAAAATACAACAAGCAAAAGGCTGAAAGAAAATGAACTTTAAAGATTCAATAGGAATTTTGTTGCCTCTAGGAGACAATGTAGTCTCTAAGGGGAGACAGTGCTTTGCAAAGCACCCCTGAATGGGAGAGAGTTCTCTGTAAAGCACTGTGTCCTGTTCAACAGTTCTTTGGGCGTAGCAGAGACCAAAACTCAAGTTGTTTAACATACTTCTAATGCAAATTTTGATTTCAAAAAGCCTAATATTTGAGGGTAAATGCTACTGGGTGGATAAACAGAGGCAAACACACCAAGGATGAAGGGTAAAGTCCCCAGCGGAGTCGCCAATTTGTTATGTGGAATTATGAATTGCGGATAAAACATTCTTCCCCGAATGTGGTGCTATGCATTTAGAACAACATGTTAAAGAATTTGTAGATACTTTTCCTAACAGTAAATAAACACACATAATAGATCAAGAAACCTACTTGGAGTCCAAGCGCTTCCTTTTCTCCTTCTATCGCTCTTGCTATAGCTTCAAATCCAAGCTAGATCACCAAAATATTTCCTGTAAGAGTGAACACTAAACAACAAAGAGATTGCAATATAAATATGGCTATTCATGTTAATCAGTTAAATCAATGAAACATGAAACATGAAACATATAGGAATCCATAATATGAAATACATGAGCTTATACAGATACATATGTAGGAAAGTAAACAGCAATATTTATTAATGGATAGAAGGGAGAGGTTACAACCAGCGATTGATTTGATGTCACCAACTATAGCACCATCCCAGCCTCATCACAATGAACATCTCTCTAGCAGCATATCACTCAAATCAAACCCTCAATTGAGAATCCAACATCATTTCTCGACCAAATTTCTTCCTTCTCAAGCACTAGGATCTGTGCTCAATTTATAGATGAGCTGAAGGTAGTTTCACAATCAATGACTTTGTAATAGTAGGAAATACATGTTCCCAAGCTCATAGATGTTAGATGAAAACATGGATTCCAAGTTTGACACATATGCACTCTTCTAGAAGGCACTTGCCAAGTGGAGATTCTAGAACAATGAGAATTTCGCTCCCAATTTGACCAACACATCGTTGAGTGTTGGGAAGTGCTTTGTAGAGAACCCTTGAGTGGGGTTACCTGCATATGCAAAGCACTTATCCCCTTGAGAGACCGCATTGGTGAGCTCATTGGTGTTATAACATGTATTTCAAATCTTGGAAACCATCCAATAAAATTCATGGATGATTTTTTCTTGTTCTTTGTCTTAGGGCATGTATAAACTAAAATGATAGGGGATGATAGACCCTATTCATTTGTTCTATGGATGATGTTCAGTTTAGCCAATTCATTGGGAATTGTGCCCAAATTGACCTATAACAGTCACTATTAGAAAACGCACTCTTTTAGGTTTAGTATGCTAACTAATGCACCATTTAATTTATGTATATGCATGTGCTGTGTAAAATGAATTGGTGTGCATGGGCTTATGATTTTGTGGAAGGAGGGAGAAAATCAAGAACAATCCTTCTAGGATTCCTTCAAACTATGATTATATACTTCAATCTTGTTGTGGTAATACCTAGTGAAGACAAGTAGCTAGAAGTAGCTAGTTTTCTGAAATATATATATTGACATTAATTTATGTGGTATGCAAAATCCAATAAAATAACTATTAGGAGGTTTGAGGGATTGCAGTAGTTAGAAATAAATTAGATATAGTAGTTGTGATATACATATATAGTAAAATAATGGAGTATGAGATATTCAGTAGTTACAAATATATTCTTGGGATAAAGTACAATTATTGGTAAACTTTAACTAATAGAATTAATGTTTCATGAGACTGGATTTCTATATGTTTATATATATTTGTAGATTTCAGTTATAATCATATTGAAAAACAGTACTCTTAGGAGCAAGGGAAAATATTTTAACTTATACAATATCTATAATTATGGCAGAATTTAACTGTATAGATTTACAAATAGAAAGGAAATTTAAATGCATATTCCCTAAATTACTGAACTGTGTAGCCCATTTTTTTTAACTCATCTCCTCACTGCTACTCAGTGACAACATTGTAGATGTACATGGTGATGCATCTGTTGTCTCATGGACATACACAATGGTGAACTCATAGCTCGACATTGTACTAAATAGGACTCTGATCATCCCATCCTATGAAACTCCACACTTCATCACAATGTTTTTTGTGTAGCTCAATACTGAACAATCGAGATGGCTAGACATCTCCTCCTTGAATAACTCAACTATCCTTTGTGTAGTGATAGTTCGCTGCTGCAAATCAGCAAGGTGCTCTAATCCTTGGTTATGCAATTGTCCAGATGGCATGTCCACAAAAATATCAAGTTGAGGTACTGAAATTATATGGGATGAAAGTGTTTGAAACCTTGGATAAGCTGATACTGGGAACATTTTTCACAGCCACAAGAGTTCCTCCAACTGGTGCAATGGCCTCTCCAAATGTTGGTAATGGTGATGGTTGCTCCTCTTCAATTTTACCAGCACTAGTATCTGCCTCCTCCTCCTCGTGCATCTCATGAATCATGTATGGGACTTCCAGTGTCAACAAATCAAGACCATCTTGCAAAAATGCAAGTGCTCCTTCTCCTAATGCAAGTAGTTCTGCAACTGGTGGTGGTGGTAGGGGCTCCTCTTCTAAAGTGATAATGCCAACATTTTCCTTTGGCTCCTCATGTAATATCTCATCAATGAAAGGAAGTGTCTCTATGGGCAGTGTCTCTAGTTTCCTTCTACCAAACTTATTTTTCAGTCTTTGAAAGAAATATGCATAAGTAGTCACTCTTGCATGTTCCAAATGACTGAACCACCAATCCTTTGCTTCACCCTCAATGTGAAATGCTGAAATCTCAATGACCAATCTTTCTGCTACTGGATATAGATGAAAGAATTCATCTAAATATTTTCTCCAAGCCCTTATTTTTCTTGTGGATGATCCATCCAATGTAGGCAAGATGAATATAGGCCTCTTTCTTCTATTGTTGTTGCGTGATCTCCTTTCTTCTTTGAGCTATAAAAATTGTTGGAGAGCTATATTCTCCCTGAGTGCTCTAGGCTGTGATTTGTACTCGGACATATATTTACATAGGGTCTCATACCCCAAGTCTTCTCCATACTCATACAATTCACCTTCCTTCTCAAAGGAAGTGGATCTAGTAGAATTTTGTGGAGATCATTGCTTTGTTGGTTGTTTATGTTGCTGATAGGAAGTGCTTGGAACTTCCTCATTATGAAATATTCTTGGAACCTCCTTTCGCCTTTCATTTCTCATTTGTGTGACCTCCTTGGAGAGATATTGCATAGATATATAGAGATGTGTGGCAAAAATTAATCCCTCCACCATTATAGATCCCTTGTTTCTACTTCTTCTTCCGATGTCATAAGTTGAAGTGCCCACAAGTTGAGTGAAATATCATGCTCTGATACCACTATAATATCAAAAAAGGGAGAATAAATTAATACAAAAACGCAATAGCTGGAAAATGCAGTAATGAAAAATTAATCTAAATACACTATAAAATAGATAGAATATATGAGCATTTTTATTAATATGGAGGTGGAATATAGTGTACAACAATGCTCAAAATATGAAGCACTCAAGCCAAACAAGTAGGCTAGAATGTTCATGAAGTCCTCCCACAAGAGGCACTGCGTAACTGTTGGGCTGCTGGAGGATATACTACACTCTCCCTGGTGCAAATGTTGGGACTGCATGTGCTATAGAGAGGGAATGAATGTGGTAACAATGTATGATGATGTATGGAAGCTCAAAGAAACCTTCCCAGAGTAGGCACTTGAAGTATCCCATGGGTAAGGGTGGGATTTATGCTCGGAAACACCTGTGTGCTAAACAACACTGCAAACTTAGCTAAACATCAGAAGTGTGCATAGAAATTTCACCTGACAATTCCATATCTAAAGTAAAATTCTAAATATTGCCTTCTATTTCTGCCTTCATCTTCCTTTTATGCTTTGTGAGCCTTCCATAGCCCTGGTCCACCTCATAACTACTGCACATGTGGCCACTAGCCTCCATGAAAACTGCGTCGTCTCTCCATGATCTCCATCATATCTACATTTAATTCCCACTCTCTCCATCATGTGTCCATTAGATGCACCACTTCCTCCACTCTTACATCATTAATTCTCTATGATCTTACTTTATTGCACCATGATCTCATTTGACTTCCTCCATGATATCCATTATCTTCTCATTAATACTCCATGATCTCCACTCTTCCTTCATTAAGAAGCTACTCCACTACTCGACAATCTAGATCTACTATCTAATTATCCACATACACACGCCAAGAGTGGATTTTATTCATCTATGGGGATTATGGGTCAATCCACCCTCTTATTTACTTAATTAATTAGAAAAAGTAAGAACTCAAATATTCCAATTAACTGGTGGAAAACTAGGAATATTACATGATCGTATTCTGGACAAAGACTCAAGGTGGCATACTTTTTTGTACTGACATGATTAGGCTGAGAGAAGGTGATTACCTTAGCCTGATGTGCCCTTTATACAAGAACTCCGAAATCTGCATCTTAATTTCTTCATTGTCCATAAAAGGGCGTCAAGATATTGTTTCGTTGGGTAGTGGAATTCTTAGGTTCAGGTCGATGGAGTGCTTGACTTGAAAATGGAGGGGTACCCCTATGGATGAGGTGAATATTTCCTTGTACTCCTTCATGACCTTGTCCATATCCTACTGTCGCGTGAGTGAGCCTTTTCTAGAGGTAGTGGATGTGGCCACAATATTATTATTTCACAGAGGGTGAATAATAAGGAAGATAAATTTCTTGGTCTGGTAAAGGATCTTACTGCATTTCTCTGCAAATATGAAAGAGATGACAGTAGGAAGTGCTACCTCGGGTATCTTGTATAAATAATTTCCCAAAGAAATAATAATAGTATGAGGTCTAGAATCATACACATCATAATGCTTCCATAAATATGGTTAGCCTAATAATACATCAAAAAATTCAAGAGGATCCCCATCACATGATAATTCATATGTGAATGGCTTGATGTTATAAGGAAGTGGCACTTATGGCTGACACAAATATCTCTTCCTTGGTGAATCCACCAAATGTTGTATGACTGCTGGTGTGGTTTGGTTGGTAAGCCAAACTACTTCATAACCTCTATTGATATGGGTTGGTTTTGTCTTACGCCATCGAAATGAACTACAACAAAGAACACTTCACTCACATCTATGAGTGGAAGATTCACCCCCGCTGCTATGAATATTTAAGCTCAATATTCTAGATTTTGGTAGTGGAAATGGTGGAACTAGGCTCTGAATCAATAATATGATTCCCTTTATCACTCCCCTTGTCAAGATATGACTCAAACTTAGAACATGAATCTTTTTCAGAAGCCTTAAAATCGGCCACCAGTGACTTCTTAGATCCACACTCACTTTTTTTGTGAGTGGGGATCTTATGGAACTCACACCATTTCCCTATGTCATTCTTTCTCTTCCTATTTTTTTTACTTTCTTGTGGCTTCGATTAGTTATCATAGTTCTCCTTGCCTTGTCTTTGTCCTTAGTGCTATAATTTGGGGGTCCCTTTCACTTGCTTCTAATTCATAGATCCAAAGTATTTCTTCGTATGCTTAAATTTATGGTCAATATTTGCAGCATAGCGATATGCTACATCAAGCCTAGGTGCTGTCCACGAACTTCATTTTATCCTCAATTTATTTCTGCAAAAAGTTTTGGTACTTGAAAAACATATGTTTTTCCAAATATTTGATACCTAACTTTGTGTCCAGTCTATGGAAATATTTGTCATCTCATGCACATCTTGATATGTTTGCTGCCACATGGTCCTCCATTTTATGTGATTTTCCTCATAGTTCCCCATAGGTAATATTGTTCCTTGATAGCATCTCGGAAAGAATTCAAAATGGGTGCAACTGAAATCAATTAGGGTTTTGTCTCATCCCTCTATTCAAAAAATGTTCCTCGCAAGTCCTTGGCATGGGGGGTGACTTTTAGGAGTGAAAAAGTAACCTTTTATTGCTTGGAAAATTGATGGACTGAAATAAATCCTTCCAACATATTTAACCATATATCTATGGGATATGCATCTATCTAGCCTTGAAATATGGGAATTTCAAAGCTTACTTATACCTTAAAGGGAGCGACACATCCACATTGGTTGTCGGTTGAAGATGTGTCAACTATGGGTAGATGATGAGGGATTTGGGAAAATTATCCATCATTGCATTCCTATATCACTCGAGGTATTCCTAGAATAATATTTTGAAAAGATATCCTACTCCCTTATCTTTATTTTCTTCTGCCATGGGAGGCTATTGGGTTTTACGAGCCCGCTCTTGCAAAGGTTGAACCAGTTCTAGCCCTAACTCCTTATAACCTAACCTTGTTGGGGACATGCAAAGAAAAATAGAGAAAGGGAAGACCGCTCTAATATGACTAATGCAGACTTATACAAGAACGCAATAACATATGGATATAAATATAAATACATAGATGTATCATGAATAAATATTAATGTCATTAATATCAAAGAATTAAAAGATGTTTACAAGCAGAATGGGAATAAACTAGTTAGGGCGATGGTAGGTTATATTTGAGAAGATATGGGGAAGACACACACCTTTGAGCAGTGGTAAAATGAGGCTCAAGGGAATTTTTAATTATTGAACAACAAATGGAAACCCGGAAAACCCAAAACCCTAACCCGAGGAGATGGAATTCCAAGAGTTTGTGGGCCCTGTTTAGGTTAGTTAGGAAACCATCTCCCAAGGGTCATTACTTGGTCATATGATTTATGTTTGACACATATAAAAACTTGTTGGAAATATATCTCAAATTAATATAGGATGTATAGTAGGTCCCTACCTATGGCCATGCTTCTGTGGAAGAACTAGAAAAAAACTTTGTTTAGGGGTCAAAAGGGCTCCAGAAATTCAAGACCCAAAAAACTACTAAGAATAGTATATTTTGTTATAAACAAGGAAAATGATGAACCCAACTTTGGGTTCAAATGGAATAGGTGGGTGGCCACCGAGATCCCTCTAGATCATACTTATTGTAGAACACCTTTTTCATTGACGATAATATGGACTAATGGATGTAAGTGTTAATCCATATGTATTGCATCGATGTGTGAATGCCTAGTACTATTTATGTGTATTAATGTTATGTATGTTAAAAGGAGTTGATATTAGTTTTGAACATGTGTATCTACACTTCATGGTATGAATTTTATAATGTTTATGCCATGTGGGATTTCCGTATGCCAACCAGTTTGTTGTTGTATCAAATATATATCAATGTGCTTATTGGGTTGAAATTTTTTTAGACACTTAGGGGTAATAGATAATATCATTTGTCAGTAGGAGGTAATAGTATTTAGTGAGTGTTGTTATAAATTCTAATGGTTGAAAGTGTAAACTATCAGGACCTCTAGTGTGGTATTGGTCTCAAATTATGTGTTGTCTAGTAAGCCAAAAGGCTATGTTAAACACCATGTTAAAGCACACACATGGTGTATGAGGAAGATGAACACACACACAAGAGACTCAACACACAATGAAATATAAGCGTGAGGCTTTCTTATTTTCCATTATACAAATATGTACATTTATAGTACAATGGTGTGACTCTTGGTTTCATATTCCAAGGTCACTTGGACTCCATTGTGACTTTTCGCATTCCACACCTACCCATGTAGGATTAGGTGTTCCAACATCCCCCTTAATCCGAAGGGGTATGTGTGAGTCCAAGAAAAGAGTTGTAATACAAATCTGCAAAGTATACATGGCAGCACTTGGCTGAATCAACTCTCTGAAATGTTGGAAAAAAGAGGTGGTTTAAGGATGACCACCAACACTGGAACACAAAACTTGTTGCAGTTCCCGGAACTCTTCCAAAACTGGCAAGAAGCTGAAAGCTTCTGCTAGAGGAATTGTCCCTCATAAAAAAAGGGAGACCTTCAACCTAAAAGAAGGGAGGTCTACTACCTGTGATGGTTTTAGGATTACCAACAACATTGGAATGCTTGAAGCATTTCCTGGAACTCAATCAAAGCTGGCAAGAAGCTAAAGGCTTCTGCTAGAGGAAGTGTTCCTCATATATGAAAGGGAGACCTTCGACCTAAAAGAAGGGAGGTCTACTACCTGTGATGGTTTTAGGTTATCCACCAACCAAATATGATGGTTTAAGGTTGTCCACCAACCGAAGGCATGCTCATGGGCATCCGTGTCTCTGGCTACATCTCTGAATCCGGAATGACGAATTGTGGCTCAGGCTCGCTTGAACTGCTGGCTACAACTCTGAACATGGAATGAGAGATTGTGGCTCAGGCTCGCTTGATCTATCGTTGAAGCTTGTACATGACCACCATTTTCCCCCCTGTCAGGGACAAGGTGAGATGATGGTGAAAACTCAACTGCAAGTTTGCTCAATATCCATGAACAAGTTCTAACATGTGTCGTAAACATCTTCTTGGCTGCTGATGCCCATTGCCAAGAAGCGATCCATCCAAGATGAATCTTGGTTCTTGCAGGAGGCTTGTTTCTGAAGCATCTGTGTGAAGAATGGGTGTGCCGACCACAATTCTTGCATGGATGAAGATCAAAACAATGATCTTTCATATGGCCAACTCGATCATAGTGTTGGCATTTTACGATCTGTTGTGGAAGTGGAACAGGATCTGAAACAGCTGCAGGTGAACTGTCATACAAGAATCCGGCACTCTGAAATATGATGGGCTTGGTGTAATCCAGAATATGAAAGGACACATCCTTGTCATATCCAAGATCAGTTCGGTGCTTGTTGTGGACAAGCTCTTCCCAAGGTCTGATGATGGGCTTAGGAAGTGCAGGTTGAATGGTTGCATCTGCATGTACATCTGCTCTAGTACAAGGAACTGAATGTGGATCAGCTGCAACTTTATCTTCTTTCTTCTGATGAGAGTCCTTCTCAATATTCTGAACAGAAACAGGTTTAGAATGGTGACTCTTTTGCTGATGTTCGTCTTGTTGAAGCTGAGATTCCAACTACAAAAACTCAATCTTTTCATGTGCATCTTGCAAAAAACTTTGAATCCTACAAAGAGCATTCTTGCTCATTTTTATCATTTCATCAACATTGGAATGAATGAGGTTATTCAAAAACTCTAATGCCTCATTGATTTTAGCCATTTTAACAACTTAGGCTCAAAAATGAAAGGGTGTCGGCTTCAACCGAAAATGCACCCGTTTACAATGTGATTCAACAACAAGAAATACAAATGACTCAAAAGAATTTCCAACTATGGAAATCTCAAAGTACAAAATGTGCTCCTCAAATGATGGAGGGCAATCAACAATTTTTCAACTCAAATACACTTCAAGTCTTGAATGAAGATGCAAATCAATGTCATTTCAATACAATATGCAGCAAAAAATGTGCAGCAAAATACTATGCAAGAGGCCTTTAAGGCAGCTGAATTTTCCTTCAAATAGTTGTTTTCAATGATGACAAACTTGTCTTCAAATGTAAATTTTTTCAAAAAATCACCCTCTTGTCAATGCCACAAATCATAGAATGAAAATCTTCTCATTTCTCTATGTAGTCAATCCATTTTCTTCATATGTCAATTCCTCTTTTTCTGCTGTTCAAATTCACTCCTTCCTCTCTCTCTCTGCTGGTTTTTCTTTTTTTTAATTAATTAAAAATTAATTAAAAAATAAATTAATGGGAATTAATTAAAATAATGGAAAGAGAGATATTTATTGAAATGGGAGGGGAGAATTTAAAAAGGAGAGATATTATGTGAAGGGTATTATAATAAATTTTCAAAAACGAATTTAAAAAAAGGCCAAATTTAGAATGGGCGGTTTTAGAAAAACATGAAAAACGAATTGAAAAAGGAATGGACGGTATTGGTAAAGGAGAGCGGTATTAAATAGTGGAATTTTCAAAAGAAAAGGTTGTATTTAAAAATCGTGGAGGAAGGGATGATTTTGCAGGCGTGAGGGTTCGAGGGAGAACGTTTGATAATGGAGGGCGGCGTTGTGGGCCGTGGTGAGGAGAAGGCGTAGTGTGCGGAGAGGGAGCCGCTTAAGGTGAGGGGCCCGCTGTCTAAAAGAGCGTTGAGTGTAGAGTGCAAATGAGAGCAGGGTAAGAGGCCACGGGGAGGGCGTATGGGCAATGGTGGAGGGATAAGGAGCGAGTGGGTGGATAGTGAGCGGAGTTTAAAATTTAAACAACGAAATTAAAAGTTGGGGAGGCCGTGGGCCGAAAGGATTTTATGGGAGAGCGGTTGGGATGTATGGGTAGCAGTTAGTTGCAAAGTGGGCGTGTGAGGTGAGGCGTAGGGTAGTGAGTGCTGTAGGGAGCGTGTAGAAGCTATTTGCAGTTTATGGTGAGAGCGTTGGGTGTTGCAAGCGAAGGGTTGTTTGAGCGTATAGCAGAATGGTGAGTGGAGTAGGGTGAGGGGTCTACGTTGAGGCCGAGGAGTGTGAGTTGCAGGGGGAGCGATGTGAGCGTGTGGGAGTGGGAGAGTTGCAGGGATTTTTTATTTTTTATTTATTTTTTATTTTTATTTTTATTTTTAATTTAAAACAGCAGAGAGCAAGAAATCATCTTTACAACAACAGCATATTTTTTTCCAGATGTATAGCAGAACAAATCCAGCAGTATTAGAAAGTGCAGAAATGAGGGCAACTTCAGAATTCTAATCTTCAAAACAGCAGATTTTTTCAAATATACAACAATCTACTTCATTGCAGAATTTAACAGTTATCAGAAACCCAGAAACTTCTTCAGAAATCCAATTTAAATAGTATCCAGCAGCTCTTCAAATGCAGAATTTAAAATGCAGAGATTGCAGGAAAAAATTAGAATTTAGAAAACCTTCAGATGCGCAGTTCTGCGCTTCTTCAACACCACTGCTGCTCTTCTTCAAAGTCAATTTCTGAATGCTGCCAATTTCTGAATGCTGCTCCTCTTCAAAACACTTCTGAATGGCGGTAAAAACACTGCTGCAAAAACTCTCTAGATGCTGCAAAAATGCAGATATGCACAGGCGATAAACACAAATGGCTCACTCAATTTGGAGTAGGGCCAGCAATCGCCCACTCTGATACCATGTTAAACACCATGTTAAAGCACACACATGGTGTATGAGGAAGATGAACACACACACAAGAGACTCAACACACCATGAAAGATAAGCATGAGGCTTTCTTATTTTCCATTATACAAATATGTACATTTATAGTACAATGGTGTGACTCTTCATTTCATATTCCAAGGTCACTTGGACTCCATTGTGACTTTTCGCATTCCACACCTACCCATGGAGGATTAGGTGTTCCAACAGGCTAAAAACCCTTTTGCGATATGAAATACTAGAGTGTTGGTCAAGGGTTCATCTATGGGAGTTCAGTGTCACAGACCATAGAAATTCATGTTAGAATATCGAAACCTATTTTTGATAGTCACCCATTAGCAGCTCGGGTGAGACTTCACTCATTTTATGGTTGTTGTTGAAATATAATATGCTAAGTGCTACTAAATATTTCACTCACTTCATTTAATATTTTTTTATTATGTTAAACATCATATGCAAGGGATTTGGGCCCTCTCCTAGTTATTATTAATAGAAATTCTACTCTCCATGGAAAAAGATGAGAAAAATTAGTCAATCACACCATATATGATGAAAAGCCCAACTAATTTATAGACTATGATAGATTCAAAATTTAGAACTCTCATAAAACACGAGGACCATGATGGTTAAAGCTAACATAAATAAATATGTAAAAAATTCTATCAAGGACCCGTGAGTTTTCAATGAAGATTAAAAATGAAACTTCACGAGATCATGTTTCTAATTGAAGACCAAATTAAAAATACAATTCCATAACATCATATGTTGAGCCATGTTCATGTTAGTTATACATCAATACTTGTTATAAAAATGGGTTCACACAAAACTTCTACACATATTTGGTTTAACATATAACTTTTGTTATGAGTTACCTTTTGCATAAACGAAAGGTACTCAGTAGTGATGATGGATATTACAGTTGTTTATTTTTTAACATAGCTTTTTAGAAAATGTGTTCCAATGTAAAATGACCATACAATATATCTATGTCATAGGAAACCATATATATAATAAAATTTATAATGTGCACAAAATATATATATATATATATATATATATATATTTTCAATGTTTTTTGGAAACACTTTTAATAACAAAATGTTACAATAGACAAAGAAAATTAACTTTAAAACCGCAAGAGATAATTTTAAATTCAAAGAAACACCTTTAAACATTATCTGAGTATAGAAGCACAAACATGGCATAGAGAAGTATCATTCACATATTGAATGGTAGATTTATGTGTAATATGAAAAAATCTCTAATGTAATGTTGGAGGAAGAATCTTCGAATAATGTTAAAGGGATGTTTTTTAAGAAAATTATGAGATCATATTTTTGAGAAGACATAGAAGGTGGAGGCTAGTTATGCTAAATGTAAACACTCTAATTTTTTATATCTCCTTTGTAATATTTATACATGTGTTCTAAAAAATGAAAATATATGACACATATATGTGGGTCCTCACCCCATTATGTTATCATCCAATCCAGAAATTAAAATTCAAATAGTTTTATATAACGATATTGATGACCCCATTTTAGTGGATAACTGTACAGTCAAATTTGAATAGAAGGGTGGGGCCTTATGACGTCAGCCAGAGGGGGTCCACTAGTAATGTTCCAACTCTAGATTCTTCTCCTCCTATCAAATGGCTTCAACCTTCGTAGCCAAATGAATGATACATGCTGGTATTGTCCCATTTTCCATATGACAAGTGTGGTGTCCCTCTATCATGATTCGACTCCTCCCATGAAATCGTTATGATTCATCTTCCCATATCGATGGTATGTAGGGGTATGGAATGATTTGGCATACGAAGGAGGTGGTCCCAATATCAGAAAGTAAAATTATCAACAAGAAAACAAATAGTCAAAGGTAAAAAAAATCTATTGCGTTGCAAAATTGTTTAGACTAGAAAAAAAACAAGCATAAAAAGTTAAAACAAACACAACACACTTCATATTTTTTTCTAGCATAAAAGCATGCATTGCAAGGTAAATAAACATATCACATGTTAGATATTTTTCTAGCAAAAACACACATGGTAAGGTAAAATAAATGTATCATGTGCTATATTTGTTTTTAGAACAAACATAAGTATTCTATATTTGTAAGGTAAAACATATATATCATGCCCTATATTCAAAATATATTTGCAGGGTAAAACAAATTTAGCATGGGATAAATATGTTTATAGCATCAACACCAACATTGCATTGTAAAACATATGTATCGTGTGTTGGAGTTAATGCTTACATTCCATATTTAAGAAGTTGGTTTGTGATGGTTGAGAAATTATCTCAACCTCTCTGTCTAAAATAGGAATAAGTTGGATCTCAGAAACTCTATTTAATAGAGTAATCTGAATGTAATCAGGGTGTGTGAGTGTGTGTGCACATACACCATTTTGTGCATAATATATGATTGTGTTTCTGTAATTGTTTTTTTTAGCTATTTTTATCATGGTATCAGAGCACAAGATCAGAGGCCTGTGTATTGTCTATTGTGAAAAAATTCCTGAAGCTGCGTGGTGCTTTGTTGAGTGATTTTAGTTATTTATTTCATAATCATTTGTATTCTATTTCACTGACTTGTCGCTGCACACAAAACCAACTATGTGCTCATTTTCTTCGTTTCCTTGGAATACACGGCCGACTAATATTAAGATCCATGGTGGATTTTGAAGCCGTGCTGCAGCCACTGCGAGGTGAACGCTGCTAGCTGTGTTAGCCGTGCTCCCAGCTGCTGCCAATAGATAACAGATGAAGCCATGCGTCAATGTTTTGTTGACAGCGTCACTATTTTGAGATTGTTAGTGTACCATTGATTTGCTGCGTTACAGAATGTGATTTGATTTAAAAAGTGCAAAACGCCATAGTCTATCAGAAATCTAAAGTGCACATTCACATTAGAAGAGCCTGTGACAGAGAGAGGCCATCCAAGAATTTTTTTTTGTTGTTTGGTGATCATGCTCTTCTGCAGACCGTAAATATTTGGGTCCAAGCTACTGGTTGGAGAAAATTTCTTTGAGCACTTCATCACCGGAGGATTCAACCCTGCAAGGACCGACCGTGCAAGTTTATAATGGCGTGTATTTCCTGGCTGTTTGGGTAAATACAGTGTGCCACCACCACTGAAACAGAAGGGAAAGAGCACTAGGATGGTACCCACAACACTGCAGGAAGTCAAAGACTCGAAAGTAGGTTTTGCTTCTCATGGTCTGAAAATGAGGTTCACTTGTCAGCCCCTGCGAGGCCGTGCGAAGAAAAACAATGGAAAGCACTACTAATACGTCCTACACTCTACATGTGTAACAAGAGAGAAAAAATACACAAACTGGGGGTGACCCGATTTAAATAAGTCCTGTCTCACTAATAGTCGATGCTGGATTGTTATTAGCGTCCGTGGAGACCTGTTACGCTTGGATGAAGTGGCTGCCGATTGCATGTTGTACGAGTCGCTGCGTGTTGGATTGGGCATAGGTAAAGAGTAACAAATTTCTGTTGGCTATTTGCGTTGGAGTGTGTGACGTCCACCCACGTGGAGCTGCAGCGGTCCAACGATGTTCATGATCAGCTGGGACATAATGCTGGTGTGAAGCTGAATGCTGTGAGAAGTAAATTGCTGGTGTCGAGTAGTTAAATTATTAGTATTATAATTGGTTTGTAAATTAAGTGGTGATCAATTAAGGAGGTTATTTTGTAATACTGATTCTAGATACATTCTGTATCTAGACGGCTTCCCTAGATCACTGGCGAGTAAAGCGGTTAGCACCCATGTATTTCGGTGGATGGGAGCTCATCCATAGAATGACTAGAAGTTCAGCAATTGCAAAATGCAATCAATTTTGTTTGAAGAGATCAAGTGGCAGTAAGGCTCAATATGGATGGTTGTCCAGATAGCATGGCAGTTGCGGATCTAGGGAAGGATCCCTCATTAGTGGTAGACATGGAAGTGGTTTCCTAATGAGGTTATGCGACAGATTGGGATGTTGTCTGGTAATTGACTTCGGGAGGTCCTTGATTCGGGAGTTGAGGAAGGGAACTCAGGAATCCAACTTGCCAACTACACCTTTCCGAGGGTTATGAGGCAACTTGATGGAGCATCTACTGATAAGCTTTATTATTTTGTTATTTTTATGTAATGTAATCATTAAGGGGGGATGTTGGAGTTAATGCTTACATTCCATATTTAAGAAGTTGGTTTGTGATGGTTGAGAAATTCTCTCAACCTCTTTTTCTAAATTAGGAATAAGTTGGATCTCAGAAACTCTATTTAATAGAGTAATCTGAATGTAATCAAGTTGTGTGAGTGTGTGTGCACATACACCATTTTGTGCATAATATATGATTGTGTTTCTGTAATTGTGTTTTTTAGCTATTTTTATCAATTTAGCATGGGATAAATATGTTTATAGCATCAACACCAACATTGCATTGTAAAACATATGTATCGTGTGTTAGATTCCTTCTAAAAAAAAAAGAATTTCAATTTTAAAAAAATCTAACACATGCTATATTTTGTTCTATGATGCAATACACCAAACCACTAGTCAACACCTTTAGTTAAAGCCCTAGACGGGTGACATAATTCCTATAGGGGGATAAATTTCACATATAAATTTTACAAAATAGAAATAATAATATGAGTTTCAATTAGCATGTGATTCATAGTAAATATGGTGAGGTGTTTGTTTGTTAAGATGGTTGAGATATTTTCTAAGTGATCCTATTGTATGTAAATGTTTTTGGAGGAAAGGATGATACAGGGATCTCACTGCACTATGAATGCAGGTCTAGGATTGAAGGGTCGCAATAAATTTATACAATTTTCACTGATTTATAATGGACATTGGTTTCATTAGATTCCTTGTGTGCATCTATTGATGATTCCTCTTTATAGATTTAATTTTGTTTGGTTGAGTCAGACATGGGAGTTCTTGATTTTATCATAGTAAATTTATTTATGGCGTTCGCACAATTTGACGACTAGTTCTCTTCACTCCCTTGAAGGACCAACTACAGAAGAAATTTATTCAATGGCATATACTATATTTGATGGAATGA
>JAXQQM020067191.1:0-23444 GCA_034641835.2 Pinus albicaulis
TTATTGATGAAAATCCTTCATCTTCCCTTCAGCTTAGACAAGATCTAATTCTTAAAATGGAAGAACAAAGAGAAAAAGATAAGGCTATACATGCTTATCATCAACAAATAGTAAAAACCTCATTTGACACATCAACCACCAATTCATTTTTTTTTAAATAGGAGATCTTGTTTTAAAATGGGATAAGGCACATGAGGAAAAAGGTAAGCATATCAAATTCCAAATATTATGGCTTGGTCCATTTCAAATCATCGAAAAAATAGGCTTATCTACCTTTTTGCTGCAATACTTATCAGGTAGAAAAGATTCCTTGCCTGTAAATGGTCAAATTCTCAAAAAAATTCTCTTAAAAAAGATAAAAATAAATAAATAAATAAATTTTATTTTTGCTTTAGGAAAATAAAAGTTGTAAATAGCATCATCATTGGTTCATTCAAATTTACAAAATTTCTGATAAATTATTTTGATATTTTGCTTCTATAAATAAGTAAAGAGAAAGATGACTATAATTATGAAAAATTAATAAACTTTATTTTTTTTAGATAAATTAAAATTATTGAAGGCATTTTATTTCCAAAAAAGACTCTAGATATCATAAAATATAGTTATTATGTATTATTCAGAAAAGGAAATTTTTAACTTAGCAAGGATTCTCTACAAAAAGGTATCAACCAACTCTCTAGTTATCATCCATAACTCTTAAATGAGCTAATGATTCATTTCATCTGGTAAAATTTATTCTTTAGAAATATTAAAAAAAATAAAAGTAAATAAATATATACAATGAACAGATTCAAAGGAAAATAAGTCTCATCACGAGCTTGTTTATCATTATCATAAAGAAATAATGTGGAATGATATTACCAAAACTACATACTATAATAAGGTAATAGCTATATGACTATAAAAAATAAATAGACAAGGGGTCTCATCATGAACCAGCTTGTTCAGTCTAAATTACTATTAGTGAATGATATTGTCATTATCAGGTGACCAAACCTGGACAATGATTTTGAAAATGTATCAAGGAAAAAGAAAGGTAATGATATATCATAAATATATTTTTAAAAATAAGAAATCAAATTTGGATGGGACCATGAATCATTATTGGTTAAAATATAACTCTGTCGAGGCTATAAATGCTTGCTGGCAACAATGGCTCTATCTATGATAAATGAGTAAAAATATATGAAACAAATCTTTAGAGAAAACCTACTTTATCTTTTTGAATCTAAATACTAACTGATATAGGCACCTATATGTTATTACTGAAGGAGTTAATTTAGAAGAAATGAGATGGGTAAATAGATTATATTCTGAAAAGAATATTGTTTAATTCATGAATCATATTATTTTTATTCTTATATCTTTTCCTTATTTTGAAAGTTTAAGAAATGTCAAAATAAATCGATCAGAGATATTTGGTTCTCCCAAGTGAATCACCAATTGTTGTGCTATGCAACAACCCCACCATTTTTATTTTTTAACTACTTATTTAGACCTTTGATAAATAAAAATAATGACCCTTTTTGAAAGTATTTTTGTCTCTTAAAATCAAACTCCAAAAAACATCAAAGCTCCTTAAATAAAAACATCTCTATCGCAAATCGCAATATCGAACAAATCTTTTCTTAAGTTAAAACAATGGATCAGCAAAATCCCAATTTTTTGATTGCTAATGTGAAATTTCGCAAGTGACATAATAAATCGCATATCGCACATTTACATTTCCAAACCTTAAGCAATCCTTAATGATATTGCGATATTGCGATATTGCGGTTTTGCAAAATCACATATCGCATAAACAGAAGGCAATACATATCACCAAGACAGGTTCAAAGGATGCGATGCGATTGATTTGACAGGTTTCAATAGAAGTTTTCATCCAAAATAAATCATGTCAGAAAGTATTAATTATGTTTTTCATCCCAATATAAACATTATGGATGCAGCATGATTAATTAATGATATAGCTATTTTACAGATTTTTCCTTTCAAAACAGATCATTTCAATAGATCTTCCATCATTTGATCATCTACTCTGTCTTTAATATGGATTTCCCTTCAAAGATGTGTCCATCCGCAAAGTGATTCAGAAGCACGACAAACAGGCTATTGCAGAATTCGAACAAACAGAAATGGCACCTATAGTCTCTGATACTATCTCCACTGTTGATGGGGGGGCTACTAAATGGTAGGTTATTTGCACTATACTTAAAGACGAAGAGCCAAAAGTAGTGGAAGTAGCGGCAACTGCCGATGGTGCAACACCTTCAGACTTGCAATTCAAAGATATTGCATGTTCTTTCCTCCATAGGATAGCAGCGAGAGCTACTCTTCTCCCATATACCGACATGATTAGATGGGTGCTTGATAAATCAGTAATCAAAGACAGATACTTAAGGACCTGAAAAGATGAGATTCTAGGTTCTTTTAGGCATGAAGATCTGAAGATCATGTATAAGCTGCCCAACCCTCAAGATACCTACAACAGTCAGTTTTTTGCAAATTTTGCTGAGAAGAACCAAGACCCGTTCAAGGAAATTCAAGGTTGGAGGAAATTTGACAACAAATTCAAATATGAGAAAACCGGTATGTATCCTATCACGTCATTAGCAAACCCTTACAAATTTGTAGAAACAATTTTATCCAGATTAAATGGTTTACTTGATAATACCAAGTTCTCTATAAATTGGATTCCCATAATTGAATCCTTTGTTAACTCCCTCATAATGAATTGGGCGACTATCCTTTTAGATAGTCTAGTCAAGGAAATTAATGAATATTGCCAAACCAGAACTTCTTCCTCCAAATCTGTTCCCCAATTCTCTATGAGTGCATACATTTTTGATGTTATCTGTTTTTCTACCAACTTTACAGTTATGGGATGGAAATGGACCTCTAAAGACCCTACCCCAATACATTTGAGTCATAAAGAGATATGGGAACATAATTATGTGCCACATTTTCATATGGTTGTGCTATGGTGTTGTACTACCGTTACATCAATATATGTATGACACAGTGTACCCTAGGTTCACTAAGGAAGCCCTTATGGACCTTCAAATGATAGGTAGGAGTTTTATTGAAGAATCATTTTCCTATATTAGAATTTTTGGAAGCTCTGCTCCTCCGCATATTCTTCCATTATATGTTTCAGACAAATTGATGGCAAGAGAAATCACTTATCAAACAGTTGGTGATGGACTCACTAAAGCTTTGAAAGACAGTAAAAAATCTTTTTTGCCAATTTTTCCAATTGCATGTGGTTCATTTGCACTCAGAAATTTCAATCACACATTGAAACAATGTCAGAAGATTGAGCTGTTAAATCTCCCTATTTTACCCTCCAGATAGTTCGACTCAGAAAAGGTTGCTAACAAATTCACTTTGTTAGTCAACCTCAAACCTATTGTGCACACTGATGACAGATTTGAAGATATTTTGCACTTTGCCGGGACTTTTGAAAAAATCCTAAGTTTTTTCAAATTGAACCTGAACCCAGAAGAAATACATAGATTCACTGAATTTAGAGAACTGAGACTTAGACAGATTCCATAGGATGTTTTGATTACCAGTCTTACAATTAAATCTATTCAAGAAATTAGAGCAGAACAATTAAATTCACAAAATCAAA
The DNA here is from genome assembly GCA_034641835.2 of Pinus albicaulis. Lineage (NCBI taxonomy): Eukaryota > Viridiplantae > Streptophyta > Pinopsida > Pinales > Pinaceae > Pinus > Pinus albicaulis. The sequence continues at coordinate 3,638 of JAXQQM020067191.1, forward strand.
GTGAATTAGACAAAATATGTACTTCATTCAGCAATACACTCACAAATACTCCAGAGGCATCATCATCTTAGAAGGATACATAATTCCAGACTACTTAGCAAATCATAGAAACTCCTAATATAATCTCCCAAGAAATGGAAATCATTCCCATAGATCCGACTGATGAGATTACCCTCAAGGTGACTAATATTCCCCCATTAGATGTGTTCTATAGCCCTCTTCATAAGGTTGTAGTGAGAAAAAAGAGGAAAAGAAGGAGAACCGAAACACCACCAAGGAATGAAGTTATGGAAGTAGTATGGAAAGATACTCCATCAAATCTGATTGAAAATTTAACTTGGTTGTCTCAATTTGCTAGTACATAAACCACTGCAACAATTGATAAAGCAACAAAAGTATCTATTTTTATCCAAGAAAAGGATGTCAAAAATCATGGAACTACAACAACAGCTAGATGAAGAAAGAAAGAGTTCAAATCAGAAAGTGGAACAACAACTTCTCAAAGTATAGCAAGAGATAGAGATGCTTAAGATAAGTCATGAAAATCACTTATCTAGAAAAAATTCATTGATTGAATAGTTGAGAGAAGATCTTACCAAATATGAAGGAATTTATACTGTAGAGGAATTCATAAAAGAAGCATCGGCATTAAGTGCCTTACTCTTAAAACAACAAAATCTGTTTGTTGTACAAATTTCAAACATAAGTCCACATCTATAACTCAGTGAACAATTAACAAACACCATCATTGATCAAAGGATTGAGTTCAATGAACTAAATATCAAGATCTCTAATTATATTGAATGGCAGGATACAGAAGAAGGGAAGAAGTCAGATCTCCCAAAGATCAAGGAAACTTTCAAAGATATTTTTTTTACAGACTAGGATGCATGAATCAAACAAGCAGAATTAGCCATAGCCAGAGCAGCAGGTATATCAAAGAATATGGTTAAAATGATTAACCATATATTGCATACTTCCGAGCTTACCAAAGAAGGAAATCTCAAATATCTTCCTGATATCAAAGATTTAGAACAAAGTTGGAAAGAAGCTGGTCAACTCAGGGAAGAAACACTTCTACAGCTAAAGAAAACTGATTGGGAAGCATATTGGCAACTATTGATCAAACCACACAGTTAGGTCATGACACTGAACTTCTTTCTGAACTCCATACAGAGAATACAACCACTCTTACTGGACGCTATATTTGCTGCACAAATGAATATAGAATCTGGAAAACCTCCACAAGTGCAACCAATGTCCGACATTTGTGAGAAAAAAAGCACAACTGGAAGTAAATTATCATCCAACATGATTATTAGTTAGTTTGTTTTTAATTTTTAGTGAATAGATACTAAAGATGAGGAAGGTTGTTTGAAACCACCTCATAAAGATATTTTGTATAAACGTTTTGTAGATAATTAGCATAGTATTTAAACCCTTCTCATGCATTTAGAGAAGGGTCCAAAATTTTATTGAGAATATTCCAAAAGAATGCTTAATTGTAAGTAAGTTTGTGGATGTCTTAATGAAATAATGGAACATGGCCATTTCAGTTACATATCATTTTGTTGATCACTGTTGATGCACTTCTGTATTCTTTGAAATACTTACTGATGTATGAGTTGAATGTGCCCTACTAATCATTGATCAGATGAACAGAACGATACACATTTGGTACTATTACCATGTATGCTAGTTCTGTTTTAAATATTAGTGATGAATCCAACTTTCATGAATGATATATGAAATCAATTGTTTTTTTCTGAAATATCAGTGCACTACAGTATGATATAAACGTAAGAATTGATTTTTTTTGTATATTATCATCAAATATATGCGATATGTTTCTACTTTTCTTTCAATTAAATTGTTTTTCAAAATAATTATTTTACAAAGTAATAATTCTATTAAATCTGTGATGATCTTGATCATCAAATATTGAATAGATATCATTTTAGATCACATCGAAATAGTATTATCCCAGGTTAGATTAAATTAGTTTTAATTTCAATTTTTTGCATGTTAGAATAATTTTTTTTAGTTATTTAAGAATTCTTCATGTTAATCCCTTGAGAGAAACCCAACAATCAAACAAAAACCCAACTCTGGGAAACTGGTCCCATTATATCCAGTCAGAACCACTATCCCAAACGGAAAAGGATCTGTCTTAAGGGACAGACTAGGTGGTTATCCCCCTTGTTGTTGCCACAGATTTCTGAGGCCTCAACAAGTTCCAAAGGAAATTCGTATAAAATACTTATGTTTCAGAGGAGATACCATCTATAGCTTCAATTGAGATGAAAATATCCATATATAGTAATATTTCAGCATTATGATCATGTCTTGGTGCTTGAAACAGGTAGATAGAGTAGTGTCAAATGATGGTAAGGCATGAACTAAATATTTCCTACGATGGAAAATTATTCTGAAAATATTTCAAATAGTGACTCTCTTGAGCATTTCTATATGAATTCATAACCTAATATATTAATTTTCTCTTTAAAACTCTTGTTATAAGAGTTTAAGATTATGTACAATACTCCAAATTTTGTAAAAATATCTGCTATAGTTGTATTTCTCTAAACTTAGTTGCCATACACAATCTTGCAAGACTCCATAATGGTATTTGCAATCTCCACAATCCTACTTTTTTTAGAGCACCTTTAAAATGTTATTATATTTGCACATACAAGGTGGATCCTATCTCCAAAATATTTCTCATAATATCTATTCTTAAAAGGGTTCTCAATATATATCATGAAACTCTATTGCTCATACATAAGAGGTAAAGAGTATGGGGTTATAGTTGGAAGGAAAACGTTTTTTAGGAATTATAACTCAATCTCAAGGCTATGAAAATGAGTATGGATGTAGTAAAGTAAATACATATTTGAATTGAGAAGATAATGCTTGGAATATTTCATTATGACTGTAAATAGGCCTATGGCTCTTATGTTGTAACCATAATTTTTTAATACCAAGTTTTTGAGATGGTAAGGTTGAAACTACAAGTAGACAAACATGGTAATTGGCATAAAACTAATATTGATGTTTTATACCAAAAATAAACCATATAAACTTGGGGAGAGAGGGTGTATTTATATTGTGTCCTTATAAAAGAGACAATTAAAACTTTTCTTTTTAATATCAGATGAGATGGAAGATGGGATAAAACAAAATTATTGCAATCACATAACGGAAATGTAATAATTATGGCTATAAGTACAAAATGCAGTGCCTTATGGTTCAATATCTTAAATATTGGATTCTAAGATGAAATTTATGGATTTCCTTAAAGTCTTTCAAAATTTACAAAAATATTATATGGTATTTCATGATTACCTCCATTTGATATATGTGGACAAAATGAGTTCTTTGTGCTTATCCTCTTTGTCCTGTAAACATCATGAGAAAAATTTGTCTTTCAATGTGGAGCCATCTTTTGAACTACAATCTATAATAATAATAAAATTAATATCTTTTAGCCTTTCTTGAAATATAGATCCATGCTAATATTCGTGAATAATGGTAGCTACGAATGGGTAGTAATCATTTCCCCATCTCTCTACATATTTGGAAATAATATAGTTGTTGGAAATACACAATGATATTGAAGGGGTGGGGGTGAATCAATATCACTTAGTTTTAAATTATTTTCAATTAAAAATAAAATCTCATCACATAATCAATCATCAACACAATGCATCGACACCTAGATTAAAGTGACATTGATTTCCAAAAAACCTTCAATATATTACAACCACTTTTGAGGACACCAATCCTCTATAAGTACCAACATAAAAATCATTTAGGTGATTTCAAAGACCTTTTCAAGCCTCAAACTTTACCCTTGAAGGAAAAATGGAAAATTATTTGGCACAAATTAAAAACCCCTTCACATGTTTAAATTTATTGACACTTGATTATTTCTCAAAGTAAAATTCAAGATGGTAAATACTAAATATAATCAGTTTGTGATTGATGTACCTTCTATTCACAACTAGAGTAGTTACGGTTGAGCCTAGAACATGTGTTCAAGATGCTACAAACAAATACAATAGTAAGAGGGGGGTGAATCAGTATTGTAGGTATTTTAAAACTTCCTTTTACTTTTGTAAGAATATTACGACACTAAGAAATAATTCAACAATTAATTTGTATGAGCAAGACACAAACCAACGTAAACAACACAAATAGCACACAAAAATTCTTCAAACTTTTATGCAATTTATTCACAAGGCAAGATATTCATTATTGTTACAAAATATTTTGTTTACAACCAGCATGAATCTACCACTCATTTGTTTGTCAACTATAATTGAAAGGAGCTCCAAACCCTAAATTTTTACGAGCAACAACTAGAAGGAGCTACAATACCTGATTTACAAGATACAACTTGCTTAACCTCAATGATTCATCTTTCATACAATTTTCATACTCAAACCATGAAGCCATCCCTTTTAGAGGATAAAAAAAAATTTCCACCATCACCAACCACTTCAACAATATTTCATTACTAAACAAACCAACAACATCAATCCATCGCAACTCACACACTTCTAACAAACTTGCTCAATCAATTCTGCTTATAAATAATTTTGCAGTCATGCTCTTGGGGTTCCATTTCTCTCTGAAGGTTTCTACCTTGGGTAGAAACATCCATCTACCAGTTATCCTAGCCCACAACAACCTTCTATCGGGGCAAACCATTTTCTCCACTAGCAAGTGCATCCATCTAATCCATATATGGGGGGGCTGCAAGGCTGGTTAGGGGCTTCTCCTGCCTATGACCCATTTAGTCAAACTCATAATATTTTTCTATCCTCTCTTTATTTACCGGATTTAGCTAAATTGACTAATGTACCCATTTTTCATGATCCCTAGTGGCCACCTATGTCTGGCAGGTTACCATATGATATTCCCAAGTTTTAAGGGAAGCCTCAGGAGAATCCGTCAACCCACATCACCACCCACCATTTATGGTGCTCATATAATTATTTGGTGGATGATTCTATTAAACTTCGTTTGTTCCAATGAACGTTAACCGAGGATGTCGCAAAGTGGTATTTCAAGCTAGATAATGCATCTTATGGTGACTTTTATTTTTCAGCTCAAAATTTCTTAACATATTTCTAGTTGCGTACTCGGTATGACCTCGACTCTGACATTTTTTCCAACTTCAAACAAGATGATTCCATGCTTATTTCTGATCACATTCATGACTGTCGTCGTCGCAAGAGGCTAGTGAGAACCAAGTTACGTGATGATATTTTACATAAATGGTTTATTAGATATCTTTGACCTTAAATTTCCAAGGATTTGTCCATGTTTCAAGATGTTACTGAGGAGCAACTTATTTTATATGCCCAATAATTGGATTTCATATATTCACAATCAGGTACATTGTATGAAGTGTTACCTAACTCCCCTAGGCCTTCCATAACCCTCCTAAACCACTTCCTAGCGCAGAATTTGTTGGTGTGATTGGGACCATTTCTGATCCCATGAGCCAACTTGCTACCCACCTTGGTACATCTCAAGCCCCAACAAGTTCATATAGCTCTGCTAAAGCACCCCCTCCTGAGTAGTCCATCAATGTTCTTATGGTGAACTCCACTCAACCAAATAACAAATCTTAATCAGGTGGTAAGAAAAACAAGAATAACAAGGGAAATAAACAAAAAAACAAAACTACCTAGGAGTCTACACCCAATCCTCAGATTCAGGGAGGGGGCACCAGTGAGAATTTCCGGAAAGTCAAGTTCCCTTGTAAAATTAGTCAAGGTGGTCACCTTACTCATGAGTGTCCTTGAATGGATGAAGTCCATAAGCTTATTTCACCAGCATATACTTAATATCTTATTGTTTTGACTCATCCATTCCCTGCACAACCCCAAAAACAAATGGTTTTTAAACCTTCTCGACCTTCGCAAGGGGGAAACGAGGGGTCCTCTTCTCATCCCCCTCATAGTTCCACCTTTATGTGCAAGGAGGATGTCAACGTGACTATGTAATCCAAATCCTATGATGTTCCTAAGTCGAGTTCTCACTCTCAGGACTCACCAAATCCACCTAGTTCCACTGGACCTCTCACTTTTGATAAGTCCTTGGAACCTGTCTACCGCCCCCCCCCAAGGGTGTTCTCCATAATATGACACAAAATTATTTTACCAAGGTAGCTCAACATTACAATATTATTGAAGATCTTTCCTAGGTGCCTTGTGCAATGTTCTCCTTGTAGGTCTTGCAAATTTTTCCATAGCAGTGTAAAGCCTTATTGTCTACCATTAGTGGAGTTGATTTATCTGACTTTGGTATCATCACTTTTAATGTCAAGAAATTTTCTCCTCGTCTTTCCGATCATATTTCTTTCCAAATTATCGAACGGATCTTTTAGAATAATATCCATCGCACTCTAGTGGATGAGGGCTCTTCCACTTGTGTCATGTAAATATCCTGTTGGAAAGCCCTTGGCTCTCCGACACTCGCCACGTCCAATACTACTCTCTAAGTATTTGACAGACATAATTTTGTTCCTAAGGGTGTAATTCCACACTTTTCCATCGATTTAGGAGGAAAAATGGTATATGTTGATGTTGAAGTTGTCAATGCCTCATTATATTACAACCTACTCGTTGGGCATAGTTGGTTTTGTGCCATGAACATTATAGTCTCATTTGTATTTTGTGTCCTTTGTTTTCGTCATGAAGGAAAAATCATCACCATTGATCATCTTGACTATTGCGTGTCGTCAACCTAGATTGACACTTCAAGGAACACTGTCCCACTGGTGGGAGACCATCCTAGTCAATTTCACAGTATTGGCGTTGGAATTTTTAAAATTTCCACTCTTTTGGGAGTTTTTCCTCAACTTACATAACCCAAAACTCCTTCATCTCCTACCATTTCTTGCTCCCATATGATCTCTTCATGTGCCTGTGGACCCCATATTCTCAATGATCCTTGGGTCGTGCCTGTTGAATCTGAGATAAATCAATATAGTGCATCCATGCATTTAAGCATAGTGTTATCACTCAGTAATTTCTCAAGTTTAAAGAAAGAACTCACCGAGGTAATCACAAACCTAATTTTAAGGCTTAGGATCTATCCTTCTTAATTCTCAGAGAGGGCTCTCTCTGTAAGATTTAACTTTATTTTTATATCTGATTTTAGGCTAGTTATATAGGGAAAATTAGTTTAGGGGTTTTGATTGATTTTGGTGGGAAAGTCACTTAATGAGATGGATAGCTATGAGTATGTAATCCATTGGGCAGATGGAGTCAATGTGTCAAGCAGAAAGATCAAGATCAAGGTCTAAAGTCAAATTTTCACTAGGAAGGATAGCAGAGCCACTAAAGATCTTCAAAGGCTGATTGGTGAAATGGATTTAATCAAGATAAAGAGAAAATAATAATTCTTTGATCCAGATTAGGAGTGAAATGGGAGAGGTTAATCGAAATTAGGGAGAAATTAAGGGTTCCCTAGTCTGGATATCAGCAAAAATCATTTAAATGGAAACTAGTCAATAACATAGTGCTTTTAACAAATTCTGATATAACAATTCCTGATTTCACATTAAAATTTAGAACACATTTATGAATGGATAAAAAACATAAGAAAATTGACAAATAATAGTAGAAAGTACTTCACTTCAGTGGCACAACACATGAATCCAGTAATATGATTCTTTATTCCTTGAAATCCAGTATTCAGACTTGAGCTTCGTTACAAAAAACCCTAAGTTTTAGAATGTTCCAGCTATATATATCTTCAGCAATTAATCCACACTCAATGCTTCAAATTATGAAGTATTTATAAAAATTCTAAACTAGAATATCTTGAAAAAAATATCAATATTGGTTTACAAATATCTCAAACTGGATTACATAAATAGAACTAAAATAAAGAAAACTCAAAACTAATGAATCTATTTGGCACTAAATTTATGGATTGATGATGACAAAGAAGAGACATTCGAATTTGATAGCAACTCTTGGTTGATGATGAGGCTTCCAAGTCACTAACTATCTCCTTCCTTTGTGTGTTTTTGCTATAGAAATTCTACAAAATTAGGGTCCAATGATACATTTTTATATCTCAATCCAAGATAAATATGTAAAACTTGAAAGAGGTTATTGTAGCTAAATAAGTTATTGAGATAAACCTCTCTCAGATTCTTAAAGTTCTACTCCAGTTACTCACAATAATCTCTCCCAAAAGATGTGTAAAACAAAACTTTGCACAGTCCGAAACATAGGTTGTGAAGATGTGAACGTATCTCTCATTCTGTAATACTTGTGTAAAAAGTGAGATAGGTTTTTGTATATTGGACGATTAGGAACATAAACCTCATTCTATTTTTCAATATCCATCTTGGATTGGCCACAATAGTTTTTGAAAAATTATGGCTTAAACAGGAAATTTCTGGAAAATGTCCCTTCCTGCTCTGTTTTCATCTTTTAACCTTATTGTTCTTTTAACTATTTTTACTTTTACTTTGGATAAACTTCATTATTTCCGGTGAAAGTGTTTTCATCTCTGTTCAACCGTTTACTTTTACTGTTTTACATTGACTTCTCTGTTACTCTTTTTTAACTTTCACTCTGAATTTTATCTGATACACTTTAAGTCTGATGCTCTTTGACTGTTCTATTTTCACTGTCACTGTGAATTCTTATTTCAATTTTACCATTCACCGTGTAATTTCATCATTCTATTCTCTCTCTGACTTTGATTTAATTCTTTCTTTGTATACAAAATGTTTGTCGAATGAAGTTTTTTGAATTAAAATTTGAGAATTTGGAGCAAACAAGTTTTGTCAACTAGTATTGAAATTGTCAGCCAAATTTCATATTCTGATAATAACCTACAAAAATCAAACAATTAGTTAATGAAACAGATGTATGCAAGGAGGGATAATGGCTTTGATGATGGGAAAATACTGTGAAAAATTGTTTGAACTGCAGCGAGGTTCCATTTTGTTGGAAATGGCTCTCAATAACTTAAAATACAGGTTCTTTGAAATGAATTTTAGCCTTTCACACAGTTCTGGGGCTTTAACACAATTTTTTAGGGATTTTTAAATTTATTTAGTGCATAGGGAAGAGTGGAGAGGTGTTCGGATGGTTGTAATACAACGCATAGTGGAAATATGGTTTTCGGAGGAGTACATAGTGAAAACGTGAGGTAAGCGGAGGTGGGAAGGTAATTTAAATGGAGGGTGGTTTTACTGCATAGGAGAAGAGTTGTTTTGGGTGGCTATCGCACTGCTTTTGAGCGTCGAGTGGTTTTTCACGAACGAACACAATAAAACCTGGTGCTAACACATATATGGGAGAGAAATAATTAAAACAAATTTTATCACAAGTTTCGATTTCATTATAGACCATGCAATTAAAATTGCGATAGGTGATCTGCACCGTTAGATCTGAGGAAAAGGAGCGAACGATCGGGATTGAGCAATAGAGTTGTGGGGAATTGTGGGCTCAAAGGCATGGGGCCAAGTAATTTCAATGGTGCGGAAGATTTATTATGTATTAAATTAATGTTTAATACATAATCGGGGTTTATTATGATAGGTGTAGGTTAATGTATTTGACGAATGGGGTGTTGTGGATACATGTAATATAAGGACTGGCGAAGAATTATAGTGAGAAGTGGGTTCGACATCATGTGCGAAATATAACTTTAGGCTATAATAAAAATTTGGGTTGGGATATTAATACAAAATGAATTAATACAATACGGGATAAGGGAATATATGGGAATTGATACACTAAGTTAAATATTAATATGAAATGTATTTGTGGAAAGACCAAATACACTAAGCATAGTATAAAACGTATGTTTTTTAAGTAGGATTTCATCATTGTGAGGCCCATCATAACATTTAACACTTATACTTAGGAAAAAAACATTTTTGTGGGTTTTTTGGGTATTCTATATGAAAGAAGAATTAGTCAAGGGGGTTTTACTTTTCTTAGATAAAAAGTGTTTTAAACCTAGGAAAAGGGATTTTAGTAGAGTAAAATGAGTGATGTTAAGGGAAAATGGTTTTTTATGAAGGGGAAGGGTTTCAATGAGGTGGAATCCAATACCTTGGTGCAAATTAGTCATTAAGACGTGGGTCTGGTCCCACCAAAAGTTAGAGAAATGCTTCGAGTCTTTATGACTAAAGGATTTAGTCCTGGAACACATTGTGGGGATGGAAATTAGTAATGTGCCCGATGATGTTTATCCATGCCTTGTGAAACTTACTTTTTCCTACCCATCATTTATTCTACCATTTTTTCCTTTATTTGCATGGGTGCATTTGAACTTGCAAAACCCTTATTCATTTTTCCTTTAAAACAGGAAACTATCTAATTCTAACCTTATTCCATCCAAGGGCTCAGATTAAACTGTTGAGCTCCTTATTATTCTCTATTTTAACTATTTCTCTATCAAGATTAGACTGTTTGGCTAGATCTTTATTCTCTATCTAACAACATGAAATTTAAAGCATGAGAGGTCAAGTTTAATCTGTTTGACCCTCATGGATTGTGGCATTTAGGACAAGCTACACACAATATTATTTGAAAATGTAAGCTAATAGTAGTGTCATTTGAACGTGCAACACTTTCATGATCCATTTTAGTGGGGTTAATATTTAATATTCTTTTTTCATCTTTCTTTCTGTTTTTCCATTGATTGTTATTTTAGGACATACCCTCTTTTCATTTTTAATTTGGGAATATATTTGCAGAAAGAAAAGGTATGTACAATATTTCAAGGTTTTAACAGAGTTAAATCAAAATTATGAATCCTGTATTTATAGGACCCTAACACATAGTAGAGCTTTCTTATTAGGTTATAAAACTGACATCCTCATATGATGAGTCTCTTCATTTCATCTCGGTACTACCTGATGATTTATTTTCGCCTTCCTGGGCTGTTGAATGTCCTTCATCTTGTGACTTTCTCGACTTCCCATTATTGTCTGATGAAGCTATTTGAGAATTCATGTCTATCTTTGACCATCCTTGGGTACCTCTTCATCAACATTCTTCATTTCTCCCAAGCATTGAGGATTTGGATGAGTCTTATCAAATGTTGGCTACCTCTGGCAATGTCAAACCTTTTCCGAAATTTCAATGGATTTTTCCATTTCTTCGGAAGGGAACCTGGCTAACATTTCTGCTATCATTATGATCAATATTTCCACAAAACTAGGTGTCATGGAAAATATCTTGATTGGGGCCAATTGCACTCCCTATGAGCTTGCCACTTATACCTCTCTTTTCATAGAATTTTGTGATGTTTTGGAATAGTCTTATGACTAAATTATTAAAATCAATCCACAAATCGTCCAACATGAAATCAAGACATATCCTGGATTCAAACATATTCAGAAAAAAATCTGCATGGTTAACCCATGTAAAGCAGTAGCTATATAAGCTAAGGTTAAAAAAATTCTTGATGCTCGTTTTATCCACCCTGTACCATTGATAGAATGGGTTTCTAATCTTGATTCAATTGATAAAAAACAAGGGACTATTAGAGTCTGCGTTGATAACCGTGATCTAAATCTGGCCTCCCCCAAGGATAACTGGCATCCTCAAGGATAATTATCCTATGGATTCATGCGTTTTTTGAAAAAAAGAGTCTGTTTTATTTGGGACAATCAATCCCAACGTTCTTTTGACAACCTTAAACAGGCATTTTTGTCAACAACCTTGTTGAGTCCTCCTGACTTCAATCGAGACTTTTTTTTATATCTCGCAAATTCAAAATATTCTTTAGGCATGGTTCTCATTCAAGAGGGTGATATGTGCAATGAACATCCCATTTATTACCTTATAAAAGTCTTGATTTTTCCTGAGATTTTCCATTCCCATGTTGAAAAGTTGGCCCTCGCAACAGTGTTTGTTGCACAATGCTTGAGGCATTATATTATATTATGAAGGACTACAATTATTGTTGATTCCAACCACATGAAAAACATCCATAGTCGTCAAATCATATGGGGAAAATACTTTAAATGGATTGTCATCCTTCAAGAGTTTGACTTGGAGTTTGCCATTTCTAAATCTAAAAAATCCCTAGCCTTCATCGAGCGTCTTGTTCAATCGCCTCCAAACGATGAGGAAATTGTGGCCACAGATCCTTTTCTTGATGAATCCTTGTTCCTCATTAGTACTTCTAATCCTTGTTATGTAGTAATTCTTCTTTATCTCCAAACCCAATGTTTTCAGCCCAAGTTGTCTCCTAACGATCGCCGACACATACTCCATATGTCGCAAAACTATATTATTATCGATGATACTATTTACCATCATGGTGTCGACATGGTTCTACATCGATGTCTTACTCATGATGAAATCGAACATGTTTGAATGATTTCCATGCTGGGGCATGTGGTGGTCATTTTTCTGGGCATGCAACTGCTTAAAAAATATTTCTCGTTAGTTACTTTTTACCTTCACTCTTTAAGATTGCATCACAGAAGTCCATAAGTGCCATCCTTATCAAATATTTTCTCGCAAGATGTGCACTCATCTCACCCTGTTACATCCAGTTACCACCGTCGGAACTTTTTCCCAATGGGGAATTGAATTTATGCAATGTAACCCACCCTCTGCCAAATGACATCATTATATTATCGTCGTTGTTTACTATTTTACCAAATGGGTCAAGGCCATGCCTACACATCTCAATGATGTTGATACTGCTGCTCTTTTATTTTTCAAACATGTCATCGCTAGGTTTGGTGTGCCTAAATGAATTGTAACTTATCATGGAAAACACTTTCAAAATCATATGATGTGAGAAGTAACTGCCAAGTTGGGTTTTCCCCATGAAATTTCCTCACCGTAATATCCTCAAGCTAATGGCCAAGTAGAAGTCGTGAAATGTACTTTGAAAACCATGTTTCAACGGATGGTAGGAAAACATAAATCTAACTGGAAATTTATGCTATTTTCCACTTTATGGGTATGCCAAATCTCCATGAAATATTCCACTATCTTTACTCTGTTCCAATTGGTTTATGGGGTTGATTCAGTTCTTCCTATCCAGTGCGAAATATCTTCTCTTCAACTAGATATCGAGTTACTCCCTGACACCTCAGCCAAGGAAGCGCGCATGTCACAACTTAACCATCTCAATGAACAACACGTTCTTGCTATGGCCAATAATGAAATTCATAAGAAACGTGTTAAGGCCCACTATGATACATTTTCCTCACCTCCTGTCATTTCTTAGGGTGATCTCATTTTGGTTTATGATCAAGACCATGATAAGTTAGGGGCTGGTAAACTCGAACCCATGTGGCATGATCCTTATATTGTTAAACGTGTTCTCAAGAAAAGGGCCTATGATTTGGCTGATTATGAAGGGCATCCATTGTCAGAGCCACATAATGGGCTCTATCTGAAATTATACTACGTTTATTCTCTTCACATGGTCGCTTGTATATTATTTATATAGGTGTGAGTGTGTTCAATTTATTTTTTCTTCTCATTGGCCTGATTTTTTTGTGTAATTCATTTGTTTGGTATTTGTTATACAAATTTCAACACCCTCACTCCCTTATAGAGGCTTTGCAAATGGTGTGTGTCGTTATACTTGGAATGTTGCTTCCTCTGCCTGGGTCCTCTTTTCACCCACTGAAGAGATGGTGAGTTTTGGGGGTATTTTTATTTGCCTTTTCACAAACAAAATGGCTGAATATAGTTATTTCATCAAGCTCTTGACTGACGCTAGTCGTCTTGGCATACACAATCTTGTTGTTCAACTTGACTCTCAACTCATAGTGTCTTAGCTCAACCATATTTACTCTGTAAGCAACTCGACTCTTCTTCATTACTTTTTGAGGATACGTCTCTTCGAACGTTCATTTGATTATATTGATTATGTACATATTCCTCGAGACCAAAATAGATTTGTTGATTCATTAGCTAATTATGTGTTAGATTGGCATTTGTCACATTCATAATATTTTAAACCAATCACATGAACAAGTAAACATCTATTGTACATATACAACAGCCATGAAAATGTTGTCATTGATGGCATACACTAATGATGAGTGGTGTGAATTAATTATTAATTAATTCACTAATTATTAACTCATAAATCAACTAAAGAACACATCAGTTAACTGCAATGCATGGACAGTTCAGTGGAGACCAGTGTTAGAGGTGGGTGAAAGGGTGTGATTGACTATCAGTTGTGACCATGATTGTGCATGAGATTTTCACACACATTGATGGAGATTGCCAATGAGGATTGCGCAGTTGGAGCTAGTGGGATTCGAACTTGGATCTCATTCATTACTCACTTGGATTGCGCAGTAGAGGCAGGCAGACTTGTGGAGGAGATTTGAACCCCTGACTTGTTCAAATCTCATATAGTTTGTGTGTAGCTTTTGGAGATAGTACTGAGTACTTGTGAGGAGTATTGTGCTATGTATTGTTACATGTTCTCCATCATTATAATATATAGATAGTTGGGGGTTTTCAGCTATTTCTTTCCCCATTACATCCTGTGTTGATATGTGTGCTTGATTATGTTTTAATGAGCGCATGCGACTGCTTTCTATTTCCGCATATTGATGATCAATTGTAGAAGAGGTTATGTATTATGCATGAAGCTTAAATAGTGTGTAATCGGGATAATCTCGGTGAATAATTCAGCTATTATTCAAATTTATACATGGTATCAGAGCGAAATTGATCATCAGATCTATTACAGTGATGTCCAAAAGCCTACTAATGCTGCTCAAGTTGAGGCTTGGCAAAAGAAGACGGCGAAATGTCGAAGGATTCTGTTGGAGGGCGTGAAGGATCACATTGTATCCAGCCTGCATGGAAAAGCTTCTCCATATTTGATGTGGAAAGTGTTGACAGATCTATTCCAAAGCAAGAGCGACCAGAGGAAGTTGGCGCTCAAGGATAAACTCAGAAACATTAAGATGGAGAAAGGCGACAGTATCTCCAAGTACCTCACGAAGTTCACTCAATGCAGAGATGAGCTGGGAAGTGTGGGGGTGACTGTCGATGAAGAGGACTTGGTGGACCTGGCTCTCCTTGGTCTTCTGAAGAGTTGGCATTCCTATCAGGACTCTGTCAATGGTCAGGAGAAGTTGCCGGGATGGGAGCGACTTTGGGCGGATCTCATGCAAGAGGAGATAAGGTGGACTACCAGGGACGGATCTTCATCAAAGGTATATGATGAAGAAAATTGCGCTTTGGCTGCCAAAGCAAAGAAGGGGAAGAGCAAGAAAGCTTCTCAGTCTGGTGCGAAAGGTAAGAAGCAAGACATGTCCAAGGTGAAGTGTTTTCACTGTCACCAACACGGACACTATGCCACAAATTGTCCGCAGAAGAAGAAAAATAAGAAGGCTGCTGGATCTGCAGCGGGAGAGGCATTGGCCTCCCAGTTTGAACTGGATTTTTCACTAATCGCATGCTTGGTCTCAAGTGTGATGGGATCAGTATGGTTCTTGGACAGTGGTGTGTCATTTCACATGACAGGAGATCGGGATCTGTTTTCAGATCTGGAGGAAAAATATCTTGGAGTGCACATCGAGATGGGCGATGATGGTAGATATAGTGTGACCGGTATCGGTACCATTTCCTTTGAGAGGGAGTCTGGTAAACCCTTCGTATTGAAGGAAGTATTGCATGTTCCAGGATTGATGAAGAATCTGATCTCTGTGGCGATGTTGGAAGACAAGGGGTACGATGTGGTCTTCAGCGAGGGAAAGGTTTTCCTGCGCAGTAAGACAATAGGAGAGACCAGGAAGATAGGGGTTCGAGTCAAGAACCTTTATCAGTTGCAAGTATATGGCTGCGCAGCAATGGCATGCAAGGCGGAAGCAGTGGTGAGCCGGGATGATGGCGAGCTGTGGCACAGGAGATTGGGCCACCTTCACCATGGAGCCTTGAAGATACTGCAACAGATTTCTACTGGGCTTCCTAAGGGCACTCTTGCGCATTCAGATCAGTGCAAGGGGTGTACCTTGGGAAAATTTGTGAAAGCCACCTTTCACGAGAAGGATAGTCGCGCCACGACGATCCTTGAGAGAGTTCACACAGACGTGTGTGGTCCTTTCTCAGTAGCTTCAACAGCAAAACACAAGTACTATGTGATCTTTGTTGATGATTTCTCTCGGAAGTGCTGGATCTTCTTCATGCAGAAGAAGAGCGAGACATATTCAAAGTTCTGTGAGTTCAAGGCGTTGGTTGAGAAGGAATCGGGGAAGCATGTGAAGGATCTTAGGAGGGACAATGGTGGTGAATTCATCTCTGTTGAATTCAAGGACTTTTGCAGCGCAGAAGGGATTCGGAGAGAGCTCATCGCACCCCATAACCCACAGCAGAACGGGGTTGCTGAGTGGAAGAACAGAACGATCGTGGGTGCTGCACGGGCGATGTTGCATGATCAGGGCCTACCCCTTCACTTGTGGGCTGAGGCATGCAATATTGTAGTGTATGTGCAGAACCGTTGTCCTCACAAGATACTTGGCATGAGTACACTGGAGGAGGCGTTTTCTGGCAAGAGGCCTAACATTTCTCATTTGAGGATTTTTGGCTCACCTGTCTACATGCATGTGACGAAGGACGCCAAAAAGAAGCTGGATCCGACCGCAGAGGTTGGGATATTTGTGGGGTACACTGATACGCCCCACAACTATCGTGTGTATTTGCCAGACAGTCGCAAGACTATTGTGCGACGGGATATCAAATTTCAGGAGGAGAAAGCCATGAAGTGTTCGCTTGAGAGGGAGCCACACTTGCATGCAGATGAGGAGCTATTAGTTCCTAAGGAGGAGCTTCCGGATGTGGATCAGCCACAAGAGGAAGTTCATGGAGTGGAAGGAACCACTCATGCAGCGCCAACCATCAGAGGGCGCAAGCGCACTACAGAAGCTGAGCGACTGGCTCAAGATGCAGAGAAGGTTGTAGGACCACCTACAGCACAGCGCAGACAGAGATAGTCACCGGACCGGTACATTGGATACATGGCTCTTGTGAGAAAATGTGTCGTGACAGAGCCATCCTCTTTCGAGGAAGCTGTGGAGGAACGCGCATGGGTAGATGCCATGGTGGAAGAGTATGATTCGATTGTCAGAAACAATGCATGGGAGATTGTCCCGCGATCGGAGGGGAAATCAGTGGTGGGTTTGTGATGTATCTACAAAGTGAAGCAGGCGGCTGACGGAAGTGTGGAGAAGTACAAGGCAAGATTTGTTGCCCGTGGCTTCTCACAGATCGAGGGGATCGATTATGAGGAGACCTTTGCACCTGTCGCAAGGTACTCTTCCATACGGACGATCCTAGCTCTCTCAGCGCAGATGGGATGGCACATCCATCGGATGGATGTGAAGACTGCGTTCCTCAACGGAGTCATTGAGGAGGAGGTGTACATAAAGCAGCCTGAAGGTTTCGAGATCTTCAGCAGTGAGTCGCATGTTTTCCGACTCAAGAGAGCACTGTATGGGCTGAAGCAAGCACCTCGTGCTTGGTACACGGATGAAGAGCAGGTTATTTCCATAGGACTTGGATTCTCAATGTTGAAAATGCGGCAGATGATGGAGCTTAGTGAAATGAAGTCGCCTTCACTAAGTGGGCCGGCAGGCAAATTCTGGCACAAAATCTATTTTTAGATTATGTCTATTTTTAGACATATGGAGCATGGTTCGAGGATTCCAGTTTGAGATTCTTGAAGTATGTGTCATGTTGGTAAAAATAGATGAGACTCTATTTTTGAGGTCAAAGAGGTCGAAGTCTATTTTTTGACTACCTCTCCTTAAAACAGGGAAGTCAAATATTATTTACCCTTAATAATATTTAGACTATAAACAACAGTTTACTCTCTTGGAGCACTTCAGTTCGAGCTACAGAAGTGGCTCATGCATCTGACAGAGGAATCACGTGGTTCCCCAGGGTTTGATGGCATCATGCATGGTTGACTTCAGTTGGACTTCAGTGGCAGAAGTTTGGAGGAGTTAATGAGACAGATAGTGGAGTTGTGTTCTGTTTATTTTAGTTGAACTATTTGAGATTAGTTTAACTAGCTAATCAATTAGTTATGAGTGGAGTGAATTAAATATTATTTAATTCATTAATTAGTAACTCATTATTCAACTCAAGAACACATCGGTTCACTACAGTGCATGATCAGTTCAATGGAGACCAGTGAAAGAGGTAGATGAAAGGGTGGAGTTAGCTATCAGTTGTGACTATACTGTTGCTATTTGCAACACACAGATAGGTGGAGTAAGCCCATGAGGATTGCGCAGTTCAGGCTGGTGGTTTATCTATATAAAGAGGCCATCCCATAGCATTGAAACCCGCAATAGAGGCAAGGCAATTGGCGGTGAGTTTTGAACCAGTAACCTGTTCAAAACTGAGCTAGATTGTGGGTAACTGTATGAGAAAGTACTGAGTACTTGTGAGGAGTATTGTACTGAGTTGGTTACTTGATTTCTCCATTATAATATACACAATAGCTGCGGGGTTTTCAGCTATAAGCTTTCCCCATACATACTGTGTTAATGTGTATGATGATTTGATGTGTTATCGCTTGATTTTATTTCCGCATGTTTGATGATCTGAGTGAAAGAGATTATGTGTTGCATATAAATTCGAATTGTATGTGATCAGGATAGTCTCGGTGGATAATTAATCATTATTCAGAAAATTTCTACATGGTATCGGAGCTATTGAAGCAGAGATTGATCATCACGGTGATTACAAACTTATTTCGGTAGACAGAGTCTGCATGCGGGCCAGGTAGCCTCCGGATTCATCTTTCTTCGGAAAGTGAAAGGTCTGGTAAATGCCCCTTGCAGTCAATCTCTGTGCTAGAAATAATTTGTTCTCACAGATCTAGAGCGGTTGAGCTTTGAGGTGGAATTTGAATTTTGCAGCAGTTTTGTTTTCTTGGTGCCGGTGTTGAAAATGTCTTTCAACGGTTTGCGACTCGAATATGCTCTTGAAGGTAGTTCAAATTATGTTGCATGGAAGGATCGCATGGAGGCAGTATTAGAAGATAATGGTCTGAAGGAGTTCGTAGATACGGATGTCCAAAAGCCCACTGATCCTGCTGAAGTCGAAGCATGGCAAAAGAAGATGGCGAAGTGTCGAAGGATCCTGTTGGAGGGCGTCAAGGATCATATTGTATCCGGCCTGCATGGAAAGGCTACTCCATATTTAATGTGGAAAGCTTTGACGGATCTATTCCAGAGTAAGAGTGACCAAAGGAAGCTGGCGCTCAAAGATAAGCTCGGGAACATCAAGATGGAGAAGGGCGACAGTATCGCCAAATACCTCACGAAGTTCACTCAATGCAGAGATGAGCTGGGAAGTGTGGGGGTGACTGTCGAAGACGAGGACATGGTCGACCGGGCTCTCCTTGGTCTTCCGAAGGCTTGGCACTCATATCAAGATAGTGTCAATGGTCGGGAGAAGCTGCCGGGATGGGAGCGCCTTTAGGCGGATCTCATGCAGGAGGAGATAAGGAGGACTACTCGAGATGGATCTTCATCAAAGGGAGCTGATGAAGAAAACTGCGCTTTGGTGGCCAAAGCAAAGAAAGGGAAGGGTAAGAAAACCTCTCATTCTGGTGCAAAGGGCAAGAAGCAGGATATGGAGAAAGTGAAGTGTTTTCACTGCCATGATCACGGACATTATGCTACCAATTGTCCAAAGAAGAAGAAGAACAAGCAAGCGGGAAGATCTGCAGATGGAGAAGCTTTGGCTTCACAGTTCGAGCTTGACTTTTCACTGATTGCATGCTTGGTTTCAAGTGTGATGGG
>JAXQQM020089892.1:0-35986 GCA_034641835.2 Pinus albicaulis
CTTCCACACCTATGAAATCATGTCAAATCATGATTCGGCCTCAGCGGCCCATTTACTTTTTACTGAATTAGTTACTTTTAAGTTTCGAGTGGGCTGTTTACTCCACTCCAGCATTTTACTATTACCAGACTTTTGTTTAATTTCCTGTTTTAAAAACGGCCAAGGGCCTGACTATCCATGATGAGAGGCCTTATTCCTCATCATAAGTTTTGTTGTTCTGATAAGGACCTTTAACAGATTTTTGTCATGCGAAGAAGATATTTTCTCAAAATATCTTCTCGCCAAGATAGGAAGAGGTCTATATAAGGAAGATCGAATGAGAAAAACAGGTTCCATATTTCCTGAAGAAAATGGCAGTGTAAAAGTTTTTGTATGCTTGTCGTGGAATTATCAATGCAAATACACAGAGCCCGTGGGGTTTCAGCGAAGAGAAGTTCTAGTTATGTATGAGGATTCCAGTCTTAATGCTATATAGTTTGTGACTCTTTATTTGTGATATTGTATCATTGTTCTCTCCACTGTTTTCAATTTCCTTTTATCGTGTCTTGGAATGCGAGTAACTTGCCACCTCGGGTATGAATTTATCGATGTCTGATACTCATGCTTTACTGGTCTATGTTGCTTTAAATATGGCTCATACACGATATGTCGTTCCGCTTAACACATCATTCATGTTTCCTCTGTATTAAACATCGTGTAATGTTACTCTCACTGAACTGATTGATATGTATGGATTCTTAGTTCCTAAGCCCATATTATGTTGAAATATGTTTTCTGAGCACCATTTCATTGGTAGTTAGTACTCCCCTTTCACTTTCTGCGCCCCAAATATTTTTCTGTTTAAAATACCTATATGTCTTTGAGAAACTAGCCCTCTCTGATGAAAGCTGTCTCTAAGTTGTCTGAAGTATATATGTATTGAAGATTCCCTTCTTGTCTTTACAGTGTCTTTATAACTTGCTAAATCCGAAGGTATTTTGGTCCCATCCATATGATGATGCTTTGCACAAGTTGAAAAGGTAGAGAGTCCTAAGCTGATAATAAGCCTGAAATATACTTTATACTCCCTACTGTTTAAGATGTCCTAGGCACTGGTCTTTGTCAACTCAAGGCTATCTCTAGGAGCTACAACATCTTTCTAGCGCCGTTGCTGGGGACGAAGTCGAAATAAATTAAAATCCCTGGGCCTCGACAAACCTATTCACTCTTCAGTTAGGTGAGCATGAAGAGTTGAGAGTTGTACATTCCTCACCTTGGCGACTCCACATTTGTGTTGTAAGTTAATTTGTTTGCAGTCCTGGCTCCTCGTAAGCCACACCTGAGGTCAGATACATCTCAGCCAAAGACACCTTCTGTGTCTGACCCGGAAAGGATCCTACATAGAAGGGGCTGGAGGGAAAGGCAGTCAGTTCATACCGAGATTCCTGAATTCTCCCTAGAAAACTTTCCATATCTTCCGTCCTCTTCCTCTCAAATCGCCCAAATACAAGGCCCAGACTCCATCATAAGAGATACTTGTTACTATTCAGAGAGCCCACCTCGAGGAGGTGTCCATATCAAATACGAAGCCGAGTCTAGCAATACTTCGCATTACTCTTTCCACCCTACCCCTGAAGTTGAGGAGATTAAGGAAGTTACTGAAGTATCTGCTGTTCACAGCCCGACATTCTCGTCAACCCCTCAAGTCATTGTTCACTACATCCCCATCATTATCCAAACTTCACTTCCACCTTCTCCTCCTCCTCTTACAGCTCAGATTCTTGCACTACCTCCACCCCCTCCAATGGCTAACGTCCCTGGTTTCCTGCAAAACAGATACGCCCCTCCGGAGCTCCCTGTGGTATTAAATGACATGCCGCAAGATTATTTAAAGATTCTGCCCAGGTTCAGTGGTGAGAATGAGATTGAAGCCCAGAAACATGTCGAAGTTTTCTGCTCTTTCGCAGAGAATTTTAATGTGGAACATCTAGACGTAGTCCTAAGACTGTTCGTGCAATCCTTAGATGGGGAAGCTAGAAAATTGTTCAAGACACTTGGAGCTCGTTCTATCAACACATGGGAGGGAATGGAGGATGCTTTCATCAAAAAATGGGGAGAAAAGAAAGATCATGGTAATGTCCTTACCGAATTCAACACTCTGAAAAAGAAACACAATGAAGGGGTGTCAGAGTTTATCAGAAGATTTAAAAAATTGTACTTGAGTCTCCCCGCCGATATGAAGCCTCACCAGACCACTTCCAAGGTCGTTTTTGTGGCAGCATTTGATTCTGAATTCGGTTTCTCATTGAGAGAGAGAAAGCCAGCCACTCTGGATGATGCACAGATAGACGCACTGGAGATAGAAGCAAATTTTGTCTCTACTGGCAAATCCAAAGGGAAATAAGAACAGGATGTTAGAAGGAGGGGAAAAGAGGAAGTATCCACCTCAAGCCAAGACAGAGATTCAGCTAATGACAAGATTGAAGAAATGAAAAAAATGATCAAGAATCTCTCAAGTAAGCTGATCAAGCTTGAGATGGAGGCCAAGAATTCACGCTCAAAGAATTCCCAGAATGCTCCAAACAGAGGTTTTAACCCTCAATACAGAAAGCCGCCCTTGCAGATACTGCAAAGGGGGCAGAAGGAGCAGCAAGATCAGGTACCACATCCTTTATACTTGGAAGGGCAAGTAGAAGGTTCTACCGAAGACATTGCTTGTGAGCAAGAAGAGACCTGTCTTGTTTTCTCAGACCATGATGACATTCAATGTCCTGTTCACGAAAGTGGCGAGGAGGAAGTAAAAACTCACTCAGAAGTCAAAACTGACGAAAGCACTGAGAATCCGGAGATTGACAACTACTGCAAGCAGTTTTTCGACTTCATGCAGGCTCAGTTTAATAGGAAATATGACCTCAGGTCCTCCAGAAAGAGAACCCGCACTCAAGATGAAGAGGAGGACACGCCCCAAAAGTCAGCACCTGCACAGAAGGAGGTCAATACTCAAAAACCCCCAGAAAAAGGTAAGAGGCCCCTCAACCAAACCCTGCAATCTGATGCTCTAATGCCTTCACCCTCACAAGTAACTGCACCCCCTAAGGTCGAGCCCATCGTAAAAGAAGTTAAGCCTCCCCTCCAGAGCAAAGATTCAAAAGAAAAATTGGTGTCAATAGATAAGCCGTCATCTATCTTTAATTTACAAAAAGAACTTGAAAAAGTGAAAATCCCAGTTCCTTTAACTGAGTTATTAAAACAACCTGCATATCAGTCCCAGGTCACATCCTTCATGCTTCCCCCTGAAGTAATATACATCCCTAACAGTCTCAACTTACAAGAATAAAGACCTATGGTATTTTTTGGTCCACATGTCGAAGAATTAGAACCCACTACACCTCCCTTTTACGTGTCTTGGGTAATCCATGACCTATTGCTCCACAATTGTATGTTAGACTCTGGAGCCTCCCACAATCTTATGCCTTTGTCAGTCATGGAACAATTAGGGCTCCAGATCACCCGTCCACATCAGGACTTGTATTCATTTGACTCCAAAAGAGTTAAGTGCTTGGGCATGATTAAGGACCTGGTGGTCAATCTGGCCCAAATCCCAGCTAAAAGTGTAGTAATGGACATTATGGTGGCAGACATCCCAGCCCGTTTTGGTATGCTACTATCAAGGTCCTGGGGAACAAAAATTGGCGGGTCAATCAAATTAGATCTAACATATGCCACTATTCCAATTTTCGGCGGCCAAGAGAGGAGATTATACAGAGAGGCCAAATTTGTCAAAACGGTTACCAAGGTCGATGGCTCAGAAAACTCACCTGTCTATAGCAAGGAAGGAGATTTTTCATGCTTGATGTTAGAAGAAGATCACAGTTATGCTCATGAACCTTCCTTCTATCAAATAAGGACCCAACAATCCTCAGAAAGCCTCGAAACAGGTATATGTACTCTATATTTTGATGGAGCCAATTCTAAGGAAGGTAACGGTGCTGGAGTGTTATTGATTTCTCCTACAGGCAAATGGGTCCCACTGTCCTTCAAATTAGAGTATGAGGCCACCAATAATGTGGCTGAGTACGAAGCACTTCTGCTAGGGCTGCAGACAGCCAGGAATATGAATATCCAAAGTCTGAAGGTCTTGGGTGATTCAGAATTGGTAGTCCGACAAATAAAAAATCAGTGTCAAGCTAAGCATCCTCGTCTCGGAGCTTACAGGAATGAAGTATGGGACATGGTGGAGAACTTTTTCTCAGCTTTTAATATTCAGTTCATGCCTCGGGAACAAAACAGAATGGCAGATTCTCTAGCAGTGGCTGCTAGTACTTTTCGGCCACCTCAAAACCCTCTATTGAGATATGAGATTGAGGTGCGTTATAGGCCATCAATACCAGACAACATTAAGCACTGGCAGGTATTCGAAGATGATGAGCAGGCCAAGAGATTCTTGGAGACAGTTGGGGAGTTCTCCAACATGGAGATCGACATGTGTGAAGAAGAAGGGACTGAAGAAACATCAAGAAACAAATAGGAAGAAAGGGTAGCATATCACAAGTTTCTACAGTTAAAATGGAATATTATTCCCCGAGGGCTAGTGCCTTTGGAAAGGTTGTTTAACAAGAATGATGTTCCACTACAGCCAAACAAAGTTGTAGAATAAAATCAGGTTGAGGACCTGGATTTGGGCACGGAGGCTGACCCTAAGAATGTGAAATTATCCAGGAAGGTCCCGGATGGTTATAAGGAGAAGTACCTACAATTATTTCAGTCTTATAGGGATGTATTTGCACGGTCCTATCAAGACCTGAAGATGTTTGATATCAACATTTTGTAGCATGAAATTCCCCTGAAGGCAGATGCAAGGCCTCACAAGCAGAAGCTCAGACAAATAAATCCTCTGCTACTCCCCTCCATTGAGAAAGAAATCAAGAAGCTGTTAAAGGCTAAAATAATCGTGCCATTGAAGTACTTTGAATGGGTGGAAAATCTAGTCCCTGTCCGAAAGAAAAATGGAGAAATAAGGTTGTGCGTGGATTTTAGAAATTTGAATAGAGCCTCCCTGAAGGACAATTACCCATTACCGAAGATGGACCACATTCTGCAGAAAGTGGTAGGGGCTGCCCGAATGTCAATGATGGATGGGTTCTCTGGGTATAATCAGGTAGAGGTGTTGCCAGAAGATCAAAAGAAGACAGCCTTCACCACCCCATGGGGAACGTTTATGTACGCCAGAATGCCTTTTGGGCTGATTAACGCAAGGGCTACTTTCCAGAGGGCCATGGATGTTGCTTTTATTGGAGAACAGGATCAGTTCGTGGTGGTATATCTGGATGACATCACTGTGTTTTCAAAGGATGATCCAGAGCACATAGAACACCTACACAGAACCTTTGAGAAGTGTAGAAGGTATGGCCTCTCCCTTAACCCACAGAAGTCTTTGTTTGCACTAGAAGAGGGCAAGCTCCTGGGACACATTGTCACTAAAGATGGAGTAAAGATAGACCCCAAAAGAGTGGAAGTAATAAGTAATATTGCCCTGCCCAGAAACAAGAAGGAAGTTCAGGTGTTCCTAGGGCGTATAAACTTCCTGAGGAGATTCATCCCTAACTATGCTGAGATAGTTAGGCACATAACTGATATGTTAAAAAAGGATAACGAAGTGAAATGGTCGCCAGAGTCAAGGGAAGATTTTGCCAGAATTAAAAATGCATTTATTGAAGCTCATGTGTTAGCCGGGCCTGATTATGCCAAACCATTTATGATTTTCTCCTTTGCATCCCCCCATACAGTAGCTGGAGTTCTGTTGCAGAGAAACCAAGAGGGGTATGAACATCCTATTGCCTTTTTTAGTCAGGTGCTTCGGGACGCCGAACTGAAATATAACATACTGGAGAAGCAAGCGTATGCTCTAGTGAAATCCCTCAAATCTTTTCGAATGTATGTTTTGCAGTCCCACATCACTGCATTTGTTCCTACAGCAGTCGTTAAGTACATTCTTATCCAGGGGGACAGTGAAGGAAAAAGAGGAAAGTGGATAGTGAAAATACAGGAATACGAGTTAGATATTCGTCCTACCAAATTAATCAAGGGGCAAGGTCTAGCCAAGATCCTGTCGGAATCAAATTGTCAGGCCTTGGGTATCAACTTGTTTATGACAGCAAACGAAAACACCGGAGCAGAGGAGGAAGCACAGAGAATAGAGATAGCCTCCCAGAAGATACAGAGGAAGTACCTAACTAGTCAATGGTACAAGGAAGTAGCGGAGTACCTCCTGACACTAAGTTATTCTCCTAGCTGTGAAAAAGCTAAATACAGGGCGCTGAGGTTGAAATCACAAAAGTATATGGTTGCGAACGGTCGGCTATACTGGAGAGATCCCTCAGGCATCCTGCTTTTATGCCTGACAGAAGGAGAGGTGGAAAGCATAATGGCTGAGTTTCACGAAGGTATATGTGGGGGCCATTACAATTGGAGGGCTACTACCCACAAGATTCTGAAGGCTGGTTTCTACTGGCCTAAATTATTTGGAGATGTCTACACTTGGGTCAGGGCATGTGATAAATGCCAAAAATTTGCCGAGAAGCAGAAGCTAGCAGCTTTGCCTTTGATTCCTGTCCATGTGGATGAACCTTTCAAACAGTGGGGAATTGATTTCATAGGCGAAATTCACCCGCCCTCAAGTGGCCAGCATAGATGGATCTTGACCGCCACAGATTACTTCATGAAGTGGGTGGAAGCTATACTTGCAAGAAATGCTACAGATACAGTGATAATGAAATTTATGGAAGAGAACATTATATCCAGGTTTGGCTGCCCTGCTAGAATAGTGACGGATAATGCACAAGCCTTCAAATCTGCTAAATTTGTGAATTTCTGTCAACAGTACAATATCTCATTGAGTCACTCAATAGCTTACTACCCACAAGGAAAAGGTTTGGCGGAATCTTCGAATAAAACTCTGGTGAGAGCCCTGAAGAAAATTATAAATGAAAATCAGAAGAATTGGGATTCTCAACTAAAGTTTGCTCTGTGGGAAAACAAAATTACCAGTAAAAGAGCAACTAGGAAATCTCCATACGAATTGGTATATGGACGAGCAGCTGTGTTCCCTATACAGCTAGCCTTGCCTGTGGCTCGATTCATGCAAGAGAGTCAGGATGAACCCGATGACATTACCAGGAGAATTAACCAGCTGGTGGAGCTCGAAGAAACACGTAATCAGGTGAATCAGAGGCTAATAGAATACCAGGAGAAAATGAAAGAGTTGTTTGATCAACATGCTAAAGACAGAAAGTTGCAAGTAGGGGACCTAGTACTCAGGTGGGACGTGCGAATGGCTGATAAAGGAAAGCACGGTAATTCGACCCCCTTTGGTTCGGCCCTTTCAAAATTGCAGAACAAGGTGGAAACAATAATTTTAGGCTGGAGAATTTGCAGGGGGATTTGGTGGACGCCCCCGTCAATGGTCAATTCCTCAAGCCTTATTTTCAGTATTGATCTAGGCCGAGAGGGCCCGATGTATCATATTGTATATTATTTCCTGTTTTACGCGTTGTTTTAATAATGTGTGTTGGTTGAAGAATCATGAAGAGAAGAGGTAAAAAGCCAAAAGGGATGAGAAGTGGCGTTCACAGAAGACTAACAGGCGGTCTGCGTAGTTCTCGACACATTCAAGGATGAACGTGCCGTCCCCAGGTGGAGCCAATGTTGATCAACATTTAAACATAAGTCACTGATGTTATTAAAGGTTGATAAGTTATGTATGGAACTTCATATCAAATGGTGGAATATTTGAAGAGTTGGCCAGAGTGAAGTGGCAACAGTAAAGCAGGAAAAGGAAGTAACGTGGCAGAACTAACGTGCGGTCCCTAAGGATCGATATGCTATGTTTCGAATCAGTCTTATGGAAAATATGTTCAAAAATCATGTGCTTCATATAGAAAAAGGTAAGGTAAAGTCCTTTAGGTTAATTGGTACCGAGGCCCGTACCAGTATTAGATCCGGCACGCGGCGTCCACCTGTGTCCAGCTCACGCCCAATCCCTATATGCCACGTGCCCCATTGTCAGCATCCTTACGACGCTTACCCTATCTACTTCACCTCTTTTTTCCCTCTACCGTTACCCTCCTAAGGCTTTGAAATGCATTTAAATGAGCTAAAAACCCACTTTAGACTTTGTAATAGGGCCTAGCCCCTTTTTCGGCTAAACCTTAACCACTTCCCCATAACCCTTGCCCATGACCAAGCACTTAAAGCCTTGGGGGGCCAATCGCAAAGCGCAGTTTTCTGTTGGTGCCACTTTTCGCCTTTGCGATTTGCGATCATCGCAAATTGCACCCATCGCAAAAGCGCAAAGCGCAGTTTTCTGATTGGTGCCACTTTCCGCCATCGCACTTTCCGCCTTTGCGATCCGTGCTTTCCGTATTGGGTCCCACCTCGTACGTTCATTCCCGTACCCCTCATGCGCATTTCCATTGCATTTCATGTGTTTCCTTTGCATTTCCACCAAAGTCTGAAGGTTTCACATTTTACGTTAAAATTTCAATGTTTCATATGTATTCCGTCATGTGCATAAGTTATTCCACGGACCATTCTCCACCGTCGATCCCCACCACTATACCACGATCGAACGGCCCACGATGCATTTCCCCACCAAACCCTATCATACACCGTACCATTTCCTTTTTCATCGTTTTTACGCAGAAAACACTGTTACGCTGTATTTTCTACCATCGCCTTACTTTTTCCACCGGTCCACCATGCAGTGCTGTCATTCCTCATTATTCCCCACCACTTCCACTTCCCCGTGCATGGTTTTCTTAACAAGTTTGCGGATTTTTCAGGGTTTTAGCGATGGAAAATTTTCATAATATACAGCCTGGACTACAGTAGCAGAGCACATCGAAGGGCTACTCTACAGAAGCTGCAATTATGAAGAAAAGCCCCGGGAGCTGCCACGACATGACATCCATGGAAGAAATAGGGTTCAAAATCCACCAAACCCTTCAAAATCATTCAAGGAGCAGATTTTTGCGGATGAAGACATCAATGACGAAGCAAAGAGTATCAGTCGAAGACCTATGAATTCAGTGCCTGGCATGAAAAATTTTAAATTCAAATTAAAAATTGGAAAACAGAGAGTACAATGCACAAGAGAACTATGCCCTCCAGGTTTAACCCTAATGGGATTTCCTTTCAGAAAAGGGTAGATTATTTAAAAGCTTTCATTTTCATGTTATGTCCCTGAGAAGAGTTTCTACCTGATGCTTTTACTTCATCGAGCAGCTGGCAAAGATGCGCTCAGTTCGCCATCCAGATCGCCAGCTCATCAGCGAACATCCCACCTTCAGCATCAGCAACGGCCTCAACCCTTCCACACCAATGAAATCATGTCAACTCATGATTTGGCCTCAACGGCCCATTTACTTTTTACTGAATTAGTTACTTTTAAGTTTCGAGTGGGCTGCTTGCTCCACTCCAGCATTTTACTGTTACCAGACTTTTGTTTAAATTCATGTTTTAAAAACGGCCAAGTGCCTGACTACCCATGATGAGAGGCCTTATTCCTCATCAAAAGTTTTGTTGTTCTGATAAGGACCTTTAACAGATTTTGGTCATGCGAAGAAGATATTTTCTCAAAAATATCTTCTCGTTGAGATAGGAAGAGGTCTATATAAGGAAGATCGAATGAGAAAAACAGGTTCCAGATTTCCTGAAGAAAATGGCAGTGTAAAAGTTTTTGTATGCTTGTCGTGGAATTATCAATGCAAATACACAGAGCTCGTGGGGTTTCAGCGAAGAGAAGTTCTAGTTATGTATGAGGATTCCAGTCTTAATGTTATATAGTTCGTGACTCTTTCTTTGTGATATTGTATCATTGTTCTCTCCACTGTTTTCAATTTCCTTTTATCGTGTCTTGGAATGTGAGTAACTTGCCAGCTCAGGTATGAATTTATCGTTGTTTGATACTCATGCTTTACTAGTTTATGTTGCTTTAAATATGGCTCATACACGATATGTCATTCCGCTTAACACATCATTCATGTTTCCTCTGTATTAAACATCGTGGAATGTTACTCTTACTGAACTGATTGATATGTATGGATTCTTAGTTCCTAAGCCCATATTATGTTGAGATATGTTTTCCGAGCACCATTTCATTGGTAATTAATACTCCCCTTTCACTTTCTGAGCACCAAATATTTTTCTGTTTAAAATACCTATATGTCCTTGAGAAACTGGCCCTCTCTTATAAAAGTTGTCTCTAAGTTTTCTGGAGTATATATGTATTGAAGATTCCCTTCCTATCTCTGCAGTGTCTTTATAGCTTGCTAAAATCTGAAGGTAGTTTGGTCCCATCCATATGATGATGCTTTGCACAAGTGGAAAAGGTGGAGAGTCCTAAGCTGATAATGAGCCACTGGTCTTTGGCAACTCAAGGAGCTACAAATACGTATCAACCTTCCTTTATTCTCAGTTAATTTCCCCTACCTTGTTGTTTCTGTGAGACATGTGGTTTCAATTTGTAATCTATTATGTAATTCTGTCTGGGCTATGGCTAAAGTATCCTCGTCTACCTCCTCTTTCAAACCGAAGATTATAAGGTTCAAGGCCCTTTTGTTACGCTCATGGTCTAATTCGATCAATTTTTTCATTTCATCTTTAATTGGTTTGATATCTAATTTACCTGCCCCATATTTAGGGTGAGACTGTTGTTAACTTTTTCTTCTAATTCTTTAATCATGTCCTTCATTTTAAGACTCTTTATATTATCAACATCTCCTTGCTGGGATGTTTGGTTCGTATCTTGTTTTTTTTTTTCTATGATCTACAACCTAGTCTCCATTGCCTCCATTTTATTCTCCAATAGTTCTATTTTATTTTCTATTTGTTTTTGGATCTTGTCTTCAAGAGATGTGAATTTTGTTTCTAGCATGGCTTCTAACTAGGTTTGTAGCTTGAATTTTCTTTCTTCTCTACGTTTCTCTAAAGACTCTATATACTCATAAAGGCTCTCTTGCGTAAGTGTGCTAGGTCTACCTTTGGTAATCTTTGGTAGTTGTGGTGAATTATTCATACTTGATATGTATTAGAAAAATATAAGGAATGTGTGCACATGAATATCGACAAACAGGACAACATACCTCAAGTGCCTAGGTCCGAAAATTTATCGAGAAAAAAATCACTACAGACCCAAATATTAATTGAGAAAATTGAGCGTAGACCCAAGTATTAACAGCCATATAAAAATACAATGAAAATGAGGAAATAAAAATAAACTAAAAATACTTTAACTTATAAAAAATAATATTATAAGTTACTTAAAAATAGTATATTTGTATATACACATATATATATATATATATATATATATATATATATATATATATATATATATATATATATATAAAGTCCATCACTTAAATTAATTCGAAGTATATTATTTTAATTTTATATGTATTTATTACTTTGTGCCTTTATCAACACAATTTTATGGATTATTTTCTTTTATATTTGTAATTTACTAAATTTATGTTTTATGAATTTTTCTTATAATATTTAAAATGTTGGATTATTATATTTCAATTAAATATTTTTATAATGTATATATTTTATTTATATATATATATATATATATATATATATATATATATATATATATATATATATATATTATTGAATTAATTATAGTTTTTAATTATTACTCAATTAAATATAATTATATGAATAGTCTCTAAATTTTATTTTTTGTAAAGTTTTTATGTTTATTTTCAAACTTAATTTGTTTAAAATGTTGAAAGATTTATTGAAATTACAAGTTTGACATTTGAACTCTTCACAATCTAAGTGCCCTAAGAGATTTTGAGGTGTTGAACCCATATATGTAGTAAAAAAACTAAACCAATTTAAACAATACAAATCAAGATCTAGCCACAAATTTTTGGAGTTGTCTAACAACACAACAAAATAACCCCGAGTTTTTTGCGGGAATCAGGTAAAAAAAATTGAAAAAATCAGATAATTGGACCCAAAATCCTAAAGTTTGACCGATATAACTCATATTTTCAAAAATTTCTACACGATTTTTCATAATCTTACTAGAATTTCAGGTTATTTATGGGTTTTTAAGACTACCCTCAAAATTTTTGCCAATTCCTAAAACTCCAAAAATAACACTTAAAAACCATTAATATTAAAATATTATATTTTAAATATTTCATTTAAATTTAATATGTATTTTTTATTTTCTAATTATAAATTGAAAAGTCAATAAATTTTAAACTTAATTTAATTACAAATTACAATTTTAATATATATTTTTTAATTTTACTAAAAGATTAAAATTAAAAATAATAAAATAAAATTATTTAATTTAAATTCCAATATTTCAAAATTTTTACAATGTGTTTAAATTCATTTTTACACACAAAAACCAATTTTAAATAATAAAAAAACACAATCTTAATTCAAATTATATCAGCAAATAAATTATTTTATTTATTATTAAAATTTACCTAAATCTTATTTTATCATCATATTTCCATTTCATCCATTAATTAAAATATGCTTAAATATATTTAAATCTGATCTATTTTCTATTTGTCTCTCACTGCTAATGTTTCTAAATCTTATCTTGTTATTGAAGACTAGAATTGAAAATATTAAATCTCCCATTAAAAAAAATAGTCACTATGAATGTTACTTATTGATTAGGGTTATGAGTGACTCCAAGGGCATTCTCGCCAATCTACTAAATTGAATATTTGGATTTTGTCTCGCAAATCTCATTGCCCGGTTAATTGCATTAGTTCATCATAGACATGAACATCGAAAACATCGAAATGAATATATGGATAAGAACAAAAGTATTTTGAAATATATCCTTTTGGTATATATAACAAAAGAAAAAACCATTTTTCAATTTAAAATTAATACTTCAATGGAAATAGTTATATTAGAGAGCAATACAACATATACTATTTAAGGATCTACGCTCCTTTGACAGCGATACGCTTCACCTATACTATACTCTCCAATTCTTTAATAAAGGGGCACGATCTGAACATTTGGTTCAAGCAAAAATTGCATCCAAAAGTTGAATGTTGAATGTTTTTTTCAAATTAAAAAATGAGCGCCAAAGGTGGAAGGTTTTTCAAATTCAAAAATAAGCAGTGAAGGAGTGAAGAGGATAGAGATGGGTCATTAAAGGCGGGAGGAGTGAGTGAGGGTCGAATGGGGCATTCAAGATTGAAAGTGACCTAACGGCTCTTCCATCAATGCCTTGTTCATGGCCCAGAAAACGAAAACGAAAAACGAAAAAGTAAGTTTATGCGAACACGAGAGTGGAAATAAAAGTTACGGCAGAATAAAAAAACAAAAGAGTGAAAGAAGAGAAGGCCTAAACTCAACTCAGGGAGAGGAAATGAAAGACAGAAAGTACATTGGGAAAGGTGCAACCCTTGCCATTAATGTGAAAGGGGGAGGAAAGCGTTTAAGAAGAAAGGCTCTTCTAACAAGCAAGCAAGAGGAAGACAAGTCACTTTAGAATGATAAGGGGGAGGGAAGTCCCGGAGGAAGTGAGCTGGAGTATTGCCATCAATGCCAAAGGGGGAGACCGTTGGAAATATTGTCATTGATGGCAAAGGAGCACCAAGGAGCAAGATCCAATTATCACTAAGGCAAAGGAGCAGAGAAGAACCAGCAATAAGGCAAAGGAGCAGGTCAGGAAATTATGCAGTAAGAAAGCATAAAAGAGAGGCAGAGGAGCAGAAGAAAGGCAAGGAACAACGAATGTAGAGAGGAAACAAATATAGTAGAGGTAGCGAATGCAGCTAAGAAGGCACCAAAGGCAACAAAGGCAGCAGAAAGAAGCAGAGGCAGCAGAGAAGCAGTTAAGGAAGAAAAGGAGCAAAGGCAGCAAAATAAGCTCAGGAGAGTTCGACATGTTTAAGGCATGTAGCAAGGGAAAGAATCCCAAGTCGGAGTGAATATCGAATAGAAGAACAAGCTCAAGAGAGATCAGTGCACTTAGAAACTGAATAAAGCTCAGGGAGGAGCAATGTGGAGGAACCGGTGTTGCAGAGTAGCGACAATATAAAGCTCAGGAGAGAATAGCATTGAAGAATACAAAACAAGCTCAAGAGGAGTAGCGTGGAGGAACCGATGTTGCAGAGCGGTGATAGGATAAAAAAAAAAAAATCAACTAAGGCAAAGAATTCTTTCAAGAACTCCAAGTTAGGTGATTGGACGGTCACGATTAGATCGCAACAACAAAGGAAAGAAATGGACGGATATGATTCATCGTAAGATAAGAGGGGCAGAAATACAATTGAATTGCAAACAGCAATGAGGACCGTAGATTTGGGTAGATCAATGGTGACGATCACATCAGTGGACATCGAAATCGCAAGTCACAAGGTAATTGTTTTAATATGCAATGTGATGTAATGTGATCGCATATCGCATATCACATATGATATGAGTTTGCACGGTGTGGTAAATGATATTGCGATAGCCAATATTGTGATGTGATATTACCATCGCATATCGCAATCGGGGCAGGACAAAAATCGCACAAACACAGTGGTCACAAGAAGTGCGAAGTGGCGATGCGAAGTGGCGATGCGATGTTCATCGCATACCGTAGATCGCAAAACTCAGAAGAGATAGAACTCATAAATTCTGAAGTACGATAAAGGGGCCGGATGCGATGCAGCTCAGAACTATTATTCAAAGGATTTCAAATCCGGATGTAAAGCCTTTCCAATGTTAAATCGCATAGGAGGTGAAAAAGGGGAGTATAACGTAAAACCTTGATATTCCGAAATACGATATGATACCAGACGCGATACAGTTCGAAGTTAAAATCTAAAGTATTTCAAGTCTGGGGCTATGTGTTTTTATGAAGAAAACCATGGAAGCGGAGGTTGCAATGAAGCGATAACCATTGGATCACGAAGTAGAGATCTACAATGCAGATTAAAAGTGCTAATTTGGGCATCGATAAATGTGCAAGATTGGTGGAAACGGAAAATTTACAAGGGTATTATGTATTAAAGGCGTATATGGTTATAGAGCGAATATATTTAAATACAGTCTTAAAAGATAGTGGAATATATTTTGAAATCCACGGAACAGTGAAGGCAGGATTAAAAAAATGGTAAGTTGTTGTTTCGCATCGCTTTTGGAGAATAAGTGGTAAAAGGTGAAACGAACGCGATAGCATTAAGAGGGTGACGCATGGCATTCTAAAACCACTTGTTTCGCATAGGTTGGGAAGAATTAAATAACATGCAACTTGGTGTGTGAATTCCGTTGGATTAGGAAGTTAAAAGAGGTGGAGTGCGATGACCGTTCGATAGATGAAAGGATGATGTGCATGTGGATATACATAACAAACATTTACAAGCTAAGTGTGAGCGAACACAGCTCAAAAGACACAGGAAATGAAAGAAGAAGAATAGTTATGCAGCAGAGCTAGAAAGGAGATTTTGGTGGCACTGCTGAAAACATGCCACCAAGTGAGTAAGCAAAATGCGCTCTGCGTAACCGATATGATGAAACCGTTGTAAACCGAAAGACAATGACAGAGTATAAAGCACAAACTGACAAATGGTGCCAACTGCTTCGAAAGGGTTGAGTGAGATTTATTTGTTGCAACTGTAAATGTAAATGATTTAATTATTTTATTGTATGTGATGCAAAGGCAAGTCTCCATAGGCAAAGCAAAACTCCAATTTGATACTATAATGATTGTATATATTGTTGTAACATACTGAATGTGCTGAGCGAGGAAATGAGAAGGTGGAAGGCAAAGAGTCGTACCTATTCACTTCATATTCCCTGTAGAATGAAAACAGCCATGAAGTTAGCTTTATAAAATAGGTAATATTCATGTGCAGAAGGCGACGAAAATATAGGGAGAGGGAGAGGGAGTATGTAGAATAATTGAAGAGAGCTGAAGATTTTAGAAAGCTGCAGAATGGAAGAGAGCAGAATATTATAAGACAGAACAACATGAGGCTAGAGAAAGCAACATAAGGTGAGAGAGTGTAAGAAGAAGAAGGAGCAGAGAGAGGATTTGTGAAGATCCATAGATGATATAAAGAAAATTTGAAGGTTGGAAGGACAAAAGTAAAGAAGGAGAAAAACAAAGTTGATATCCAGGTAAATCAACATATGATTTTATTTTACAGTGAGGAAGTTGGTGCTTCCATATCAAGTTGTAGCTTGATAGATGTCCAGTTGTAGCTGGCTGAGGTAGGACCCTCCTGTAGGTTGTAGCCTACAGAAAATAAATGGGATTTGAAGCTTCCTTGCAAGTTGTAGCTTGCAGAATTGAGGTAGTAGCCTCCTATAGGTTGGAGCCTACATAAAATCAGTGGTGAGAGGGAGTTGGAGCTTGCCTTTGCATCACAACAATAATAAGATGTGGTTTTCTCCCTTATGGGTTTCCACTTATATCTGTTGTCTATGTGCATGATGTTTATGTGTTGATATGGTGTATCTAATCTGCTTAATACTTGTTGCTCACATATTAAGATTGTTGTTACATTATGTAATAAGTTGATCATGAAATGAAGGTGTAAATAAATCTAAAGGAAAGTTTTAAAAGTCCATGAATGTGTTAAACTGATTCACCCCCCCACTCTCAGTTTAACTAAGGGTTCAACAAACTAAACTATGGAAACAAGAACCTCTGTATCTGGATCAGTAATATAACTTTCCCTCTACAATGATCGATAGATATAACAATCTAGCGTGTAGATAGTCACTAATTAAAATCGAATACTAACTCAAACAAGGATCTTGAAATGACCCATCACACATTGACTTATTTATCTATTTCAGATCTGGAACCAAGTTCTCAAATGAAGGGTTACATAAATTTGTCAATGCAACATTCCCACAGCCAACAAGAAATTGTTTCAACCTCTTTGTTTTTACTTACCTGTAGAAATGAAACCTCTATCCAATTGAGCTACTCCTCTTGCCTCTTACTGGAGACATTTTCGAACCAATCTAAATTATTTCAACATCCATGATTTTAGCATCAACGATTATCATTGTGGTTGGAGAAAAATGCACAAGAAGCCATTACAAATGTAATCGATTTCCAGATCTTTAATTATCATTGGTCCTTCACACAGAATATATGTTTAAGCCTAAAACTCATCAATTCAATCAGAGTCAATATTTGGCTAGTCAAAAACGTTTTAGTCAGCTCATTCCCCTTTGACCTTTAAATTGATAAATGAAATGCACACATGGGTCATATCACTCCTCTGCCAAAGGGTAGGAATGTTTTCATCTCTCTCCTCACATCCTGCACACAGATTTCTAAACAAACATCTAAACAATGATTTCACAAAAGAAAACTTAAAAATATTTCATCAATGTTGCTCAACGCAAAGCAATCCTCTTACTACTGCAAATTCACAATTTGATGCATTTTATGATCTGTAGATGATTCACACATAAATGAATTATGAATTCATAGAATGATACTAGCATGGTTAATGGTTTAATGCCCAACACTTGATCTTATATTATCTGACATCCCTGGTAACCAGAAACCATCCAATGGCTAATGTAATTCATTAATCGATCACTGTTGATCAGTTGATTCAACTTCTGATCAACAGTGAATCATTTCCAAAGATGGAATTCGGGTTCTATTCGTCATTTTTCAGAATTCAAATAAGTCAGGAGATAAAATGAAAACATAAATATAGCGATTCACCAACGCGATTATTGAATATCCATTTACACCTATACAAACTAGAATTTATCAAGAATAGACAAATAAACTATTTCATTCAATCATTTATGTATATATGAATTACCCAGAATATCCTTCTCTCTATTCTCCATGGCTTGATCTGCATTCATTGGCCATTCCTCCTCGTCCATATTCTATATTAATTCATCATTATTTTTATCTCATCCCCTCTCTCAAAGATTTACAAAAAAAACATATATACAAAACTCAATTGACTGAGTTTTTTTGTAACATCCTAATCTGACTCCTAAAATCTCTAAAAATCCTTTATTTCCTTAACCAAATCCTAATTCGAATTGTGTTCATAATTGCAGACCCAATTACATACCAAACCAACTAATTCAGGCCCAAATTAAACCTTCTAACTATGACTCACTTCCACAAAATATTTCCATTTAAAAATACAATATATTTCTGAGAAAATGTGACTTTTCCTCCAAATACAAGACCCTTTTTTTAACTAAATAAAATACTACTTTTGAGAGCTAACACTCTTGCATCATAGAATATCTTTAAAATTAAATATTTGATTATTAAATTTTATAAAAATCATTAAAAATAAATATTTATTATTAAATTCAAAAAATAAAAATAATAAAACATCATGAAGAAAATTTAAGAATGCATCATAATTTAGTGTTTCCGGAGAAAAAAAAAACAAAATAAGCGAGGGACTCCCTGAATTTCCTTACAACTGACATTTACAAGAACTGAAAATCTAACGATCAAGATGTTTAGAGATGTTCTGAAACTTGACTCTCATGTTTTCATCTTCCCACATGACATTTTCCCACCATTTTTTATAGCAAATTATTGCACATAGATTTTGCAACTTTTCCATGCCAATGGGAAATCTTTTCAAAGATGGACATTGACGTACCTTCAGGACACGAAGGTGAGGGAGGGTTCCTTCATTCCATACTCCCGTGTTTGATGGTCCACCCAAACTCTCTAACTTGTATAGTTCATCCAGAACCAGCTTCTGTAGCCTTGGATATCCACCACCTCCAACACTTCCACCACTCCCTATCCCCAACTCTCTTAATTGACTGCACCTCAACAACTTCGGGAATATTTAATGCTTCAATGGAGGAGCTCCAAACAATTCATGCAGTATACTACTCATTTGTGGGATG
Organism: Pinus albicaulis; assembly: GCA_034641835.2. Lineage (NCBI taxonomy): Eukaryota > Viridiplantae > Streptophyta > Pinopsida > Pinales > Pinaceae > Pinus > Pinus albicaulis. The sequence goes on from JAXQQM020089892.1 coordinate 18,895, forward strand.
TTCAAACTTGCGATTCGGTAGATTTAACCCTTTGTAAAACAATAGAATATTGCACGAATACTGGTTCGGCTCACTCCACGAGAGGGGTTGATCACTAAAATTCTTCTTCACGTGGAAGGACACTCATACTTGCATTTGATTGACTATGAACACCTTCCTTTTCGGTGTCATAGGTGCCATAAACATGGCCACCTGGCTAGGACTTCCCACTTGGGTTTAGTTGAACAAGGAGACATAAGGGTGGGATAAAATAGGGCTCACGTAAATGGCTGAATCAGGGGGCACAAGAGGTGGGGGTAGAAAACTAGGTAGCAGAGGGAAATGTGGTTCTACAGCAGGAGGAGGGGCCGATGCCAATGGATGGCACTAGGAATCCAAATAATCAAATGGAGTTGAGCAATTTGATGATATGAATGTAGGATGTTAGTAATGCTCACTAATTCCCATTTTAGATTTTAAACATGCTTTCTTCTTATGTGCTTAAGGGTTCAAGTTATGTTGTAATTCATTGAGTCTCAATTCATTGAGTCTCACATGAGTGTTTTTCATGTCAATTTAGTGAGCAATTTTGACATAAAAACATGAGTTGAACAACAACAATTAAAGTACATAACATCACCATACATCACATTGAAACAATTATTTCGATGAAGGAGTTCACCCATCCCGGGCTACATCTCATTGGTCCCTCCTTCCATGGTTTGGGCTCTATAATATGCCTATATTTTCAAATTGACATGTTTAACATGATCTTTTTCTCCTGTAACTTACTCCAATGAACTCAGAATGGGAACGAATAGCTATCTAGCCTCTTCTTGCTCCTCAATTGGTCTCCAGGTGAAGGAGTTATGGCCTAACCCTACAATGGCCCTCGACATCCTTAAACTTCAAGCTAGAAGAATCCCATCCAAAAGTGCTCCACTACCTCTAAAACCTACACCAATGGGTCTAGAAGTCCCAAAAAAGGTAATCTAGCCCCTTTCTGAGACTGATTTGGTCGAAAATGCCTTAGTTCTGACTTATGCCAGTTTCACCTAGAAAAAATCCACTAAAACTAGAAAAATGAAACTAAATTGGAGTCTTTCGCCAATTCCGGAGGTCTGCCAAGTTAATCTAAAATTAAATTTAAGTGGAGTTAAGTGCTAATCAAGCATAAATTAAGTGCTAATTACGCGCTTAGCATAATCTGCACTTAAAAAATAGATTAATGCTCTTAAACCGGTTTAATGTGTTAATACGCCATGTAGATTGAGCTCTCGCGGGTGGTTTGGGTGCATAGTCATGTGGATTGGGGGCTGGCCCTTCTGGCCTAGCCCCTCTTTTCCCCCGTTGCAAACTTTGATTGAATTAAACTATAAACGAGTTGAAATACATGATAAAAACTAACACGTAGTGGAGGTGGTAAGTCTTGGCGATGGCGGTGGGGAGGTCGCGGGGTTGAACCCCAGTGCCTCCATACAAGATTTTGAACAATGACCATGAGGGCATGTGGTGGCCTCCGAGCTTGCCATGTTTTGTGACCTTATTGGTCCAACCCAACACCAATAAACCAATCTGAAGCTGACACTTGTCACCACCTCATTGGTCCACTTGTGGGTATATTCTGAAAATATTCCAAGGAATATACTTTGAATATAAATTTTATTGACTGTATGGTATGGATGCCTAGTCACAATCCTTGCACAAAATTTATCTATTTAGCCAAATGAACATATTGTGTTTCCAGGATCATACGACGACGATTTTTCATGAAACGAAGTGTGCTGGAATTAGGATGATGAGCACTACGCAGTCATTTAGGTTTTGAGCCAATCTGAGAACCTAGAATTTTGAGCTAAAATTTGAGCTCTTGATCATACCTCCCAACTGAAAACTTCTGGTCTCTAAAAGATCACTTTTAGTTATCAAATTGAAGAATTTAGAACTCAGAAATATCCCAAAACTCAATTTCGAAGAAAAAATTTCAATTGGTGCCCTTTAAGCCCCAATAAAGTTACTTCACTTATCTTCCTCATGAAGACCTGTTGCCTTGTTAATAATTGAGCCATAATTATTATAACTTTTGCAGAACAAACACTGACGAGTGGAATCTGAATATTCTCTTAAAACTCATCTTTACACGGCTCCAAAAGAAACTTCATCTTTAAGCTTCTCTCTTGAAGACAAACTTGACCCCATCCCGGAGATCAGAAACAAATCAACTTGCTTTGGCATCTTCAAATTGAGCTTGTACAAATAATTACTTGGCTACAAAAAATTTCATGATGTTTGGCTTTGTCTACAATACATAGTTATCTTTAAACAATCTTAAAAACAAGATTCATTCACACAAGTTTCAACACGAATACTTGTATCGATGAATATGAGACGACTAATAGACAATTGATGAACAACAATTTGTACGTTCACAAAGTCCATAAACATGTGGACTATCAAGCCAAACTTAACATGACAATGTTCTAAACAAATAATTGTTTTGTTTGAAGGGATTTATTTATGCATATCACCTTTTACAATAGTCCAACTATGTGACATGCAACTAATGTATAACAAAATTTACAACTTCAATTGGAAAAATAGTCTACCCACTTCTCACCCAACCAGGTAAGTGAACCTTCTATGTTCTTCGTCTTTTTCTAAAGTTTCATCATTATGGCTGCATATTGTGCCACTTTTTCCATGGTTGCTTCCTCTTCAGGTACATGCACAACTTGCTTTCCCTTGCTAGAATGAAGGTGTGGATGTAATTTCCAACATTTTGCAACCCAATGTCCACTGATTTTTCAATGAGTTCAAAAGTTTATTTGAGCTCCTCTTGGCTCACATGCCTATGACTTTGGATTAGCTTTTCCCTTCTCGGGTTTCTTTCTAATAGCCATGTACATCCTTTTGAGAATTGCTTCCTTATTTTCGCACTTATCTACACTATGGTTTGATGAAGGGAAAGAAGTACATGGAGATACATTCTTCAATAAGTTTTTCAAATTTGAAGTTTACTTCTCACCTTAAAAAACATTTGATACAACTAGATGATTATACCTCTTTTGCTTGTTCTTAGACTTTCTCTTCTTGCATGAAGAACTTGCATGGAGAGTAGTACTTTCATGGTGAAAAGAAATTGATTTCTTATCTTCTTCATCTTCCCCATCTCTCTCTGGAGATACCTTCAAGTATTTCTTTTATTTGGAGAACCAAACAGGTATTAGTTTCAGATGAAAATTCCAACACCTTGCCTCCTCATGTCCTCTTTTGTAACAAAAGGTACATGATACAAAATAGTTGTCATCATAAGACCATTCTTTTGTTGCATCATAACCCAAGCCTTCATAATTAAGTATCTATTTGGCTTCAATTGGGTTCTTGATGCCTTGTTGGTTCACACCAAGACCTCCTCCCTTGTAACCCATCTTGTACAAGAGCTTGGACCCAATTCCATTACCATAATTCTCAAAAGCTGCAAAAGAACTATTTCAACACTTCTATGAAAAGAAGTATGTAATTTCTCACCAATAGTTCCATATTTTGTTTGAGGGACAAAGATGCTTGCAAACTCCCTTTCAATCTTAGAGGTGTCTACTTTGACTCTTAGTTTTCTTCCTTCAGCTCCCAAAACATAGGTATTGATTGAACCTCATCCTCCACATCATGTGGGCAAAAGGTACATACTTGTCCATCATTTTTTTCTAAAGGAATTTCTACCCATGAATCTTGCACAAATGTTGTAGAAAAACATGGAGTTTGTGGTGAGGATGTTGGCTTGACACTGTTCTTGTATCCTTCTTCCTTTGAAAAACATTCTACACTTGGAGGTGGTGTAGAGCTTTCACCATGTAGCTTGGTGTGTCTCTCTTCATAAATGACCTTCACCATAGCTACCATGTCTAAAAAATCCTTTCTATAATATTTTACATTTTCTAACATCTTGGTAGACTCTCTTCCATGAAACATACTTTTGTTGAAGCCTCAAGCTAGAACTTTGAGGGAAAATTGGTGGTAGCGACTTGCTCTCCTTTCCAAAATATTTTCTCCTCACTTAAGCCTCAAAACACACCACTTGCACAAAGAAACACAAGCTAACAATAAACATGTAGCTATGATACCAAAAATGATCTGAATGGAGGATGTTATTAATGCCCCGCTAATTCCTCTTTCAAATTTTAAACATGCTTTCTTATTATGTGCTTAAGGGTTCAATTTATCTTGCAATTCATTTATTCTCATGAGTGATTTTCAAGTCAATTTAGTGAGCAATTTAACATAAAAACAAGAGTTGAAAAGAAGTAAATAAAGTACAGAACATCACCATACATCACATTGGCACAATTATTTGATGAAGGAGTTCACCCCTCCTGGGCTACATCTCCTTGGTCCAACTTCCATGACTTGGGCCTCTATATTATGCTCAAATTTTCAAATTAACCTATTTACAATGCTCTTTTTCTCCTATAACCTGCTCCATTGAACTCAGAATGGCCAAGAATGGCTATATAGCCTCTTCTTGCTCCTTAATTGGTCTCCAGGTGAAGTAGTTATGGCCTAACCTTATGGTGGCCTTGAGCATCCTTAAAATTCAAGATGGAAGAATCCCATCTAGAAGTACTTGAATGCCTCTCAAACCTACACCAATGATTCCAGAAGTCCCAAAAATGGTAATCTAGCCTATTTTTTAGACTGATTTGGTCAAAAACTGCCTTAGTTATGACTTCTTCTAGTTTCACCTAGGAAAACTTCACTAAAACTGGCAAACTGCAACTAAACTGGAGTCTTCCGCCAATTCCGGAGGTCCACCAAGTTAATCTGAAATTAAATTTAAGTGGATTTAAGTGCTAATTAAGCACATCTTAAGTGATAATTACGCGCTTAACATAATTTTCACTTAGAAATTGGATTAGCACTCTTAAACTGGTTTAAAGTTTTAAATAATCATGGTTTAAAGTGATAAAACTCTGCGCTAATGGAGCTCTCGCCAGTGGTTTGGGCGCATAGTCATGTGGACTAGGGGATGGCCCCTCTTTTCCCTCACCGCAAACTTTGATTGAATTCAAATATAAACGAGTTGCAATACATGTTAAGAACTAACACGTAGAGGAGGTGGTAAGTCTTGGTGATGGCAGTGGGGAGGCCACGAGGTTGAACCCTAGTGCCTCCATACAAAATTTTGATCAATGACCATGAGGGCACGTGGTGGCCTCCGGGATTTCCATGATTTGTGAACTCATTGGTCCAACCCAACACCAATAAACCAATTCAAAGTTAACACTTGTCACCACCTCATTGGCCCACCTATGGGAATATTCTGAGAATATTCCAAGGAATATTTCAAGAATATTCCAAGGAATATTCTTGGAATACATTTTTCTAATTGGATGGTACGGATGCCTAGTCAGCACCCCTACACAAAAATTTCTTGTTTAGCCAAGCGAAAATATGGTGTTTCGGGGGGCATACGATTACCATTTTTCATGAAACGAACTACGTGGCCAGAATCAGGACGACGAGAACTACGCGGTCATTCAAGTTCCAAGCCAATCTAAGAAATTTTATTTTTGAGCTCTGGTCAGTGGAGGATATCAGCCATGAGAAGAATGAACCAGTCCCTATTGATCCTACTTTAGATTTTGTGGGTACTTCTCCTTGTCCTTCATCTTCAATTATAAACTCATTTGATCATTTGTTAATTTCTATGAAGTTTCCTGGTCCTTCCAGGTTGATAGAAAATGAGTCTCTGTGTGTTAGTAACCTCTCAATGTCCATGGATAGCATCATCACAACCATCCCAAACCTCTCTATTGACATTATTCCATATAATTCGAGACCCAGGGAAAAAAACAGTTATAGCTTGAGATGTTTAGAGGGCTGGGGAAAAATCACTTACTGGAAAAATCAAAGAGGATGAGGGGTCAAAAAATTGATATTTCAAAATCCCAATTGAGGGCTATGCTTGATATAGCCGATGGAAAACAACTCTCACCAAAATGGGCACTTAGAGCAGTGCGATCCCCTGACATTGTGACTAAATGATTGTAGTGTCCATAGGTCTTGCTAGTGCACCTAAAATACTAGCTCTAAAAGCTCTTATTAACAATTATAGACCTTATGTATTATTGCTTCAAGAGGCTCTATGACAGGGTGTCCATGTGTCTGATACTCTTTTGTCTTTCCTCCCAGGATGGACCTTGTAACTCCAGATGTTAGAGGGAGATCTGCTGGATAGACGACTGCTTTAAAAAACAACATTATTAAGTTGAACAGTTCATGGACCTCTGAGTTGCTGATTGGTGTGGAAGTGCACTCTATGTAACTTGGAACTGAAATTACTTTTGTAAATATTTATGGTCCCTATTTGGATTGGGTCCATTTCTGGAATAACCTTCTCTCAAAAACATTTATGCATGAGCTAAACTTGGTGGTGGGGGGAGACTTGTATTTCTCCTTGGGGATGTCTAATATCTGGGGACCTTAGGCACGTGTAGACCCCCTTGCTGATTTATTTTTAAACAAGTTAAGGGAGGGAAACTTGATTGACTCTAATCTCATAAAGATCTAACCTACTTGGAGGAATAAAATGGTGGGGGAGGCGCGGGTAGCAAAAATATTTGATCGCTTTCTCCTTAATGAAGATATGGCTAGTCAGATCTCTAACTTCAGACAATGGGTGGGTTCTGGTGGGGAATCAGATCACTCTCCCATATTTTTGGAACTAGCTGGACCTAACAAGAAACCAAGATCCCCTTTCAAATTTAATGCAAGATGGTTGAAAGAAGAGGACTATAATAAGCTATTAGTTGATACGTGTGGACCTAGGGATATGGTAGAAAACTCCTCTTTCTCTCAGTACTTTGTAAAAAATTTGAAAAACATCAAGAAGGCTACCATTCAATGGGAAAAATAGAAAGCTACAATGTATACAAAGGAGCTTTGGGCTATTGAGGAGGCATTAGAAAAAATGTAAATCTTGGGGGTTGAAGGTTATGTGGATGCAGGAACGAAGGAATGGATAAAGACTCTAGATGTGAGGAGAAGGAAAATGTTATTAGACAAGGAGGAGAAGTGGCGGCTAAAGAGTTGTGCTATTTGGCTCTCAACAGGTGATGCAAACACAAAATTATTTCAAAATTATGCATAGGGGAGGAGAAACACAAATAAAATTTGGGAACTAGATAAGCCAGGTGGTAGTGTTTCCAAATATTTCAATGAGCTTACCTCTATGGGTAAAAATTACTTCAAAGCCCTTCATGGTACTCAGGAGGGAGCTTCAATTGGGGAAGTGATCCATGTGGACCAACTCTTCCCTCGGTATGCATATGATGTGGAAAATTATCACCTCATGGCACCGGTGGAGAAAAAAGAGGTTGAAATGGTCCTAAAAGCGATGCAAAAGGACAATAGCCCAGGTCCAGATGGCTAGATTGTGGAATTTTTTCAACATTTCTTTGAATTGATGGGGGAGGCCATTACTGATGTGGTGGAAGAATCTCGAAAAAATGGATCTATTTATGATCACTTCAACACGACCTTCTGGCCCTCATTCCCAACGAAGATTCAACTTCATCTTTTGATGATTTCAGGCATATTTAATTCTGCAATTGTCTTTATAAATTCATCTCCAAAATCATTACAAATAGATTAAAACCTCTATTATCTTGTAATATATCTCAAGAACAATTTTATTTTTTGGATGGCTGGCAGATTCATGAGGCCATTGGGGTAGCACAAGAAAATATGCATAGTATCAAGTTGGCTAGAATAAATGTATGATAATTAAGATTGATCTATCCAAAGCCTATGACCGCATCAGTTGGTCATATTTAAGATTATTGTTGACCCACCTAGGGTTCGTAATTGATTTTATAAAATGATCAAGGGATGTATTTCAAATGTGTCCCTTGTAGTTATTATTAATGGGGATGTGTCCCCTTTCTTTCATAACCAGAGGGGTCTCAGGAAAGGATGTACCTTTTCACCATTGTTGTTCCTATTGGCTACCGAGGGTTTAAGCCAGTTGATTCATTGTGTAAAGAGAAGAGGTGAACTAAAAGGAATAGAAGTGGCAACAAACATGTTCATTACCCATTTGTTATTTGTGGATGACATATTATTGTTTAGTAATGGGAGTTAGGAGGAAGTGCTATAGATGAAAAGCATTCTGGAATTGTTCATGAAGGCTACATGTATGGTAATAAATATCTAGAAATTGTCAATAACATATGAAGGCATTTTGGGTACTGATATTGTTTGGGTTTCAGAGTTTCTCCATTTTTCCCAAAACAAGATGGGGGATAGCCTTAAATACTCGGGTTTTCACTTAAAACCTGACTCCTACATAAAAAAACATTGGTTGTGGTTAGTTTCAAAAATTAAGAAACACATAAATCAGTGGAGTTATTAATGGTTGTCAAGGGCAGGGAGACTGGTGCTCATAAAATCAGTTTTGATGCCAATCTTGGTGTACTGGATTTCATTGTCGTGGGTCCCTAAAGGTATACTAAACAAAATACGGAGCATATGTAGTGGGTTCTTATGGGAAATAAAGAAGGAAAAGATGGTGTTCTTTGGTTGTCGACAAAAGACAACTTGTGGATGGCAATGGAATTAGAGTGAAAATTTCAAATTTCTTTAAAAGTATTCTAAGGAAAAAAATAACAAAATAATAGTTAAAATAATAAAATAAGAACCTATTTGACTTTGTCTGCATTGACATCAATGGCAGCCTCAAATATTTGGGGTATCACATCAAACCAAATGATTATAAGGTTAAGGACTGGAACTGGATCATAGCAAAAATTGAGCGCAGAATAAACGTCTGGTATAATTGATGGTTAACCAGGGTTGGTAGACTAATACTCATTAAGTCTGTTCTGGAGGCCATTCCGGTCTATTGGATGACCTTGGCCTGGATTTCGATTGGTATTACCAATCGGATAAAATGTATCTGCATACAATTTCTTTGGCGCAACCAAGTTAAGACATCCACGTTTGCCTGGATAGCATGGGATCGTATCAATTTGCCCAAACAATGGGGTGGCTGGGGGTTAAAGGATCTCCACCTATTTTCTCGCGCCCTTGCGGCTAAGATGGGCTGGCACATTATTACAGGACAGAGCCTATGGAAGGAGGTCATGGTCGCTAAATATATCTCGCCCCAAAGTCCTCTGGAATGGATCCGTGGCTGCATCACTCTGAACTCGGGGGCATCAATCATATGGAAGGCTATCACAAGGGCAGCTCACATTCTCCAGAGTGGTCTTTCGTGGCTGATTGGTTCGGGAACTGAGGTGCGCATTGGCACTGACTCCTGGTCGGGGAGTGGGGAATATCACAAACTTCCGGCGTTTATCATTGAACACCTTGCCCACAGAAATGTCATTTATCTGGCACAGATTGTTGATTGGGCACATACCTCTTGGCGAGAACAAGCCTGGCTACAGGCGGGTGACCTGGGGATCCCCCAGGAGGGCACACGAATCTGGAACAAATTTATCTGGGCACTGAAAGCTACCAACATTCGCATCACAGACCAAGAAGACAACTTGATTTGGGCTGTTTCAAGAAATGGGCATTATACTCCAAAGCTTGGCTACCTCGAACTTATCAAGCACAGGGAACCCCCTATCAAGGACTGGTGGTGGAGAACCATATGGAAATTGAAATCCCCGCATAAACACAGACTTCTGTTCTGGTGCATGCTTAGAGACTGTATTCCTACCACGGATTTCCTTCACAGAAGAGCCTTCCACGGGGCTTCTAGATGCTGTTACTGTCTAAATGACAGGGAGGACGCTCTCCATTTATTCCTGCATTGCCGCATCATACTTAACATTTGGTCCAGGGTCATTACAGAATTGGGGTGCAGATTTAATTGGCAGGGTGACTCATTATCAAAGGCCTGGACTCATTGGTGGCAGCACTCTGCTCACAGTCCAAAATTACGCAACCTCCCTCTTATCGTGACTTGGGAAATATGGATAGGACGGAACAATCAGATATTCAATGATATTCCTATCGACTGTAATAGGATAAGCGCAGCCTCTCTTGCCACTTATTTGCTCATTCCCGAGGACAGTTTTTGCAGCAAGCCTTCACATGAGACCCTAGAAACTATTGATCACAGCCGGGCGTGGGCATACTTTGATGGTGCGTCCAACGCCCAAGGGTGTGGGGGGGGCGACATTCTTTATATGAATGAACAACACTACTACAACATCAGAATGGGGTTAGGTCCAGGTACCAACAACTACGCCGAACTGCAGAGCCTCAGACTTCTTCTTACCTTTGCTCGGGACATTCACTGTGACTCCATCCAGATCTTTGGCGATTCTCAACTTGTGACCAATTGGTTCAACAACATATCTCTTTGTCACTTGCACACACTGTCTGCACTGCTGCGCGAGGTTCACCATCTCAGAACACTCTTTGACTCCATCACTGTGACTCATATTTACAGGTCTCGGAACAAAGTGGCTGATCAACTGTCCAAAGAAGCTTCGGAGCTGACCTGGGGTACCTGGCACATCACAGAGCACACAGCTGGACAGATCTACAGATATTATCATCGGCCTTTTATCGAGGAGGCTCCTCCTGCTTTGGATGTTTAGTATTACAACTATCTTTTGGGAGATTTTGTTCTACCTCCCCTTTTTATATATTCGGCATGTATATTTATTTCATACTTATATATTGGGTCTGTAGGAGTTAGTAAGTTATGCACCGAACTTACTATGTGGACATTTGTGTCATTACTGTATATGTCATGTTTTGGAACTGTGACTGCCTACAGTTTTTTGATAGTCTGGCTGATTGTAATAGTTATTGGACAGAACAGTAGTTTATACTACAGTCTTATGTAACAAGTAGCTGATCATTAATTGAATAGTTACGAACTTTTTCTTTGTGAAAAAAAATTAAAATAAGAGTTATGAATTTTGGAGGGAGAAGAAAAAAACTATTTTTTTTAATTGTATTTTCAGCTTATATCCTTACATGTTTACTCAAATTTCACGTGCAGACACTCATTAGATGTGGAATTAAATTCCACATATAATGAGTGCCCATTATGCATACTTTTGAGAAGACCCACCTTGATAAAAATTGAAGATACATTAAAAAAAGGTGTTGAAACATCTTTTTTTAATGTATCTACAATTTTTATCAAGGTGGGTCTTATCAAAAGTATGCATAATGGGTACTTGTTAGATGTGGAATTTAATTTTTCATTCAATTAGTGTCTACACTTGAAATTTGAGTAAGCCTATAAGGATATAAGTTAAAAATATAATTAAAAAAAATAGTTTTTCTTCTTTTCCCTCCAAAATATTTACATGTACCTATTTTTAAATTTAAATCATTTTGATTGGTTTACATATTATGACACAAAAATTACATAAAAATTTCATGGGAAATTTTAGGCTAAAATTTCCTCTAATGCAAAAATAAAATACATAGACCTGATCCCTGTGGACGATTGGATTAGATTGCCTGAGAAAGGGTTCACAAAATAATCAATGATATGGAAAGCAATAGTGATGGCACTAGGTCTAGTAGAAAATGGATTGGCATGGCGGGTTGGAAATGGTGAAAAGTGTAGGGTTGGGTTGGATCCATGGGTGGGGTGCAACGAAATTTTCACTCTCACTATGGGTCTTGTGGAGACTTTAAATAAAAAAGGGATCTATTTTTTGCATCAAATGGCTAAGTGTGAGGAAACCACTATTTGGACACAAGCTTGGAAATCGGCAGATGATCTTCAACTTGATCAACAGTGGAGACTAGAATGGTAGGGCTATATACAGGAATTAGCTCGAACGAGAGTGCGGCTAAAATATTTCCCAGACACCATTTGCTCGATTCATGCAAAATCAGGCATCTACTCACGAAAATAAGGTTATGGTTCCTAATGAAGGGAAGAGAATGGGGTGCACAAGAATGGTGGTGAAAATCATTATGGAAACTGAAGGGGTCTGCAAAAGCAAAATTGTTCTTCCTGTGTATCTTAAAGAAAAAACGTGCCTACCTTGATACACTTCAAAAAAGATTCTTAACTGGGTCGGTTTGGTCTTTTCTGTGTAAGGATGCAGAGGAGACATTGGATCATCTTTTCCTTTTCTGTCATTTTTCGAAGAAAGTATGGGAACACACCTTGTCTCTGAGAAATTTTTGAGAATTTTTGAATGGGGGGCATTGTGGTGAGGCTTGCAGAACTGGTGGGAGACAAACAAAGATCATAATTTCAGAAGAATCCCATTAAGTCTCTCATGGGGTATCTGGCTAGCTAGAAACAAAGGGATATTTCAGGATGTCACTACCTTTCCTTCAATTGTGGCACCTGAATGTGCGACGATTTTGTCCTTACTTCCAACTTCAGACTCTAGCAAATCTCTGAGACACATTAGCATTGAAAAGATAAACCATGATATCCCTTGGGCTTACTTTGATGGGGAATCCGATAATCAACGAAGATGTGGCATGGGCATGATAATTCATAAAAATAAAAAAGCTTCACTAGCGACATTAGTGGATATTAGTGAAGGCACAAACAATTTTGTTGAACTTCTGACACTAAAACTACTGATTTGATGACTCATACAACTTGGCATTGATTCGTTTCAAATCTTTTGGAATTCCATGAATGTCATTAACTGGGTCAACAATGCATAGAGATGTCACAATATTATGTTACTTCCTATACTAGAAGAGATTCATAAACTAAAAATGAATTTTGTACTTATTTTTGTATGTCATATTTATAAGAAACGAAATTGGGCAGTTGATCGTCTTTCTAAAGACGACCTACAACAATATATGGAGACTTGGCATATAACGAAGAAGGACGAAAATGGGTTCCGTGTGTTGGACTCCAGGCCGTATTGATAGGGTCTTCCATGTTTTTATCATCTATGTTTTTACTTATTTACTCCAGCAAATGATGTATCTCTTGGATTTCACTATGTACATATTTATTTTTAGACATGTTTTATGTTTTTTTTGTATTGGGGGGTGACTGTGGCATTGTCATAAACTCTTATGTTTTTTGCGGGGTTGTTTTCCCATATGGGAGGCCCGTGATACACTTGTCTTTTTTTTCTCATGCTGGTTGGCTAGTCCAATATTGCTGAATGTTGTGACACATTAGTGTGTTAGTACTATCATTTTTTTAACTACTTTGGACAGATTGACCCAATTCCCTTTTGGGAATTGAAAACAAATGGAATCCTCAGGCATCTGAGATGTAAATTTTTACCAAAATATAAAAAGTTCGATTTTTTCTTTGGAAAAAAGTAATATACATGGTATAAATGTTATTAAATAACTTTAATCACTTTAAATTTTAATGAAAACTATAAATAATAATAATAATAATAATCTGACTTGAAGTACTAGCAAATTTATGCAAATTTGATTTTATATGATTTATTATGATAATTTTATTTAAAATGGAAAAACATTTAAATAGAGATTTAAATTATTTACTATCTATCATGTAATTTTAAATTTATTGAAATATGCATTATGATGATGATAATGATGATTAACGTCCACTGAGACCAATCTTTGGTGTATCAGACCTAAAGAAAATAGTTATTTAGTTTGATTTAAGATTTTATTCCTATGCTCAAAAAGATTGGAGAGAAGCCTCCCGAGCTCACTATAATTTTAACATCTTAAAAGGCTAGGAAGGTCAGTATTGCAATAAAGATTATGAAATTGAGCTCTAATGTGGTTGTACACGAGGCACTCTAAGAGGACGTGATTTTCATCCTCGATGTTCATATTCTCACATAGATGGCAGATCTTTTCCATCCATGGTGTTTTAGGAACTGTCCAACGACCTGTTTCACTATGGATCTCATGAGATTTCATTCTAATCTTGGCTATATTAATTTTCTTCTTTGAGCTAGTTAAAACTAAGAGATACTTTTGATCTTCTAGGGTGGGGTTGATGACCTCCTTATAATATCTTAATTTTATTTTAGCTCCTAGATCTTTCTCACACCACATTTTTTCTTTGAACTTAGAAGTAACAATTTTTTTAATGTTATTAATGTTTTTCAATGCAACATTCTCGTCGATCTCCCAATGCTTTAACTAGGCCCTGGTGTCTTTATAACAACCTCGTTTAAGCCTTAGGTGGTTTTGGCTGGAATTTAAAGCTAGCTTAGGAAGTCTATGGTCTCCTATGCTATTGAGCTTGTGCTTGTACAATAGAAGCCTAGTCATAGCTATCATATAAAACAATCCCTCTACAAGTTCCAGTGACAGGCACATTTCTCGTAATCGCTGTTATAATTATAAAACACTTCGATTTTCTTCCTCAGATTTTCAGATTCTCTGGCAGATAACAACCCCAAACCTCATAATCGTAAATTAATAACAGAGTGACCAAAGTCCTAAAGATAATTTTCATCTAATATCACGGTGCCTGCATCGCATAATTATTTTCAAGACTAAAATATTTCACCTCTTATATCCTTTTGAATGCTATGTTCTAATATCAGATAATCAACTCATCATAATACCTTCCAAGTTATTGTCACCACTCCTCAAAATCGCAGAAGTGTCCTCTCTTGATTTGATAACTGTAACTTTTGTTTTGGTTGATCGTTAATTGTGAATATCTATAGTAAGATATAACCTGCATAAGTCTAAGTTTCTTATCAAGATCAGATGGGCACCTTGCGAGAAGAACAATATCGTCAACATAGAGAAGAAGGATGATGACTATCCCAGCTAAGATCGTGCCAGCACATCTTGCTTCCTCTAATAAACCTTCTACCTTCTCGATGTAAATGCCAAATAGGGTAGGGGAGAGGGGGAAACCTTGTTTAACTTCGATATTACACTTAATATCTTTTGACCACCCCTCATTACTCTTTAACTTGGCAATTACATTCTTGTATAACCTTATAGTGGCCACTCTTAGTTCGAAAGGAACATTTAGCTCTTCTAATCTATTCCATAGGTTGTTTCTAGGAACCGTATCAAAAGCCTTTCTAAAGTCCACAAAGCAACATAAGAGATTGGATTTATCATTGCGGAATTCCTTCACAATGATCCTAAGCGTAACAAGGTGGTCCGTTGTTGAGTGCCGTTTAAAACCCGTTTTTTACTTTAGTCAATTTACCTTCACTTCGGGCCAATTGCTCAACTTTTTCCAAATAATACTTCATATAATCTCAGCCAAGCAGTGGGGCTGACCATACTTTCGGGATAAATTAAGATATACATTTATATCCCAATTTTAAAAAGGAGGACAATGATGTTCTAGTCCAAGATTTAGAACCTTAATGCCATCACTTGTTGAAAATGTGACGTAAGTACATTATTATGACCCTCCAATTTTTAAGATTTTTGCCTAGTAACCTTCAATGTCTTTAGCTTTCCCATTTGTCAGGCATTTAACCCCAAAATCAATGTCTTCTAATGAGAAAAATTCTTTCGTTGTGAGCAGGGTTTCAAAGTTATCCCTATCATTTGGAGATTCATAAAGCTTTTTAAGATAGGAAATCCAGTCGTGTAAAGATATTTTATTATTATCTTTAGTTTTCCTAGTTAGAATCTACCTCCATAATTTCTTAGGAGCCACCTTAGAGATGTGTAAGATATTCTCTTGTCTTTTACGAATATATTTCCTTTTTTTCCTTTTGAGTTAGGGCTTTGTAGATTTTTATCTTGTCAATTTTGGGAGATTCATCAACAGCTTCCTTAATTGCTCTCCTCGCACTTTTACAATATTTTTCATACCATGGGTTGGTTTTTCTTTTTCTTTTATTACTTGAGACTTCAATTGAGAAATTTTTAATAGAATATGAGAGGGTTGTAGTAAAATTATGATAGAGGTCATCTATGTTTCTATACTAGATAAAGGAAGAAAATTAGTTTTTAATTCATTTAGAAAGAGATCGTTTTTATTTCTATCAAAGATAATTAAGTTCTTTTGACTATAAGGATTATCTTCAATGGGATCTCTATGCATGACAACATTGATAGTTATGAGTAAAGGCCTATGATTAGAGTCAGGCTCCTGGTCGTCTAAGATGTCAAAATTTATTATTTCATTGTATAAAGGGAGATCGGAAATAACATAGTCTACCAAGCCCATGGATGCAAGTCGTCTGGCTAGAATTGGGCCACTTCTTTAGACCGTTGCAAATTATGAGATCCTGAGCACTATAGAGCTTGACTAGCTCCGACCCAAACAAATTATCCTCGAAGTCTTCAGAGCTCCTTTTGTACCGACTAGCCAGAGTAAGGTCTTCATATAACCAAAGAGGATTGGGGTTGGAATGATTGCTTAGAAGAATAGCCTGGTTGCTTGAAGTTCGAGCATTAAAGTCACCCATTACAAGGATATTACCTTCATTCCTTAGGCTAGAAATATCATTCTCTAAACCATTGTAAGGAATATTTTTATCTAGATTCTTTTTCTTATAGAAGTTAGAACCAGTCTGGGGTAAGATGCATTGTGATTGTCATGGTGTATTTTATCATGTCGACGCTCAGCAATCCCAAAAATATTGAAGGTAAGGGTCATTTTTAAATCTCAGGCTGGGGAGATGTTCTTCTTAATGTAGCAAGCTATGCCCCCAATGCCTCTACGGGAGGATCACGTGTTCCAGGTAGACCATAGTGCAAATTCATCTATGTTAGGGACCTTAGATTCTTCGTGTTCCAAAGTTTCAACAAGAAATATAATATCAACATCATTTGAGATCCAAATTAGCTTGGGGCCTTTGTTCCATGGAAAGCCCCAAAAATTCCAAGAAAGAATTTGGAGCATGCTGAATTGCTATTTATTACTATCTTTTTGGTTTCTATCTCGAATAACGACTTTTATATTTCTGATTATTGCCCATTTTCCTTCCTTCCTAGCTTCTTTTACCTTTTGAGCCTCCTTTCTTAATTCTACTTGATCTTCTGGAATGAGATCTTCATTTATAAATATTCCTGTTCCTTTTAGACTTCAGGTTTTACTAAGTATGTCATACTTATGGTTAGTAGAGCTCACCTTTATTCGAATCAACCTTCCTTTATTCTGAGTTAATTTCCCTAACCTTGTTGCTTCTATGAGACACATGGTTTCAATTTGTAATCTGTT
>JAXQQM020090654.1:0-212890 GCA_034641835.2 Pinus albicaulis
ATCAAAAATATTCTTGACCCAGAATATAGTAATTGAAGAACTTCTTGGTGACTCACTGTTTTCAAAATGGATTATGATTGCTCAAAGGTATGCTCCTATGAATCAAGCTCATATTCCTAGTTTTCCGAACTGTATTCCTCGTATATATTGGCAATCAAGACTGTCAAAGTTTAAGGGTCAAGACGGTGAATATGCTAGTTTTCATTTGGTCAAATTTCATTTGCATATTCATAGACTAAAGATTGAGTTTCCTGAAGATTGTCTTATGATGATGTTTATGGCTACCTTTGAGGAAAAAGTGAGATCATGGTATGAGTATCTACCATCTGCTAGTTTATATTCTCTAAAGGACTTTCATTCAGTTTTCTTTCAACATTATCAAAGCTTTAATTCTTCCTTGTCAATGATTAATAGTTGTTGTGAGATCTCTGATAATTTCATTAAGTTTCTTGAAAATTTGTATGGGGATGAAGAATGTCTGTATGATGAGATCATAAAATCCCTTCATGATTTTTCTTCCTAACAAGAATCAACATTTTCCTCCTTGGATGAAGAGATCCTTGAGCCTTTGCATGAGAAACCTTTTCATCACCAAAAAGAATCAGTAGCTCCCTCCTTAGATGAGACAGACTGGGACCAAGAAAGAGAAGTGCCAATTCCCCATCCTGAAAATGAAAATCGCCAAATCAATGTAAATTGCTTTAAAACTCAATCTTCTCCTTTGTCTGAAAACGAAATAGATCAACTCCTCAAAAATCAAGTTACAACCCAAGAGAATGTGGATTTTCAGCTCTTACACTATTCACACAGTCAAGAATGTGTGAGTGAATCATCTTCCATTATTGAAAATGCAAGTCTTGGTTTGAATGATGATATTCATGAGACTGATGAAGCCATATAGGAATTTGTTCTGAGTAAACTAATTTGTGATGTCGATTTATTACAAGGAGATCAACTAGCAGATACTGTTGTCTTTCATGAAAATGATAGGAATGTTATTTTTGTTAATCTTGAAGAATGTTTCTTATTTAAGGATGACTTAGAATATGAATTTGAGCAGTATGAGCCTAAGAGAGACAATATGCCAGAGATTGAGTCATAATTTCTCATGCTTGAGGAATTTACAGCCAACACTCAGATAAGAGAAGGTTATACTTTCCTATGCCTTCCTATTGATCAACAACCAAGTGTTCTTTTAGATCAGAATGAGGGGAGTACTTGTATTTTTGCTGCTGGATCTCAAGACAAGGTAATGCTTCAGGATTTTCAAGGTCCCTTCGGCAATCTTTTACAAGCATTGGATAAGATGAATTTTTTTTTGTTTGTCAGCATAAGTCTTGGTGTCAGTTTTTATTGTGAGTTGCCTACATGTACATCATTCTTCCTACTCGAGGAAAGTGAGAGCAGAACTTCAGTAAGTAGTAATCTCTTGTATTGATTATAGTGGAAGGATCATTTCACCTAATCCGCAATCATGCAACATATTAGAGTAGGTTGGTATCATTTCAGTTTGATTTTATTTTATTTTCAGCAAGTGTTGACAAAATTCATCAAGGTTTGAATCCCAAGGTGAAGGCCCTAAGGCTTTGATTGATCAGGTGATCATGTCCAAAGTTGAAAAAATGCTCAAAATGGAATTGCTCAGAATTGGTTGAAACCTGAACGAATGGATAGGCCTCATCATTGCGATTCTGGTGCCGTGAACGACACTCAAATCAGACATCATATGTAAAAGTTATGCAGGTTTGAAGTTTTCACTATCCTTCAAAAATCCAGTTTGACCAAAGTTGACTTTGACTTTGGAAATATTAAAAAAAAATATTCCAAAGAATATTTCGAGAATATTCCTTGTAATATTCCCCAAAATATTCCATGGAATATTCCAACTAGACGAATTAGAAACTGACATGTGGCACATTTTCACTGGAGGATTGGTTGACTTTTAGATTCACAGGCCAATAGAAAACTGCCACATGGCAGGCCTGGAGGCTGCCACAAGGCCTAGAACAGGTCTTGTAAAATTATGTGGAGGCTAGGGGATTCGAACACTCGACCTCTCGTGCACAAAGCCAACGCCTTACTGATCTGCCTATTCCAAATTTATTAACAAACAATGGTGGTAGGTTTTACTTATGTTTTGAAAATTGTACGGGCAGAAAATTAAAGGGGTTAGCCCCTTAGGGCTAGCCCAACCATACATGTGACCTAGGCACCCATGACCAGTGTGTTAACCCTAGTGGTTATGGTAAGTGGCGGAGGTTAGGATCATGTGGCCACAATATATGTACATTTTATGCTATGGTTTTATTAAACGGATTTGTTTACGGTTTCTGAAACCGTTGCCACATCTGGCCAGCATTAACATAAAAATTAAATGCCAGTTTAACTGTCCCCTAATTTGGAGAGTGCACCACCAATTTTAGCAGACATAGTCAGTTTTAGCACTGCTAACTGAAGTTGCTCCACTTTTAGTGGAGGGTTTTGGGGATAATTAGGAAGAAATTTGTTTTGAGCATAACTTCTTCAATATTGAACCAATTTGGACGAAATTTTGGTCAATTTTGAGTATTATGAGCATTATAGAGAGTTTAGGATAGGTTGTAGAGCCAAAAAAGGTGTTCTTTAGCCACTTTTCCTTCAGGGAATCTTGGAGAGCCATCAGGGCCATAAGGGAAATGGAGTTGTATTGGGCTACATTTCATTGTTTAAGGTGAAATAAAAGCCATTCCTAGATTATTTCTATCTTCTGAATTCAATTTCACAGTTGATTTAGCCTTTTTAGGCTTATTTCTCACTGTAAAACCAATTTGAGCAACTTAATAGAGCAAGGACATGCCCATTGGGAGCCTTGGACCCGACAGATGTAGCCCAGGAGGGGTGAACTACTTCATCATGTTGCTGTGTTGTTATGGTGAAGTTATGCTACTGTGTATTTCTGATTTAATATTTTAAACAGTAATTTTAATTAACTTTCCCTCACACATAAACTCAGAAACAGTTACCAAAAACACTTTGTTTAAATTTCAAGACATGATAAACACTTTGCACACTTAATTAAATGGAAATGGATACTTTGCATAGCATTACAAATAGTTCCATTTTTAGATCAGATGGTATCAGAGCTTAATGATTTGAGCCTTAGGAGCTAGAGTTTTATTCAGCATTTGTTTTGTGCAAGATATAGTTGATTGTTTGCAAGTTTGATGCTTACTAGGCTTAAACTCAAGAGAGATGAAGGACACTTGGTTAGTGCAAAAATTAATCCACAACCAAGAAGGGCCAGAGAGCCACCTCCAAGAGCCATTGAAGAAGCCTCAAGCATGTCTTCAAGAGAAGGAGAGGCTCTTGAAGATATTGATCCCAAAGAATAATAACGGGTATTCTGAAAAGCTTTCCTAGATATGACAGAGATGGTAACGATACTCTACCAAGAAAGGAATGATAGGCTTGCAGAAGAAGGGTCTAGACACCAGAAAGAAGGAGAAGGTTCTTTAGGAGGAAATAAAAGTGATGATAAGTCAAATAAAGGACACGGAGGAAATGGTGATCCACCATCCCCATCTTCATCCTCTTCCTCTACATCGTCATCCTCAACTTCGGTGAATCAATCTCACAAGTCTAAAACCATTGGTCAAAGTCCATTTTTAAAGCTTGATGTTAAATTTGAGTTGCCCATGTTTAATGGTGAGGTCAATGTAGAGAAACTTGAAAATTGGATAAGACAGTTGGAAGTTTATTTGAGGATACAGAACCTTCATGAAGACTACACCAAGATTCAGTTAGCCTCCTTAAGAATGGAAGGAGCAGCATTAGTATGGTGGGAAACCAAGACCAAGGATGAAATTAAAAAACATGGTAAGATCACTTTATCATGGGCTGAATTTATTTCCTCAATTAAGCAACAATTTTATCCATTAGCTCATTTACAAAAGGCTATCATGAATTTGCAAATTTTTAGACAACTTAAAGGACAAAGTGTTCAAGATTACACTCAAGAGTTTAGAAGAAGGGCTTTATTACTTGGAATTGATTTGCATAGTCAAGATACTTTGCTGAAATATATAGTTGGTTTACACAATTATCTTATACATACTATCCTTATGTTCAATCCTGCTAGTCTAGATGAAGTTTGTGTACAAGCTATGCATTTAGAGGCTATAGGTAAACAATATTTTGATGGGAATATGGATAGTGAATTCAAAGAAAAAGGGAAGAAAAGAAATGCAAACTCTAGGAAAGAAAAAGGAAAGTTCTTTTGTGTTCCAAAACAAGCCACGATGAATACCATTGCTGGAAATTTCATCCAGAGCTGAAACTAGGAAAATTTTAAAACAAAGATAAGGCCAAAGAAAAGGGAAAAATGGTTGTAACTGTTGAACAAGACTTAGGGTCTGAATCAAGTGATGAAACTAAAAGCATAGCCATGGTACTAAAGAACATAAAGGGGAAAGAGATTGTAAATGAAACAAACTGCAGTTCTAGCACTTTAAACTGTCACATAGAAGCTCAAAATGAAAAGAGGAGGATAGAGTTGTTTCATGTGAGGATAATAGCCAAACACACAAAGATAGACACACTATTTGATAGTGGGTCACAAGCGAATATCATCTTAGAAGACTTAGTCAAGAAGCTGAAACTTGAGACCATACCTCATCCAAAGCCATATCCACTTGGATGGATTTGCGAGGATGCTAATTTACAAGTCTCAAGAAAGTGCATGTTGCGCTTCGCCATTGTTGATCAGCGGTTGTCATAGATGTCAACCCAAGTAGCACCAGGGACTAACCCAATATTGCATGGAAATTTTGACCTAAAAAATTAATATATTATGGGTCAATAATGCTTTTTATAGTTTCTACTTGTCGAGATGTTTCCGTTGATATATGGCACGCTATGTAATTCTTCACGTTTTGAGAGATATTCATATTTGAAGTTTGTACCCCCAGTTAGTGGGCTAAAACCCCATGGGGTTGGGGCATGGGTCATTGAAAAGTCATAATTAATATTTTTTTATGCTCTAAAATCCTCCCACGTTCACTTGTTGAAGCCCTCAACTTAAGCATTCTATATAAATTGTGATCTTCATTTCCTCCTTATGCGAGGGATTCGGCCATACTGAAATAGGTCATCTTGGAATTTTCGGTCCTAACATTTTTTCTACGAGGGTTCGAAGCTGAGAAATTTTTATGAGGAAAAGCTGAAAATCTGAGGAAGCTGCAAATAAAAATTTCGAGATCAAGATGCAGCACAATATTTTTTGGAGACATGATGCTCATAGTACGTTAGGGTTTTTAGTAGGCTCTCGAGAATTCATCTCAAAGAAGTGACCTTGGTAAGCTGTCACAACTCTCTCTCGATATCGTGGATTGGAATGTTGTAAAAAGTGATGGATAGTGCACAGCTCTACAATTTTTTATCTATCAATTTAGAAACAAATGAAGAAAGCGATCTGACACGTTGCACGCCATACACAGTGGGCAAGGCTCTCGTTTAGAAATAGTCCATAATTAGGGCATTGTAAGAGATGGGTATAACTCTCTCTTCAAGAATCCAAATGTGGGTCAGACCTATGGAATTGGAAATATGACTTAGAGGACTATTACGGGACTAAAAATCAGATATTGAGGATACGAAATGACAGAGATACTCGATTTCGATGACTCGAGCTCCAGAAATCAAGAAAAGTTAGATCATGTGTTGTCAAAAGGGGTTCTGCAAAGGACCCGGACTTTCTATGGTAGAAAAGCAAAAAGCAAGGTGCAACGAGAGGGTAGCATGATGACAAGAGCAGCAACCAAGGTGCATAATAGCAGCAATAAGTTCTCATCATACTGAAGTCTTCTAAGTGGTGTGGATCGCATACAATCATTGTAAAAAGGTATCATTGTTCTTAGTCATTGTAAATACATTATTATATAAATTGTACTAGTATCTATACGCCAAGGGTTAGAAGAGAGCGGTGTTGGGAGGATCTAGGATCATCATTAAGGTGGCTTTCTGTTAAAAGTTGAAGTTATGGTCTAGTATATCTCTTCTTCTACATCATTCTATATCATGATGGGTGGACAATTTTTCCTGGTGCGAGAGTCCATTCTTCTTTTATTCTTCTATAGGGTGGGTAGAGGTGGTGCTGTAGAGTGAGTTAGTAGCTCATTATGGCTCTTGGGGCATCCATCTCGATTGATACTAGGAAGAATCTCAGGTAAGTTGGAGCATCCATCAGTGGAGGACTGGAGAAGAATGCTTTTCTAGATTCTAGGAAGTTGGAGCTTTACTTTCAATTGGAGAGTTGAATATTAAAGAATGTATTAGAAAAACATTAGGTGGGTTTTTGTCCTGGTGGGTTTTCCACCTTAAAAAAGCTGTGGTGCATTTGTGTTCCTCTTGTTCTTATCATCATTTTACAAACACTCGATAATAATTGAAGATTAACTAATGGGCAATCTAATTGAAAGCTGAATACTGGATTCGATCCCCCTCTCAGCATTTCCAACAATTGGTATAGAGCTTGGTTCCTTTCGATAGCGTTTAACGACTAGAAGAGGTCATGGAGCATACCAAGAATGGTGTACCTCTCATTCAATGAAAATAATTATGCACTCTAGAAAGTAGGAAGAATGGAGGTCTATCTCTTGGCACAAGGTTACAAAGTATGGGACACTAATCAAAATGGATTTACATCAACCACGGATGAACAAGGTAAGAAGAATTTGGTAAATGATGCAAAAGAAAAGAATATTATTGTACGGTGGACTTATTGACTGCAAATATCATAAGGTGTTGGGTTTGTAAAACCACCAAAAAATGTATGGGACAAGCTTGAGAATATATATGCGGGTGTATCTCAAATGACAAGAAGAAGAAAGCTGTCAAAATCTATAGAGAAAAAATTTGAGCAACTCCTGGATGAAAGAAGATTGGTAACATTATTTAGCATACTTCCAATACATTGATGAAAATAACCAATACTCTGGAAGGATTGGGAGAGCTACCGACAAGCAAGACTCAGTTATATGGAAGATTCTTTGAGACGCTACCGTGAGATTCAACCCAAAGGTATCGAGTCTTAGAATACTGAGTGCAAATCAGACAAACTCACGAAGGAAGAATACATGGAGTTCTCTAGCATATGAAATGAGACTTAGTGACAGAAAAGGGTACTTCAAATCTAGAGACTCAGTGTTACCGTTGCATCTAAGAAAACCAATAAGGAAAAACAACCTTCAATTGAAATGACATGCACTACAGAATGGGAAGAAAAAGTGGAGATGATGGAGAAGGTCTTTTAGATGAAGAATATGCTTACTTTACAAAGAGAAAAGCGTAAAAACGAACACAGTAAGGGAAAAATTACAAAGGTAAACTTCCATTGATATGTTTTGGTTGTGGTGAGGATATGAGCATACATGAAAAAATGTACAGAAACAAAAGTGATGGCAACTCAAAAAGGAGAGAAAAGAGCTTTACAGAAATTCAACAAGCAAGGCAAAAATAAAGGATCCAAAAGGAACTTTCTACTCTCTAAAGAGAAGATAGCTCCTCATCTGATGAAGAAAGTGAGAGCAAAGAAGAAGCCAATGACAAAGTATTCTTTATGGCCAAGCACAATAAACAAGAAGTATCAAAAAATGAAGAAGAAGAGGTTGACCATAAGAAGAATTTTTATGAGGAGGCAATCAAGCTTATAAAAGAGCTCAATCTTGAGAAGGTCTGCTCCAACTACTCTTGCAGAGAACAAGTTCATGGTCTCAAAGTGAGGTTGAAGAACACAAATGTATTGAAGAGTCACTTCAAAAGAAGTCACTGAAGAAAGCAACCAAGAAAGGGAAGAATTAGAAGCCAAAATAGTCTCATTGCAAGTGATGAAGATGAAGAGGAAAAACTATCCAAAACTATGCCAATAGCTCTGCAAGGGCATTGGAAGAACTCATCAACAATCAACGATCTTACAATGACAAAGCTGGCCTCGGTTACAAGGAAAAAGAAGCGAGGACCTTCTACAACAAAATACAATGAACCTATGAGATCTCGACATACATGAAGACTACATTGGACAAGATTCTAAGCACATCCTGGAAGACGCATTCCGTGAAGATTTTCATCCAAGTACCAACATATTTTTCACATGGCTATTGTTATTCATGTGGAAAATTTTGTCATAAAGTCAGCTATAATGTCACACGTAGCCTTATGAACCAATAAAATTCCAAGAGATTCTTCAAATATGAACCTCCTAGGGCTCAACGAAACATCAATAGATTTTGAAAATTTAAGAAATAATATGGAATGTTGACAAATGTTAGAACTTTGGACACATACTAAATATGACTGGAGACTGAAAATCCTCCAAAAGAATCTTGGAAAACTACAGAATGATCGAACATGGAAGAAGAAGAAGGCGATAATTGTGCTCTCGCTCTCAGGCTCAAAAAAAGAAAAGGTGTGTGAGTATGTTGACGAAACGGGTTGCTCAACGCATATGACTGGAGATAGAGAGGAAATTTAGTATCTCACGAAGAGAAGAAGAATGGAACCTATCAACTTTGGAAATGATGGATCTTCAAATGCTATAGGATCCCCAGTGTATCGTCACTCTCGGAAGCAAAATATGTTATAGCCAAGAATGTTCTATTGGGTGAAAACATGAATACACATCCGCTCAGTGTTCGACAAATGTGTGATCAAGGACACACAATGCTACTTCAACTCCACAAAATGTGAAATCAGAAGAAGCAGTGTATGGAAAAATTGTGGCTACGACAGAGTTGAGCTCCAAACGACATATATGTTTAGGATAGGAAGCAACTAAAGCATGCTCTACTAGCTCTGTGAAGATAAAATTTGTTTATGGCAGCAAAGCTTGAATGGGTCACATAAACTTTGACAATCTTGTCAGGATAAGCAAAAAGGAAGCAATACGAGAAATGCCGAAAATATCAAAACCTTCCAACACATTATGTGAGGCATGTCGGCATGGCAAGCAGACAAAAGTCCAATTTAAAACAAAAGAACACTTTTCATCACATCCATTGGAATTGATACATACTGATCTATGTGGTCCTGTGAGAACAAAAGGCTTAGACGGAGAATTATATTTCATGTTGATGATAGATGACTATACTAGGATGACAGCCGTCAGTTTCCTAAAGAAAAAATCTGAAGCATCTGAGTGTTTTAAGATCTACAAGGAATTGGTTGAAAATGAAACTGATTTGAAAATAAAGTGTTTAAGATCAGATGATGGTGGAGAATTCACTTCCAAATTATTTCAAAAATACTGTGACGAAAATGGAATAAAAAGGCAATTTTCAACAGCACGAACACCTCAGCAAAATGGAGTTGCTGAAAGAAAGAATAGAACTGTACAGGAAATGGGTAGAACAATATTGAAGGACTCAAAATTGGATGAAAAATTATGGGTTCAAGCAATTGATACGGTAGTCTTCATTATCAACCGAAGTCTTCTCAGAAATAATTGCAACAAGACTCCATATGAATTATGGAAAGGAAAACCAGCTAATGTAAAATATTTCAGAATCTTCAGAAGCAAATGTTATATCAAAAGAGAAGATCAAAATTTTGGTAAGTTTGAATCACATGTTGATGAAGGTATCTTTGTTGGTTACTCACGCAAAAGAAAGGCCTATAAATTCTATAATCTAAGATGAAAACAGATAGTGGAGAGCATAAATGTTACATTTCACGAAGATGGTGTTCTAGCAAGTAATGATGAGAATCTAGAATCTTTGACACTTGAGACAGAGGTTGAAAAAGACACAGATAAAATTGTAGAACAAGAAGCAACTATCAACGAGGAAGAAGTAAACAATGATCATTAAGATATACCAGAACAAAAACAAGAAGCTCCTCCAAGGAGAACAAAAGAGTGGATTCAAAAGAACCATCCATCACTTCAAATCATTGGTGAAATAAATGAAGGTCGACAGCTTCGTTCTTCACAACAAGCTCACGTTACTTTTCTAGCAACCTTTGAGCCTAGTAGTTTTGAGGAAGCCAGCCAAAATGAACATTGGGTAGCAACTATGAATGAAGAATTGGATCAAATTGAGAAGAATAACACCTGGGAATTAGTTCCATGACCAAAAGATAAAAATGTCATTGGGACTAAATGGGTGTTCAGAAAAAAATTGAATGAAGATGGGCAGGTTACCAGAAACAAAGCAAGATTGGTTTGCAAAGGCTATGCACAAGTGGAAGGAATTGATTTCGATGAAACATTTGCACTAGTTTCTAGAATGGAAGCCATCCGAATGTTTCTCGCCTATGCATGTTCAAGAAAAATCAAAGTCTACCAAATGGATGTTAAGTTGGCATTTCTGAATGGAGAATTAGAAGAATAAGTTTACATCAAACAACCTGAAGGTTTTCTACTATCACAAAAAGAAGACTATGTCTGTAGGTTAAAGAAGGCTCTATATGGTCTCAAGCAGGCTCCCAGAGCATGGTATGCTTGTCTTGATGGATATCTATGTCAACAAGGGTTCAAGAAAGGTACTGTTGATAGCAATCTTTATGTACAAATAGATAAAGATAATTTAACAATTGTTGAGGTATATGTGGATGATATAATATTTGGTAGCAATGATGATCGACTAAGTAAGAAATTTTCTACAAAGATGCAAAGTGAGTTTGAGATATCTTTACTTGGTGAGCTGACATACTTCTTAGGGCTTCAAATATCTCAACAAGAGAAAGGAATATTTATATGTCAAGCCAAGTACATCAAGGAAATTCTCAAGAAATTCAAAATGGAAGATTGCAAACCCATCCTTACTCTGATGGTAACAGGTTGCAAATTGAGCATAGACGACTCATCTAAGGATGTGGATCAGAGGTTGTACAAATCTATGATTGGTAGTCTTCTATATGTAACAGCCTCTCGGCCAGATGTTATGCAAGCAGTTGGACAAGTAGCAAGATTCCAAGCAGCACCAAAAGAATCACATATTATTGCCATCAAAAGAATTCTTCGATATCTAAAGGGCACAGAAGAATATGGCTTGTGGTATCCCAAGGGTAACAATCTCATTATTCAAGCCTTTACAGATGCAGATTGGGTAGGAAGCATTGATGATCGTAAGAGTACTAGTGGAGAAGAATTCTATCTAGGTGGCTGTCTCGTATCATGGTTGAGCAAAAATCAAACTTCAATCTCGTTATCTACAGTAGAAGCAGGATACATTGCAGCAGCATCATGTTGTACTCAAGTCCTTTGGATGAGACAAAATTTGCAAGATCTTCAAGTACAATTCAGTGAGCCTATTCCCATATTCTGTGACAACACTAGTTCCATCAGCATCTCCAAGAATCCTGTCATGCATTAAAAAACAAAACACATTCCAATCAAATATCATTTTGTTAGAGAACAAGTCGCTAAAAAGAATATCAAACTTGAGTATCTTTGTACAAAAGAACAAATTGCTGA
This sequence comes from Pinus albicaulis, assembly GCA_034641835.2. Taxonomy (NCBI): domain Eukaryota; kingdom Viridiplantae; phylum Streptophyta; class Pinopsida; order Pinales; family Pinaceae; genus Pinus; species Pinus albicaulis. The sequence goes on from JAXQQM020090654.1 coordinate 11,447, forward strand.
TATGTTCACTAAACCTTTACCTCATGAAGCATTTGAATATCTTCGTCAAAAGCTTGGGATTCTCCCAAGTTCTCATTAGATTTTCCTTTTTCAAGAATATAAAGTGGAGGTATAAACAAAGTTTTGTGATGATTGTATGTCACAGGAGGAAGTGTAATTGTCCATAGGATGGTTGTGTTTTGGGAGTTACTCCTTTGCCTTTGATGCTGTAAGGTGAGAGAATGCAAGAGACGGGGAGAAAACAAGGACTGTTGTGGGGAGTACTTGTGCTAAGTACTGGGCTGCCAAAGGTGGATATTGTTGATCAGCAGTTGTCATTGATGTCAACCCAAGTAGCACCAGGGACTAACCCAATATTGCATGGGAATTTTGACCTACCAAATTAATATATTCTGGGGCAATAATGCTTTTTATAGTTTCTACTTGTCAAGATGTTTCTGTTGATATATGGCATGCTATGTAATTCTTCACGATTTGAGAGATATTCATGTTTTAAGTTTGTACCCCCAGTTAGTGGGCTAAAACCCCATGGGGTTGGGGCATGGGTCATTGCAAAGTCATAATTAATATTTTTGATGCTCCTAAAATTCCTCCCACGTTCACTTGTTGAAGCCCCTCTCAACTTAAGCATTCATATAAATTGTGATCTTCATTTCCTCCTTATGCAAGGGATTTAGCCATCTGAAACAGGTCATCTTGGCATTTTCGCTCTAACTTTGTTTCTACGAAGTTTCAAAAGCTGAAAGTTTTATGAGGTGAAGAAAAAATCTTGAGGAAGCTACACTAAAAATTTCAGATCAAGATGCACAATATTTGTGGAGATATAATCTATGTAAGTTAGGGTTTTTGCAGGCTCCTGAAATTCATCTCAAAGAAGTGACCTTGGTAAATTCGTCATAACTCTTTCTCTGAGTATTGGATTGGAATTCCGTAAAAAGTGGTGGATATTGCACAGTCTTTAATTTTCTCTCTATCAATTTCAGAAACAAATGAAGAAACAGTGACACGTGGCATTCCACACAAGTGCGCTCTGCTGAAACACTCCATCATTAGGGCATTGTGAGAGATTGGGTATAACTCTCTCTTCAAGAATCCAAATTGGGTCAGACCTGTGGCATTGGAAATATGAATCAGAGGACTACTACAGAACCAAAAATCAAATATTGAGGATCTGAAATGACAGAGACACATCAAATTCAATATCGAGCTCCTAGAAGGCAATAAAAAGCTAGATCATGTGTTGTCAAGGGTTGCAAAGGACCAGACTTTCTATGGCAGAAAAGCAAAGCAAGGTGCAGCAGAGGGTAGCATGACAAGAGCAGCAACCAAGGTGCATAACAGTAGCAAGAAGTTCATCATATGAAGTCTTCAAGTGGGCGGCACTGCATACAATCATTGTAAAGGTATCATTGTTCTTAGTCATTGTAAATACATTATTGTATAAATTGTACTAGTATCTATTTGCCAAGGGTTGAAGAGGCAGTGTTGGGAGGTCGAGGATCATCATTAGGTGGTTGTGTTAAAGTTGGGGCTATGGTCTAGTATATCTTCTTCTTCTACATCATTCTATATCATTGTAAAGTGGACAATTTTCCCTGGTACGGGAGTCCATTCTTCTTTTATTCTTCTATAGGGTGGTAGGGTGGTGCTAGGGTGAGTTGTAGCTCATTGGCTATTGAGGCATCCATTCAGTTGACTACTGAAGAATCTCGGGCGTTGGAGCGTCCATCTGGTGGGAGCTGGAGAAGAATGCTTTTATAGATTCTAGGAAGTTGGAGCTTTACTTTCAATTGGAGTTGAATATTAAAGAATTATTAGAAAATCATTAGGTGGTTTTTGTCTTGAAGTGGGTTTTCACCTTAAAAAATGTGTGCATTTGTGTTCCTCTTGTTTACTGCTATCATTGTACAAACACAGATAATAATTGAAGATTAACTAATGCTCTAATTGAAAGGAATACTGATTCACCCCCCCCCCCTCAGTATTTCCAACAGCCATAACAGCTCATTATGTTGATTTGGTTGCACTGGATATGGTACGATATGGTACCACTTGACATTACAGGTGTGGTGTTGGGTAGTCCATATTTATATAACAGAAAAGTGATCTTCCATCGCCATGAGAACAAGTACCATTTTTTCAAGGATGGTAAGGAGTTTATTGTGAGAGCACATTCGAAGAAGCTAGAATCGTCTTTAGTGAATGCATGGCAACTGAAAAGGCTTGTCAATGCAAGTCAAAATATGAATTTGTTGATTATTAAGCAAAAATATTCTGTACATAATCATTTTCATGTTATTTCTGATGTAAATGATGATATTTTTCAGTCTGAAAGCAGGTCGTCATTGGAACAAGATGAAAAGATGTTGCAGAAAGTGACTTTGGTGTCGATCGGTGCAGAGAACAAAATGTCGGTGCAAAGTGGTGCAAAAATCCAAGAGAGGGAAAAGCATGCAAGCAAATAGGGCACAAAGTTCAGTGTGGATCAATGTTGGTTTCAGAATGGTAGATTGGTATGGCAAGAAAACTTGGTTGGGAATTGACACAAGTACATGGCTCATTTGGCAAAAATTTGCCATAAGGATAGTTGGCAAGGTGAATCTCATTTTCAATTTCCTTTGAAGTTAGACCATTGTAGAAACAGTATGTATTCTGAAAATTTCAGCTGATGTTCAGCAAATTTCAAACCAATCGGTCAGTGAATTCAAGGAAGAATTTATCTTTTTTTGAGAAGCTCAATTTGATGAAGTCAGGAAGATTTCAGTGGTTCAAGGTTGGAAAAGTGGAGAATCAGTCTCCTCATCTTCAATTTCTATAAATTAGAGAGCTTTTGGTGTCCAAAAGCTTCCCATTTGGGAGGTGTGATCAGGGGATCATGTCCAAAGTTGAAAAAAATGCTCAAAATTGAATTGCTGAGAATTGGTTGAAAGACGATCGGATAGGCCTCGTCGATGTGATGTTGGTGCCATGAATGGCACTCAAATCTGACATCATATGTGAAATTTATACAGGTTTTAAGTTTTAAGTATCCTTCAAAAATCTAGTTTGACCAAAGTTGACTCTGACTTTGGAAATATTAAAAAAAAGAATATTTCGAGAATATTCCTTGGAATATTCCCTAGAATATTCCAACTGGACAAATTATAAACTAACATGTGGCATATTTTGATTGGAAGATTGGTTGACTTTTAGTTTCACGGGCCAATATAAAGCTGCAATGTGACAGGCCCAGAGGCCACCATGTGGCCTAGAACAAGTCTTGTAAAATTATGTGGAGGACAAGGGATTCGAACACCTGACCTCTCATGCATAGAGATAACGCCTTATCGATCCGCCTATTCCAAAGTTCTTAACAAAAAATGGTGGTGGGTTTTACTTATGTTTTGAAAATCGTATGGGTGGAAAATTAAAGGGGCTAGCTCCTTAGGGCTAGCCCAACCATACATGTGACCCAAGCGTCCATGAACAGGGTCTTAACCCCAATGGTTATGGTAAGTGGTGGAGGTTAGGGTCATGTGGCCATGATACATGTACATTTTATGCTACGGCTTTATTAAACGGATTTGTTTACGATTTCCAAAACCATTGCCACATGTGGCCAGCATTAACATAAAAATTAAATGCTATTTTAATCGTCCCCTAATTTGGAAAGTGCACCACTAATTTTAGTGGATAGATCCAGTTTCAGCGCTCCTAACTGAAGTTGCTTCACTTTTAGTGGAGGGTTTTGGGGATAATTAGGCAGAAATTTGTTTTGAGTATAACTTCTTCAATATTGAACCAATTTGGACGAAATTTTGGTCAATTTTGGGTATTCTGAGAATTCTAGAGAGTTTGGGATAGGTTGCAAAGCCAATAGAGGTTTTTTTTAGCCACTTTGTCTCCAAGGAAGCTTGGATAGCCATTGGGGCCATAAGGGAAATGGAGCTGCATTGGGCTACACTTCACTGTTTGAGGTGAAATAAAAGCCATTCTTAGCTTATTTCTGTCATCTGAATTCAATTTCATAGCTTTTTAAACCTGTTTAGGCTTATTTCTCACTATAAAACCAATTTGAGCAACTTAATAGAGCAAGGAAATACCCATTGGGAACCTTGGACCTGAAAAATGTAGCCCAAGAGGGGTGAACTGCCTCATCATGTTGCTGTGTTGTTATGGTGAAGTTATGTTGCTTTGTATTTCTAATTTAAGATGTTAAACAGTAATTTTAATTAACATTCCCTCACACATAAACTCAGAAGCAGTTACCAAAAACACTTTGTTTAAATTGAAAGACATGATAAACACTTTTCACACTTAATTAAATGGAAATGGATACTTTTCACAACATTACAAATAGTTCCATTTTCATATCATTAATGATATGTTAATGTGGGTTGAAGTTTGCAGTGCGTTTTTAGTTTCATTTTTAGTTTTAGTTTCAGTGTACAAATTGTGACCCCATTGCCTAATGGATAAGGCACTGATCTAGAAATTCAGAGATCTGTGGTTCTTGGCACCTCCAATGAGCTACCATCCCTAGCTGGAGCCGATGTTAGAACTGGTATTTACATCCCACCCATCCCACCTTATTTTATTATTCTTTCACCTGATATCTATCATTATCATTGAACTCGCTTCGTTTTTAAACCATTTTTCCCAAGGATGCCCAAATCAGCATGGTTCACAAGCACTAAACCCTAATTTCCTATCCCACTGAGCTAGGATTTGATACAGAAATAGAGATATTTTGAGTAGAGGAGGCACAAGGTAGGTCATATCAGTAAGTATGAGGCCATTCCTACTCATAAGATCATGTCTGCATCATTTTTTAAGAAATCATTCCAAGGGTCAAATCATTGGCCACACATAGGGTCGGTTTTTCGTCAAATTGTGTTTCTGATCAAACAAAGATGAATTTGAAAAACGTGAGAGGATTTTTTCCATCATATACCAATGAAGAAAAACTACCTTTAGGTTTTATACAGGTGCAATATTTTTCTAGAAATATTAAAAATACAGGTGCCACAGGAGAGTTGTTTCACTTCTGGAGTGACCTTTGGAAAATCAAGTTTTCTCATAGTTGTAGTGTCCAAATCACTTGCTTGATAAGTCAAATGACAACTAAAAAGAGTGATATTTTCAATGAGCTATCATGAGATCAATTTTGAGTTGAGGAAAGCCTCCAAAAGTTGCTTGCAACAACACTCTCCATTTCTTCACCCTCATTCTGCACATTTTAACCATTCTTGGGAAAACCAACATTTTACAAGGGAAATAATCTCCAATAATAAAAAAAAGGTAGATTTGGAAAGTAGACAGAATAACCTTTCCAACGAGCTATCCTGGGACGAATTTGGACACCAGGAAGGCCTCTAAATGTGGTCTACAAAACGATACTACACAAAGAGGGCACGTTCACCTGGACGCTGCATGTTTAGCATGGTCACTACGTGTTTAGCCTGGACGCTGCATGTTTGGGAAAAAACTCAGTGAAAATTACAATGATGTTGTGCATTCTGCAAGGTCACTATGCGTTCAGCTGGGTCACTGTGCGTTCACCCAGGAAGTGCCAAATAACATTTGCCAGCTTGCTACTCCACAAATTGATGCCAAATCTTTGCAAAATGAGTGTTCAAGCTTCCATTCCCAGTAAGTAACATAATTATAATCTCTTTGATGTGTTATTTTTCTTCAAGAAAATTCAAAACCTATTTCTAAAGAAAGAAAACCCTAGTACTTATTAAAACCTAATTCACTCCCTAAACCTAATCCCTAAATTGTTATACACTTCCCCTCACATCCCTAAAATCATTCTCCTTTTTCCTTATCCCCATTCCCTAAACAAACTTATCCCTAATAGCCCTAAGTCCTAGGGATTTCAATTACCTAGAATCCCTTCACATTCCCATTTCCTTCATTTTCCAACACTTCCCTTGACCTGATATTCCTCCATTTCATTCCATCATCCCTAGGGTTTTTTACACCAATCATGGCTGAAGAGGATAACATAAGTTCTAGTGAGGAAGAGAGATAGGAGAGAAAGCCATATAAGAATGGAGGGAAAGTAATCAAACATGAACCAACAACTACCAGAGAGCTTATGGCATCTCCCCTCACTGTGTCATGCTTTAAGCATGTAGGCTCTTTTGAGTTTTGTGAAAAAGTGCAAAGAATCTAGTACCACCCTATGTTGACAAGATTTTTCATCTCTAACCTTCATGACAAACATGTCACCCTTGCTGAGATCATTTTCACTATGTCCACTGACATTATTGCAGCTGCTACAGGGATCCCAAATGTAGGGGAAAGATGGTTTAAACAAGGAAATCTCAATCATTATTATTATGAGCCATATCTTAAACCAAGGTACAAGAATGAAAAAAAGATGATTTTTCTTTTCTCCAACCTCCTTGACAGATATTTCCCCGTGATGAAAATCATCATGAAATAATTCATTTGTGAGGGAAGGTTTTCTAGACTCTATTCCTATCATATCCAGCTCCTCATGCACTTCACTAGGGTTAGAATGCTTCACATACCCTATTATCTCTATCAGAGCGTTGATAAGATGTCATTTATTGCCCAAAAGAGAGATTATGATCATCAAATGCAGAGTCTCTTTCACCACTCCCTTATCAAAATGATAGTCATGCATTAACTTGATTAGTTAAATATTCCATGGGACACCTTCATATCCAATGAGATTTTCTATGCCCCACCTAGTCAGCATGGCCAGAATGCACCTTCATCATCTCATCCTCCACCATCTATCCCTCCATCTCAGCCTCCTATTCATACATCATTACCAAATCATCTCCCTTAAACTAATTCACCTCACATTGACCCTTATTCTTCACCTTTTTAGAACCCTTCATCATCATCACGTCATGATTCTAAGTCATAAAGCAATGATGAAGACATTGAGGAAAAATGGGATAGTTTGGCTGAGGTTGAGCCACTGCCCAAAACTTACTAGAGAGGCTATAGGCATGTGTTTTCTTCACTTGGAGTGAAAGGGGCCATACCTTCTTCACCAACAAAATCAAGTACACAAAGATAAGGAAAATATGGCAAAAGTGGACATACATGAATAGGTAGACCTTCATGAGAAAGAGGTAGATTTTGAACTTGTAAACTTGGACATAATTGATGATGATGATCCTTCATTGATCACCCAAGAGAAGGAAGCCAAGATTAAAGATCTCCAAGCTAATCTTGAAAGGCCAAAGTTTGTCACTCACTTTCTTGAGCATGAAAACTAGCAGCTGAAGACCAAACACACCATTGAAGATGTGAGATGCATCAAAGCACAAAAAGAAGCAGAGAAGGCTAAAGCCTTACTTGAAGAGACATTAGAGAAGTTTGGTGAACCTGATGATGATGAGGATCAAACTCCAAGACAGAGACCTAGGACTAAAGGGCTGAAAAGAGCTCTAGCCATAGAGAGACAAAATGAAGGTGAACTAGCAGACCAAATTACACGAAATGAACAACTTGCCCTAGAAATCAGCGAGAACAGGGAACAATGGCTTGATAGAGCCAATATACACTTGGAGAAGTTGCTAGATAAGGCCAACAAGGACAATGACTTGTTGAGGACAAAGGTCAAACTTCATGCCTGTAAAGAGAGAATTGCATTGGCCAAGCTCAAAAGAGCCAATGCCAAAATTGAAGATTTGACCAAGCAAGAAGAGAAAGAGAAGTTAGATATACTTGCCAAGGTGTCACTCCATGCCTCAAACACTTGATCAATAAGTACCCTAAAATTTTTGACAAAATTTTGGCAAACTCAGCATTTTGTACCTTTCTGTGCTTTTGAGTTAATTTTATACACAGAAAATTTTCTAAACACGTAGCATCTTGGATGCTATGCTCTTTTTTGGGGAATCTAATGGACAAATGGCCACCACCAGAAGACTTTTAATGATGAGGACATCAACCCTATGAAGTTTCAAAGTTTTTGGAGGAGAACTGGTCCATAAAAAATTCAAAAAACCATAAAGATTTCACGTTTATGCCTCAAAATCTGCCTGGTCGCTGCGCGTTTACTAGTCTTGGGAGAAGTGGTTTTTAACAGGGAAAATGGGCATCATTTTGAAAATTGGGGATATTTTGGGAAAGCAGAATCAAAGGGATTTCCAAGAAGCCATCATGGAGTAGATTTGGACACCGGGAAGGCACTCAAATTCATCCTTCAACAGAGTTCATTATTTATGCCTGGACGCTACTCGTTTTACAAAGAAATTGTGTTTTTGTAGTGTTTAGAAATTTTCTGAGTTTTACTCCTGTTTTGATTTTTACTTTGGGAAATGTTGAATTTACCTATGTGAATGATGAATATGAATGTAATTATCATGTTATTATGATTTACTAGGGTAAATACATTAGTTAAATCAAGCATATGAGGTGTAATGAATCAGTTCATTTGAGATAGGAATGAATCACTTTTCTCATCCTATACACTAGTTATCAGTTCAAATTTTTGTGCAATATCTCCCTCACCTCATGGATTCAAACCCTAATGATGGGAGGAGGTGGTTTTCATGTCTATTTAGCTCATTTTTTCATAGGAGTCAAAGGTTGGAATCAGTATCATTTTTCTAGTTGATCGAGGGATTTGGCCAAGTTAATAAAGAGGAGTTGCAGCTACATTTATGGGATACCTATGGTATTGAATGTCTTTCATTGTTTCTTCTTTAGTCACATATTTTTGAATGTATTGTTCATCTTCACTTTCATGTCTATGTTATGATCTTTTAGAAGTGTGAAATTCAGAATACATGCTTGCACATGCTCTGTTTTGGGTAACTGGTCATATTTTGTTTCATTATATTCTGTCTGAGAGAATTACATATCTTATGCTTCCGTCAGCCTCCTTAAATTTTCTAAACCATTCCATAACAATTATTTTCAAGTGATTGAAATTATACCTACCTTGCTCCATTCATCCCTGCAACCCTAAATCTATTGCCCTGACCTACCTTTCCTTGACCTAATTCCTTTATCCGTTGATTTACCCAACCAAACCAAATCAAAACAACCCCTTTAACTCATTATCTAGGCTAAAACCATAATTTCTCCAGCCCTCCTGGCTGTGATCCTTTTGGATAGAGCCCTATCCAACTTGATAGGGCTAGCTATCAAGTCAAAAGCCTGGTTTGTGGTTACCTCTATTTGGATTCCTTCCTCAGCCTTGGGAATCTGGTGGAGTGATAACATACTAGCGTCATTGTTGGGGAAAGAAGAGACACACTTTTCCTTGGGTATATAACAAATATCAGATCTGATTGTTGATGGTGAACAACGATCAGGCACAAGAAGGTTGCACATCATTCACCTCACGAATCCAATGTTGAAAAATCCCAAGGTTCAGAATTCTCATGGCGACTCCACTCTTCAAGAACCGGTAGCTTGAAGAACTTCTTGGTGACACACTATTGTCAAAATGGGTTTGATTACTCGAAGGTATGCTCCTATGAATCAAGATCATATTCTTGGTTTTCCGAACCGTATTCCTCATATAGATTGGAAATCAGAACTGTCAAAGTTTAAGGGTCAAGACGATGAAGATACTAGTTTGCATTTGGTTAAATTTCATTTTCATATTCGTAGACTAAATATTGAGTTTTTAGAAGATTGTCTGATGAAGATGTCTATGGCTACCTTGGAGGAAAAAGTGATATCATGGTATGAGGATCTACCAAAATCTATTTTACATTCTCTAAAGGACTTTCATTTAGTTTTCTTTCAACATTATCAAAGCTCTAATTCTACCTTGTTAATGATTGATAGTTGTTGTGAGATCTTTGATAATTTCATTGAGTTTCTTGAAAATTTGTATGGGGATGAAGAATGTCTAGCTGATGAAATCATAGAATGCCTTCATGATTTTTCTTTCCAACAAGAATCAACAATTTCCTCCTTGGATGAAGAGAACCTTGAGCCTTTGCGTGAGAACCCTTTTCATCACCAAAAAGAATCAGTATCTCCCTCCTTAGACGAGACAGATTGGGTCCAAGAAAGAGAAGTGCCAATTCCCGATCCTAAAAATGAAAATCACCAAATCAATGTAAATTGACTTAAATCTTAGCCTTCTCCTTTGTCTGAAGATGAAATAGGTTAGCTCCTGAAAAATCATGTTATAGTCGAAGAAAATGTACATTTGCATCTCTTACATTGTTCACACAGTCAAGAATGTGTGAGTGAAGCATATTCCATTATTGAAAATGAAATTATGGGTTTGAATGATGATATTTCGTAGACTGGTGAAGCCATAGAGGAAGTAGTTGTGAGTTAACCGATTTGTGATGATGATTTCCTGCAAGAAGATCAGCTAGCAGATAATGTTGTCTTTCATGAAAAATATAGGACTATCATGTTTGTTAATCTTAAAGAATGTTTCTTATTTAAGGAAGACTTAGAATATGAATTTGAGGAATATGAGACTAAGAGAGACAGTATGCCAGAGATTGAGTTAGACTCTCTCACGCTTGAGGAATCTACAACCAACACTGGGATAACAGAAGGTTATACTTTCCTATGCCTTCCTATCGATCAACAACCAAGTGTTATTTCAAATCAGAATGAAGGGAGTACTTGTATTTTTGTTGTTGGCTCTCAAGACAAGGTAATGCTTCAGGATTTTCAAGATCTCTTCAGCAGTCTTTTGCAAGCATTGGAGAAGATGAATGTTTTTTTGTTTGTCAGCATAATTCTTGGTTTCAGTTTTTATTTTGAGTTTCCTACATGTACATCATTCTGCCTGCTCGAGGAAAGTGAGAGAAGAAATTCAGTAAGTAGCCATCTCTTGGATTGGTTACACTGGAAGGATCATTTCACTTAATCAGCAATTATGAAGAATATTAGAGTAGGTTGGTATCATTTCATTTTGATTTTATTTTATTTTCAGCAAGTGTTATCAAAATTCATCAAGGTTTGAAGCCCGAGGTGAAGGACCTAAGGCGTTAATGATCTGTTAGTGTGGTTTGAAGTTTCCAATGTGTTTTTAGTTTCATTTTACAGATTGTGACTCCATTTCCCAATGGATAAGGCATTGATCTACAAATTCAGAGATTTGTGGTTCTTGGCACCTCCAAGGAGCTACCATCCCCAGCTGGAGCTGATGTTAGTGATGGTATTTAAATCCCACCCATCCCACATTATTTTATTCTTCTTTCATCTCATCTCCATCATTATCATTGAACTCGCTTCGTTTTTTAACCATTTTTCCCAAGGGTGCCCAAATCATCATGGTTCACAAGCACTAAACCATAATTTCCTCTCCCATTGAGCTAGGGTTTCCTATGGAAACAGATAAATTTAAGCAGAGAAGGAATAAGGTAGGTCATATTAGTAAGTATAATGCCATTCAAACTCATAGGATTGTGTCTCCATCATTTTTTAAGAAATCATTCCAAAGGTCAAATCATTCGCCACACATAGGGTCGAGTTTTCTTCAAACTATGTTTCTGATAAAGAAAAGATGAATTTGACAAAAGTGAGAGAGGTTTCTATCCATAATAGAAAAAGGAATAAAAACCTCATTCAAGTTTTACATAGGTGTAATTTTTTTAGAGAAATGTTAAAAATACAGGTGCCAGAGGAGATTTGCTTCACTTCTGGAGCTACCTTGGAAAAATCAAGTTTTCTCCTAGCTGGAGTGTCCAAAGAAATTTCTTGATAAGTCAAATGAAAACTACACAGAGATATATTTCCAATGAGATATCATGAGCTCAATTTGGAGTTGAGGAAGGCCTCCAAATGTTTCTTGCAACAACACTCTTCATTTCTGCACCCTCATTCTGCACTTTTTTACCAGTCTTGGAAAAATCAACTTTTGAAAAGGATAATCAAATCCAATCTTTAAAAAAAAGGTATATATGGAAAGTAGATGGAATAATATTTCCAACGAGCTATCTTGGTCCCAATTTGGACGTCGGGAAGGCCTCCAGATGTGTTATGAAAAACGGTGTTGCACACAGAGGGCGCGTTCACCTGGATGCTACGCATTTAGCCTAGTCACTGCGCGTTTGGGAAAAATCTCAGTGAAAATTACAACGACGTTGCGCATTCTGTAGGGTCGCTACGTGTTTAGCTGGGTCGATGTGTGTTTACCCAGGAAGTGCCAAAAAACCTTTTCCAGCTTGCTACTCCACAAATTGATGCCAAATCTTTGCAAAACGAGTCTTCAAGCTTCCATTGCCAGTAAGTGAAATAATTATCATCTCTTTGATGTGTTATTTTGCTTCAAGTCAATTCAAAACCTATTTCTAAAGAAAGAAAACCCTATTACTTATTAAAACCTAATTCACTCCCTAAACCTAATCCCTAAATTGTTATACACTTCCCCTCACATCCCTAAAATCATTCTCCTTTTTCCTTATCCCCATTCCCTAAACAAAATCATCCCTACTGTTAGCCACTAATAAATTTTGTTATACCAAGAAGTGGCTAATTTTTTTCTTCAAAACTTCAAGAGATAATTCCCTTTTAAAACCTATCATCTTTGAAGTTTGTATGAAGATAACTAACCTTTAAGTTAAACTTCACTGCTGTTTCCCTTTTATCCTAAAAAATATGTTGTTTGCCAAGAGAAGACTGCTTTAAAAATCCCATTTTCCCTCATTTTTACCCCTCCTTTCACTCGTAAATAAACCTCATTTTTCACCCTTTTTCCTTCATAAAACCCCCCCACAAGCCTCATTCAACCTTCAAAATCACTCCAAAATCCCTTTTAAACCTTATATTTCTCTATTATTTGGTTTTAAAAAGCCTCCATTTACCTATCGGAACCACTATTTTGGCCTAAAAACACTATTTTTAAGGCCTAAAATAGTGTAAAAACCTTATAAAATTCCTAAGCCCCCAAGGGCTTAATCCCTCTGGCCCTTGTTCTCATAGGACTTACAGCCCCGCAACCAGGCACTAAAGACCTTTAAAACCCCCCAAAAACCCGACTTTCCTCTATTTCTTCTTTTCCCTGATGAAAATGATAAGATTGAATGTGGACCATTGATCTTTCCAGATCGACAGTCGTCGTCGCGCCCGATCTCCTCTTTCACCTTTTCCTCTACCCATTTAACTCCGCTCGATCGAAAAATCTCGACCGTTCATTCTTTAGATCCTACGGTCGGGATCTAACCCGATAACGCCCCCGCCTTGCAAAGCACTCGCCCAATCTAAACGCGACACATGTACTCCACTATCTCCCCGGCCCGCAGCTTCCCCCGTCGCATGCAATTTGCACCGTCGGATTTGCACCCCTTCATCTGACTGCCAGTAGCACGTTTTTCATTTTTTTATGCATGTGGTTTAACGCCAAGAAAAAATGAAAAAAAAGTGGTTTTGGAAGGACACGTGTCAGTTAGTGAAGCATATCGTGTTTTTTTGAGAAAAATTTAAAACCACTTCGATGTCGCGTGAAAACCACTCAATTTTTCCGCCAAACCACTTCTCCCCATTGCATTGACTGTCTCCTTTTAATCTTGGCCATCAATTATTTAAATCTGGCGGCTTCGATTATGTTTCACCTCCAAGTATTTCGCCCTCTTATTTGCTCCCAAAGGAATTCCTCGTCGATCTTGACCATTCATCCTTTTGATCGAACGACTCTCATCCATTCTCATCCCCATTTCTTCTGCCATCTTTCTACTCTCCCCAAAAGTTTCGTCGAGCTATCTTGGCCGTAGATCTTTAAGATCCAACGGCTCTAATCACTTTGAGATCCCATGTCTTTGCTCTTCCCCTCTGCTATCTGAAAGACTCCTTCACAAGATCTTAGTCATCAATTGTTTAAATCAGATGGCTCATATTACTTCTCAACCCCAAGCCTTTCCCCCTCCATCTATCCTCCGAATATTTTATGATGAGATCTCCACCGTCGGATATTCTAATCGAACGGCTCTGATTAATCCTCCCCGCCAACTCATTTTCTCAACCCCTATTTCTCCAAATGTTTCATCAACTAATCTCCACCGTTCATTTCTTTTATCTGACAACTCTGATTAAACTTCCCTCCATTTGAATTTCCCCTCTGCATTATAAATTCCCAATCAATCTCAGTCGTTGATCAATATAGATCAACGGCCCGAACTTAATCTTCCCTCCTTTTCATCCGACCGCCTCCCCATCAAACCCATTAAGCAATCTCAATCGTTGATTTATCTGGATTGACGGCCATGATTTATTCTCATGCCCAGAGCTGTCTAAACCTATCCTTCATGGATTTTCTTAACTTTCTTCATTTTTTGCAGGTTTATAAAGGTTTTTCCATTGTTTTTAAATAAAACAAAAGGCCATGGATGACGATCCACAGGCCACTATCCAAGAAAAACAGGGAATCTACAGGGTTCAACCTATGATTTTTTCGTGCATCATGAGCATTGGTAATATTATAAAACCCTTCGCGCACCTGAAACATAGCAAAAACACAGTCAGAGTCCATTTATTAAAGAAAATCAACATTGAAGACAGGAGATCAAAGAGTATCAGTGTTTAAAGGTTTTAAGCAGAGTTTAAAGGGATTTAGGCCTAAAACAATCAAAAATCAAGTACCTGATCTACAGTCAGCAAAGTATGAAGACCTGAAGACAAGAATTAAGCCTAATTAGGCCTAAAACACAGATCAAAGGCAAATTAACAGTGTTTTAGGGAAAAACAAGGGGATCTATCAGTCCGAGAAGCCTCCACTGCCACATCAGAGGCTAATTGAATCCTCTCCAGCTACCAAAATCCACCTACAGCCTCAAAGAAATCAAAGAAGGCATATTTATTGCCTATTTCAAAGATATTTCCCTAAAGATAGCTAAATATTTATGTTAAACAAAAGAAGATATTTCAAACTGTCAGTGAAGTTATTGTAAAAGATAAATAGGCCTCGAAGTCAATATTTTTGCCCATCAAGCCTAAAAATAGCAGAAACAGAGTAATGAAGCAGAGTTATAGATAAAATACATTCCTGCCTTAGGCCTTGTAGGGTTTTCAATGCTAGGATTTGCATTTAGTGTAGAATTTATTACCCTTGAATCCTAAAACTCTTCCACCTCCTCATTTCTTCTATAAATACTTCTGAAGAAGATGAGAAGTTGTTGGTTGATTGTTCACTAGTTGTAATACTGAAACTCTTTGAAATGTTACATAGTCTGTCTGAAGTTGAGGAAGAAATTGAAGTCTTGGAACCTTGATTATGTTGTTGCATGCTTGTTCTTGAGAAGGCTCTATCATTGGATCCATGAGCTTGGCTATTGGTGAAGTATTTTGAATTGTTTGATGTTTTCTCCTATTTTCATTTTGTTCCATAAATGTTTAATATAGTAGGATGAAAAGCTTAGGCTAAGAAATGACTCCTAGAAGCACCTTAGACCTGTTCATCGTTCACTGTTTTATGTTTTCTTCTGCTGAGGTATTTTAGAGTCTTTAATCTCTCTCTTTAGTCCTCATGCTTGTTTATTTATCTAATAGTTCAAATAGTTGGTTTCAGCATGATTTATGGTTCTCCCTGCTTGTCTGTTGCCACTTGAAAACTATTTTTGAAGTCTCCCTTTGAAGTACCATTGTTTATAGTTAACCAAGGAGGTCTGTTTTGATCATACCTTTTGTACTTGCTTGAACAATTGTTTTAAAGGTCTTTATAGTTGTGATCATAAATGTTTTTAGGTGTTCCCTCTTCTATGACTGCAAATTCTAAGTCATTTGAAATAAAATATTTGAGGAAATAGGATGTGCTCCCGAATCTTAGATTTCATTTTAAAAGTTGTTTTGAAGTCATTATTTTCTTAAAGTGTGGTTTGTAGAATTCATGGTTAGCCCTGTCTATCAAATACCTCTTTATTGTTCAAGTTATGTTTTAAAATTCACTTTGTTGAGAATTCAAACTCTCTTTCCAAATCATTAATGTCCATCTCATTCACAAAACCAAAGGATCCTGTGACCAAGTTAGATTTTCCCTTTGATATCCAATATCCATTGATAAGTTTATCATAAACCTCTTCTTGACTCCATTGCCCAATGAATCATACACTTCTCTTTTCTACCTATCTTTCCTAGACCTTTCATGTTCTGCTATGTCAATTCAACCAAACAGACAAACAAACACTTGCACTTAATAACTAGTCTAAAACTAATACTCAAAGCAAACAAGATAAACCTTTGCAAACAAGTAAATTTGAGAGATCCCTCTCTGAGAATAGGAGGACTAGATTCTGGAACTCTAAAGATTGGTTCTGATGTTGCCTTGTCTTTTGATTTGCCAATCTGTCAAAACAAAAGACCCCAACACCTACTAGCCCTAAGTCCTAGGGTTTTCACTTACCTAGGCTCCCTTCACATTCCCATTTCCTTCATTTCCCAACACTTCCCTTCACCTCATATTCCTCCATTTCATTCCATCATCCCTAGGGTTTTTTACACCAATCATGGCTGAAGAGGAGAACAAAAGTTCTAATGAGGAAGAGAGACAGGAGAGAAAGCCATATAACAAGGGAGGGAAAGTCATCAGACATGAACCAATAACTACCAGAGAGCTTATGGCATCTCCCCTCACTATATCATGCTTTAAGCATGTAGGTTGTTTTGAGTTTTGTGAAAAAGTGCAAAGAATCCAGTACCACCCTATGTTGACAAGATTGTTCATCTCTAACCTTCATGACAAATAGGTCACCCTTGCCGAGATCAATTTCACTATGTCCACTGACATTATTGAAACTACTACAGGGATCCCAAATGTAGGGGAAAGATGGCTTAAACGAGGAAATTTCAATCATTATTATTATGAGACATATCTTAAACCAAGGTACAAGAATGAGAAAAATATGATTTTTCATTTCTACAACCTCCTTGACACCTCCAACCTCTTCTTTCCAATGTGTTATTTTTAGGTGCAAGTGGTGGGACACCTTTGATCGGAATACTATAAATGAAGATCACGATAGTGTGTTGATATGTATCAACTCTAGAAAGATGTGGGATGAAGCTAAGGAGCCCTATGTTTTCCCCAAACACTACAACCAGGTGTTTTTTTATCTAGATGTGTAGGATAGGGATTTTTGGTTCGTATTGAGACATGACCCTAGAACAAAACATATTTTTGAGATATCATGCCAAGCGAGCTGGAAGATAATGAGGGTGATCGTGAGAACTGAGAGTGATATGGTACATGTTTTATTTCATCATTTATACTTTTTAAGGTGGGTTTTTATAAATAAGACTTAATTACCTTATAACTAAGACTCGTTTTTTCGAAACATTATAATATGTATTTTGAATTAATTGGTAATTTGCATTGTGTTAATGTTAAAATCATTTCACTTGATACTTTGCAATTATGTTGATCTCGAAAACAATGACATATTGTGTAAAGTTCATTTTTTTTTGTATGTAATATCATAATAAAATAATGATAATTCTAAATTACATGAATGTATTTGCATTATTTTCTAAACTTTATTATGTTACAAAAATTCATATTATTCTAGATTTATTATTTTACAATTATTTATATTCATACAAATTTACAATTTCACAAATATGGCAATTTAACAATATTTACAGTATACATTTTACTTACGGTAGTTATGGTTCAAAATTGACAATTAGTTTATAATTTTACAAAATTACAATTTTAAAAATTTTAATGATGACAATACATACAATTATAATTAGAATTTTACAATTTTACAATACAATTACAATTACAATTTTATAATTTTACATACAATTACAATTACAATAATTTGGCATTAATACAATTAAAATTTTACAAATATTTTACATACAATCACAATTTTACAATTTTACATATAGACAATTACAATTAAAATTACACTTTGAATTACTATTACAATAAAACAATTTCACATACAATTACAATTTTACAATTTTACATATATACAATTACAATTACAATCATTTCACATTAATACAATTAAAAATTTACAAATATTTTACATACAATTACAATTAAATTTACAATTACAATTACAATTACAATTTTATAATTTCACATACAATTACAAATACAATTTTAGAATTTTACATACAATTACAATTTTACAATTAAAATTACAATTACAATTATTTCACAATAAATTAAATATTACAATTACAATTACAATTATAGTTATAGTTACAATTTTATAATTTTACATACAAATACAATTACAATTACAACTTCACAATTTTACATATATACAATTACAATTAAAATTACAATTACAATCATTTCACAATAAATTAAATATTACAATTACAATTAGAATACAATTACAGTCTTACATACAATTAATATTAAAATTTCAAGTACAATCACGACATAATATTTAATAAATATTATACAATATTAAAAATAAACATCATGATCATGATAACCATCATACAAACATCATATTTGACTAAAAAACCATTTAGATTTGCTACATCATGTAATTATCCTGATCATGATCATCTAACAAAACACAAGCATTGTATAACATCATCACAACACAAACATCAAATATACATATCATGTCAAATAACAGTTATCACATACACATCTATCTGCAAGCTGCACATTTAATGAACATATCTAACATGACCTAACAATATACACATCATGATGAACACCAACATGAAAATTAAGCACATCTGCAACATGAACATAAAATACATGGACCATATATATATATATATATATATATATATATATATATATATATATATATATATATATTGTCAAAAATATACAACTGTAATATGCATATAAATGTCAAATATCAGCTAGTGGTACATCAATAGTAGTACTAGTCGAGCCCTGCTCAGTCAATGGTGCAGCCTCGACATGCTCAGATAGATGTCGATCATCACGTGCCTGCTGATCTGGAGGTTCCTTATGTTGATCAGGATCAACTACCTGCTCATGATGACTTGTGGATGGTCCAGCCTGTTGATCTGTGGATGGTGTTGTGGTTGGCTTAGTCAATGGCCTTCCTCCTAAAATGGACCTGCGCCCTCCTCAAGATCAGGTGCCTGCTCATGATCATGACTGTTGTATGATGTAGGTTGCTCATCTCTGATGCAAGGTGGAGGAGGAGGTGGAGTACTATTTGAATGATGATGACTCCCTTGACCATGATCATTAGACGATGCGCTACTTGACTGTTGATGTACTACATCTCCACCACGCCTACGTCGACCACCCTCCTTGCCCGCACTAGTAATTTAATAGCTCCAACAATATGTCGCATCAGGGTCAACATATCATGAGGCATGCCTCTCCATATCGTTGTCAGCCTATCATCAGCATGTATCTCTCTAATAGTGACCAACCTGAATCCCTCTGCCACTAGGAGTCGACAGAGTTGGTCACCCAACTCCATCCTAAATCTAGTGTGAAGCCTACACCTCACACCCGCCGATACGTGTGCGTGATCATGAGGACCAGGTATGTCACCGGTCTCATCCTCTACATCTCCCATATCCTCGTCAGCTGGATCTACACCTGGATCATTTGGTGGTGGTGGCATCTCATCGCCAACAAATGAACCAATATCTACAAAATAAAGATAAGTACACAACAATAATTGGACAATTTCATTAAACAATTTAATAAATCAAGTTAAAGAACGTGTTAGAATAAATTTAAAGAAAACACCAATATCACCTCTCTCATTCGGTGGCTCATCATCTATGAAGAGGATGTTGGCACAACCTCACCAATCCAAACTAGCATACGAACATGGCACCGGAACGAAGGCATGATCATCAACACTGGATAGCAACTCCAGTGCATCATCAGATATCCTGGCAGAAAATTCAAACTCACCCCTCTTGGGCATCATCTGGCCCCACATATCCATCTGTACGTGCAACATCAGCCTACGAGGCTACCAAAAAAAATTATGCCTTATCTCTAGAAACCTCTCAAAAAATAAACAAAATAAATTTGAAGCAAAATGGAAGTTCACCCTCCCTTGTGCTTGAGAACAAAATATATTTAATGTTGTACAAAACTACCACAAAAAAATCGCAGACAACCTCATAAGTTGTGGTGCCTGTAATAAAGAATCAACATAAAATAAAAGCAGGCAACTAATGTGTTTCCCGTCACTCATATGGTGTGCAATGGTTGACAGTAGTAGTGAGAGGCACCTCACCTCCTCTGCACCAAACGATCCAATACATAACTGACCACAGGAGACCTGGAAACCTGTAGGAGAAATTATATCGGAGCTAATGTATCTTTGGGAGTACACCAACTAACTCTGTTGTGTAACCAACTCCAAAAATAGAAGAAAAGAGATATGAACGCCTTAAAATAAGCCACTTCGAGGGGGCAACCTCCAATACATTACATAAATGAACAATTCTTGGATGATACAAATGAACAAAACCTCCTTCTATATATAGGAGTCCATGGGGCCACAATATAATCCAAGTGGGGCCACAATGTAATCCTAGCCGACCTAATAATAATAATGTAAGGGCACAATAATAACAATATGGGGGTTAAGGGGGTACAATAATAACAATAAGGGGGGCTACACTAACATAATAGGGGGCTACACTATTAATATAGGGACTTAACATGCCCCTCTCCTTCAAAAAAGTGTTGTACTCAACGCTTGAGTAGCTCCGGGTGCTTCTTTATAAAATTCTCATCCTCCCATGTAGAATCTTCAGTGGGTAAGTTCTTCCACTTGATGAGATACTCTGAAATTGATTGATTCCATAGCTGTCGAGTTCTTGTTTCCCTGACCGCTTCAGGTTCCAATATGATTTTTCCTTCCTCATCAAGTTCTGGCAATATTGTTTGAACTGGAAGATTTTCACCTATAACCTTTTTTAAGCATGAAACATGGAAAACTGGATGTACTCGCGAAGAAGCAGGAAGCTCCAATTTGTGTGCCATAGAACCAATCTTTTGCAACACCTTGTAAGGACCATAGTACTTTAGTGATAATTTATTATCCTTCTTAGCTTGCTTGAGGGACATTTGTTTGTATGGTTGTAGCCGTAAAAATACCCAATCTCCTACATCAAAACTTCTCTCACTGCGATGTTGATCTGCCTGTTGTTTCATTCGATTTTGTGCCAAATTCAGGTTATCCTTTAAGAATTGGAGAACTTCTTGCTGATGCTCGATGTGATCTTCCACTGCTTGAACCTTCGAATTTTCCCTTAAAGATGATGTGATGGATGGTGGATGATATCCATAAAGTGCCATAAATGGGGTCATTTTTGCTGCGGTATGGAAGGAAGTGTTATACCACCATTCAGCGAGAGGTAACCACTTGACCCATTGTGTTTGTTTATCGGATACAAAACAACGAAGATATCCTTCCAAACATTTATTTACTATCTCAGTTTGACCAGCAGATTGAGGATGATAAGATGAGCTATGAGCTAATTGAGTACCCAAACAAGAAAATAACTCCGTCCAAAAATTTCCGGTAAAAATGGGATCTCTGTCGCTCACAATAACCCTTGGGCTTCCATGTAGCTTTTGAATTCTATCCATAAATGTAGTAGCAACTGTACTTGCTTTAAATGGATTAGATAATGCACAAAAGTGTGCATACTTGGTAAGTCTATCAACTACCACCATGATGACACTCTTTCCTTCGGACTTAGGTAAACCTGTGATAAAATCCATTAAAATCTCCTCCCAACGTTGACTTGGAATGGATAAAGGTTGTAGAAGTCCCAGGGTCTTAATTGTTTCCACTTTATTCTGCTGGCAAACCAAACATTCCGCCACAAAATTTTGAATATCAGATTTAAGGCCATCCCAAAAAAATTCTTTCTTCACCCCATGGTAAGTTTCCTGAGTGTCCTCCTAAAAGAGAAGTGTGCGATTCCAAAAGAATATTTTGTTTTAGTTGGGAATTCTTACAAAGATATAAGCGATCTTTGTACCATAAGGTATCATTTTTCCAACTAAATGTATCAGATGTACTAGGATCTTGCTGCAACTTTTGAATGAGTGTCCATACATCTTTGTCCTTCTTCCATTCATCTCTTGCTTCGGTTATCCAATCTGGTTGGATAATAGAAATGGCACAAAACAATGCTTCCACCTCTTCATTCTTTCTTGAGAGTGCATCTACAACAACATTAAGCTTTCCTTTTTTGTAGATTATTTCAAAGTCATAACCCAACATCTTTGTGACCCATTTTTGCTGCTCTTCTGAAGATAGTCTTTGTTCCAAAAAAGTGTTTAAGACTATCATGATCAGTTTTTACCTTGAAGTGTCTTCCCATTAGGTAAGTTCGCCATTTCTTTAGTGCATGCAGTATTGCTAACATTTCCTTCTCATAAATAGGTTTTTGTAAATACTTTCCTTTGATTGGACGACTTTCAAAAGAAATAGGTCTTCCTTCTTGCATTAAAACAACACCAATTCCATTTCCTGAGGCATCACATTCCACAATAAAGGTTTTTGTGAAGTCTGGCATAGCTAAGACCAGTGCTAAGCACATTGCCTCTTTAAGATGTTCAAAGGCCTTAGTTGCTTCAGGAGTCCATGAAAATGCATCTTTCTTCAATAATGTTGTTAGATGTGCTGCTATTCTCCCATAATTCTTAACAAACTTGCGATAATACCCTGTTAACCCGAGAAATCCTCGCAACTTCTTTATGGTTGTGGGGACTTTCCATTCCTTAATGGCTTTAATTTTGTTAGGGTCTACTTTAACACCCTCGTGAGATACAATATGACCCGGATATTCCACCTCTTGTACTCCAAAGAAACATTTGGATTTTTTTGCATATAATTGTTTCTCCTGCAATAGTTTGAGCACCCTGTCAACATGTTCAACATGATCCTTCCAAGACCTGCTGTAAATTAGTATATCATCAAAAAATACTAGCACAAATTTTTTAAGGAAGGGTTTGAAAATGGAATTCATCAACCCTTGAAATGTAGAAGGTGCATTGGTAAGGCCAAAAGGCATGACCAAAAATTCATAATGACCCTCATGAGTTCGAAATGTTTTTTTTGGAATATCTTCAGTCTTCATTCTAATTTGATGATATCCTGAACGAAGATCCAACTTGGTAAAATAAATTGCTCGATGTAATTCATCCAATAATTCATCAATCACAGGAATGGGAAATTTGTCTTTAATGGTGAGCTTATTGAGCTCCCTATAATCCGGACACATTAGCCATGATCCATCCTTCTTGTGTACCAATACTACAGGAGCAGAGAAAGAACTTTGACTAGGTTGAATTATACCCGCCTCTAACATTTCTGCAATCATACGTTCAATTTCACTCTTTTGGAAGTAAGATATCTATAAGGCCTGATGTTTGGAGGAACACTTCCTGGAATCAAATGAATAGCATGATCATGATCACGAATAGGTGGGAGTCCTTTGGGAGTTTCAAACACCTTGGAATGATTGTCCAAGACTTGTTGGAGATCTTCAGAAATAGATGATTTTGATGTCGGAACTTCTAGAGAGCATAATTGTGCAATTACACCTCGTTGTTCTTTCTTTAGAAGCTTTGTCATGACATTAGAGCTTATTATCCTTCCTGGCTTCCCTTCAATACCCCGTAATTCGAATTCCTTTCCTTCTGAAAAAAATTTCAAGAAAAATTCTTGAAAATTAAAAGCTACCGTCCCCAAAGATTGTAACCATTGTACTCCTAGTACAACATCAGCACCTCCCATAGGAATGGCAAGCATTGGACTAGTCAATACATATTCCCCCATGGTTAGCTTGATATTATGGCTTTTTCCAGAGCAATTTATAGTTCCTCCATTTGCAACCATCACTTGACATTCTGGTGCTGGGTATAGGAAACAATTTAATTCCTTGGCTACCTTACAATGAATAAAATTATGGGTGCTACCTGAATCAATCAACACTATTACCTTTTCTTCTTGATCTGTCCTGCTATCTTGAGAGTTTGAGGAGTGGTAATTCCTGCCAGTGCATTACATGATATGGTCGGATTCATTTCTTCCTCTTCTATGGATGGTTCCTGGTGTGTATCCTCTTCTTGTTCATTTTCTTCTTCTTCTTCACAATCTATGTAAAATAATTTCTTTTTAGCACACTTATGACCTTTAGTGTATTTTCTATCACAACTGTAGCAAAGCCCTTTTGCTCTTTTTTCTTCCAATTGTTGTGGTGTCAACCTTGTGGGTTGTGGAAATCTAGGAGTAGCAACACTTCCATCTTTATAGAAGTGAGTGGTAGGCTTCCTTGTCGCCATAATTTTACATTCAATTTTTCTTGCCAACCTGAATGCCTTCTCCAATGAATCAGGTTCCAAAACTTGAACTTCATGTTGGATGTTATCCTTTAAAGTACCTATGAAGAGATCAATCCTGTGTTCCTCTGGAATATCAGTTACCCTTATATTCAATTTTTTGGAAGTCCTCAATGTGCTCCCCCACTAAACCCTTTTGTTTGAGATTTATCAATTGGCTAAAGAAGGTGTTGCTCTTTGTATCCTCATAATGTGCTATCATTTCCTCCGTAAAAATTGACCAAGTGACAATTTTTTTACGGGAGAAAAACCATCGATACCATACAAATGTATTTTGTTCTAAATGTAAAGTTGCGATGCGTACCTTTTGTGTGTTTTGCACATTATGGAGATCAAAATATTGCTCCATTTGTAGTATCCATGTTACAGGATCCTTTCCATCAAACTTCCTTATATCCATTTTTGGAATATGGTGGTTCTTCCCGCCAACATTAGAGTTTATGAAATCACGATTAACATTTATTTTGTTCTCATCATGAGGTTCTTCTACCATCTTTTCACCATTAGGAAACATTTCTTGTATCAACTTGGTCAAATCTTCAATGTCTTCTTTTAGATCATTCTTCATGTTTTTCATGTTGTTTTCCATGTTGTCTTTCATGTCATCCATCTTAGCTTCCATGCCAGCTTCCATGCCATCTATCTTAGATTCCATGCCATCTATCTTATATTCCACGCCTTTCTTTAAACCATCCATCTTAGTTTCCACTCCTTTCTTCAAAATTTCCATGTCATTTTTTGTTGCTCTTTGCGAGAGCGAAATTTGTTGCACTTGCTCTTGTAATTTTGATATGTCATGTTGCCATTCTTCGTCTTCATGAGTCATAGTAGAGCTTTCCAAAGGCTTAATGGGTGTTGAATTCTTTTAGGGGCCATTTTATAATCCAATACTGATATGTATTCTACAATATGCCCTTGCAATCAATTCAACTTGATTCTTCAAACAAGACTTATGCAATTCGGAAAAAAAATTACACACCTTTTACTTGCTTTAAGGAGCTCGATATTGAAATTGAATTATCTCTGCAATTAAAAATATTCGATATCTGAAATTCAGCCCTTTAGTATCCCTCTGAAGCTTCTTTCAAATGCCACAGGTCTGACCTGATTTGGATTCTCCAAGACAAAGTTGTGTCCAATCTCCCACAATGACCTAATTCTGGACTGGTTCAGTAGAGCGAACTTGTACGACTTGCCACGTGTCACTTTTTCATCCTTTGTCTCTGAAATTGATATCCAAGAAACTAAAGTCTGGGTACTTGCAACCAATTTTTACGGCACTCTAATCCAATGCCCAGAGAGAGAGTTATTGAACTTTTCCCACGATCACCTCTTTGAGATGAAATTCAGGAGCCTGAAAAAGCACTACCTTCCACAGATCATATCTCCAAAAATATTGCGAACCAAGCTCTGAAATTTTTTGATGAATTTTCTCAGTATTTCAGATTCACACCATATTAATTTCAGACTCTGAACCTTCGTACAAAAAAATTTATAGCAAAAATTCCACGATGACCTGTTTAGGAGCTTGAAAAAAGACCTGACTTCCACAGATCATATCTCCGAAAATATTGCGAACCAAGCTCTGAAATTTTTATAAAAGCTTCCTCAAGATTTCAGCTTCGCACCCTAAAAATTTCAGCTTTTGAACCTTCGTAGAAAAAAAAGTTATAGCGAAAATGCCACGATGACCTGTTTGGAGCAGCGAAACCCTAGAATCCAAACCTCTGATACCAAATGTTGTGTAACCAACTCCAAAAATAGAAAAAAAGAGATATGAACGCCTTAGAAATAAGCCACTTCGAGGGGGAAACCTCCAATACATTACATAAATGAACAATTCTTGGATGATACAAATGAACAAAACCTCCTTCTATATATAGGAGTCCATGGGGCCACAATATAATCCAAGTGGGACCACAATGTAATCCTAGACGACCTAATAATAATAATGTAAGGGCACAATAATAACAATATGGGGGTTACGGGGGTACAATAATAACAATAAGGGGGGCTACACTAACATAATAGGGGGCTAAACTATTAATATAGGGACTTAACAAACTCCCTATTGCATAACTGACAGGGACCTCTAAGAACAAGGGAAAATCCCACCCTCTCCTAGATAGATCAATAATAAAATATAAGTCCTCCTTAGTGGGTGCATACCACTAGTTAGGACCAACTCGGAAAGCCTATCGGTGGGCATTCCACCTGAAGATGAGTTGTTGTTGTTATCACAAAATATGACCGTGATAGGCTGCTCATCAAGTAGACTCTGAGTAACTCTTTCAAACCAATATTTTGGCTGAGGTTTAGCCTCCTCAAACTGAGAGGGCTCTCTCAATAGGTTTAATATTTTTTATTAATGATTAGATGGCTAACTCTAGGAATAAAAAGGATAAAAATGTATAACTAGTTGAATCAAAGATTAGCAAACACTCATTGTGCCATGGATTCAAGATAGTCTTCAACAAAACATCATAATCTATCAAACATGGAAGTCAAGGCAGTTGGAGTCTAGTTTTATGAGAAAAACAGTAACACAGTGATAAAACACAATCTATTTTCATGTGAGGGAAGTTAGAGCATTGTCAAATGAATTCTAGGTAGCACATACAAATACTACTACAAGTAGGTAATTGAAAAGGCCATAAAAAAATGATACACTTAAACTCCTTGTGAATATTGAGTAGTCAAACAAATCTCTGTATTAAGTTGAGAAGAACATAGTGACATACAGTAACACAATTTCCTTGCTAATGAAAAACGCCAACCTTGGTGAATTCGACCTCATGCTTCATATAGAGCATTTACAATCTTGGATTCCATGATCCATCATTAGGAGAATTCAAATTTCCATTCTTGACACCTATTCTATTCATAAAACAAACTATTAATTACAAACTGACAGCCAAACTGTCTTTTAAGAGTCCTAATACAAATAGGAGTGAAACTACTAAAATGTTTGAAACAACATTATCTAAAACTTTAATGCTTTCTTGAAAGGTGCAAATCCATGATTTCGAACTTTGATGATGCCTCCAGCCTTGTTGTAAACTTGTTGATTTATGACCTAGCTGTCCTAAAAACCAGGAGACAGAGTTCCTGCTTTTTAGCCCTTAACCTCCATGTTTATCTTCGAGCAACTTTGTTAACATTGATGACTATTTCATATGTGTCACATGTGCTATTATTCCCTTGAAAACTTTAATCCTCCACCTGTGCAAAGAAAATCTTTACAAATTTGAAAAAGGCATGAAATATGACTGCGCTACGAAAGTAGCCTATTTTCGTAGCGCAGTTTTTTACATTACTGTAAAACATTTCCTTTAACCATTCTTTCTATTGTTTTGCAATTTTATTCTTCACCTGTGATTTTCATCTTTCCACCAGCAACATTAAAACTTGAAACCCATCAATCCTTATCTCAAAAATCTATATATAAAGTGCCAAAAATCATCTTCAGCAATTTCGTAGCCCGCTACGAAACTGCTGTGTAGGCTCTTTTTTAAACACAATCTTCAGAAATTTAAAGTTTGAGGATATTCAAAGCTTCTCCAGTACTGATATCAACATCAAAAAACAAAACAACTTAACTTTAAAGGTGTTTTTCCTCAAAATGGTCTTCTTCTTAATGACAAACTGATTTAAGATTTATCATTTACTGCCCTGTTTCATTACCCTGTTTCACTATTTCTTTAGTTTCTCTTGAGATCTTTTCAACTGAATTTCTAGGTCTTCAACCTATCTCCTTAAATTTCTATTGGTAGCTCTCAACTGAGTATTTATTACTCTCACAAATCTGGCTTCTTTTATTGTTGGTACATTCCAAGTGAAATATTGTGTTTCACTGCTAATGATTTCAGGTTAGCAACCCTTTCAACCTCCCAGAGGGCTTTCATCCTCTTGAAATTTTTCTTTTCAACAGCATGCTTTATTGCTCTCTTCCTTAGCCTGGAAATTTCAAGATTAGATTATTTCAACCTTTCCTCCGTCTCTGCATAACTGATTTTTTCTATTTGAGTGCGGAATACTCTGTTTTTTACCTTTTCTGGTACAGGTGATGAAAGGTTTATAATTTCTTCATGAACAGTGGAAGCTTCCTCTATTTTCTCCAGCTCAACATGCTCTTACATCTTTTTGGACTGTCTGGTTATAGGCTTCCTTGCCTTGAATACAATTGCTCCAACTTCATCATTGAATACTAGTTTCTTGGATGACTTCATATTTTTCTGCTTTCCTTCATCAATTTTTTTGAAATCGGCTCAAACCAAAGGGGACTCTTCTATATCAATGGCTTGTTAGAGATCATCCAAGTTTCCCTTTAAGCCTGGAGTATCACTTGCTCCTGAAATCACTGCTTTACCCTTTTCTTTTGCAATTTGACTCCTAGTCAATCTCTATTGAACCTGTTTATTAGCTGACTATTCCTGTGCAATCTCTTTAACTTCAACTATCCTTTGTTTTGCAGGTTTAGGAGTTTCAACAATAACCACTGATGCTTTTCCTACTAGCTCTTTCATCTGTTTCCTAGGTTTTAGCTTAACAAACCTTTTTGACCTTGTCACTACAGGCTTGTTGGATTTTGTAGGTGGAGTTTATTTTCCTTTAGGGTTACTGCCTGTAGTTTGTGCTTCCACTCCAAAACCACATAAAAACAAAAATGATGACCATTCTCTGTTGATATTTCGGAGTTCATGTAAGACCATCAACTTGATTAAACCATGGTGGAATAAAGAGGTTTCACACCCTTCAGACTTCATTTGAACCTTGTCTGCCATATTAGCTATACTTCTATACAGAAAAAATGGCAAATCTAAAGATATCATGCCAGTAAAGTGCAACAGAAGTTTAAAATGATATGAATATACTTTATGATACCTTCCCTCATAGGGAAAATACCTCTCGATGTTGTATAGCAAATTGGAATATGAATATTTGATGCAGCTCTTGGGAATTGCGTTGTTTAAATCCATTTCTGCAAAATCTAGCTTTAGAAACACTTTGCATGCCTCCATGTCAAATTTGAAACCTTTGAACCATCTCTCTTTCCCTCTAGGAATCTCTGTTACTAAGGAAATAATCTCAGCAGTAACTGACAAGTTTAATATTCCAATTTTTGTGTTTGAGCCAGTAAAATGTAAAGAAAAATCCTTTGTCACCTGACTGTGTCCTCCTTGTATCTTTTCACAAAATTTCAAACACCTTTCCTTCTTGAAAGCCTCCAATACTGATTTTTCTTTAGCGAGGGTTCCTATGCTTTCAGGCTTTGTCCTTAAACAATTTCCTGACCTGTGATTTTTCTTCTCCTCAGTTATTTTTGTCTTTGAATTTCTAAAATTTTCCTGTGAAATCTGATTATCAGCCTCGCTTGATAATGGATAATAGAAGCTTTGGTGTGAGATGACCACAAGCTTTACTCTTGAAAACAATCTGTTGGAGTGTTTTGCATGCAAAATGGAATAAGAAACCAGCCAACTCTTTCAAATTTGAACTTAGATTTCATAAATGAAACCTCTACGAATGTAATGATGATTTTGAATGGTTGTTTGTCCTGGATATGACCTCTAACTGACACCTAATGATGAAAAACTAACGGAATTTGAATGATTTGCTGATTTGACATGACCTGCTACGAATCTGCGCTTTCGTAGCATGATTAGTGTATTTTCGGAGAAATGCACTATGAAAGTAGCAGTGCTTTCGTAGCGCAAAAAAAAAAATTCCATTCACTGTGCAACGAAAGTGTGTTTTCGTGGCTAACTTCAGAAAAAATTTCAAAGAGTTAAAATATGACTTCTAAACAGAATATGGGACCTTTAAACCATGGAATGAGGTTGTCAAACTCTATTTGGAAATGAAAATGACACTTTTGAGACACTAACCCTATCACTTACCCCTTAAAACATGAAATGACTCAACACCTATCTAAGACCATGACTAGGAACAAGGTAAACTATCAAAGTTTAGAACCAAAAAAATCTTTTTGGTGATAACAGTGGCTCCACTTGGGATAGTGTGCCCCCGTGGTACACTAAGAACCCATAGCTCCAGTGCTATCCATTTTTTGATAAAACAGAAAAAAATGTTTATTTGATTTGACAAGTGTCTTCTTCAAACTGTTTGGGCCTTCACCTCGGGCTTAAGCTCTCTGTTTCAGGTTGTCATTATTAGCAATAAAACTGGCAAAGATGAAATATGTACAATGTCATGAGTGATTGATAAAACTTCAGCAAGTATAATGATTTAGGAACCTGCCATTAACAGGCCCTCTAGCATATGATCCTCCATAAATTTCCTGCAATATGTAAGTGTTGTTCCCATGAAAACCAGCTATCTTAAAAGGACCCTTCCATAAATTCTCAAACTTACCATGCTTGCCCTTTTCCTCAATTTTGGCCTCCCATTTCAACACTTTGTCTTGTATTTGGAAACTGTCTTCTTTAATCTTCTTGTCAAATGTACTTTTAATTCTATTTTGAACATGTTGATGTCTTTCATAAACCTCATTTCTCTTTTCCTGCAGAGCTATCAGTTGATTAATCCTCCTCTGAATGGAATTTGGTTCCTCTTCCAGTCCTTGAATTAATTTCATAACAGGTACCCCCAGTGATGTCGGAAAAACAACTTCAACACCATAAACTAATTCATATGGCGAAGTATTGATTGACCTCTTGTACATATTCTATCAGCTTTTTATGGCCCGAATCTACCTCAGGCTGAAGGAAGGCAGAGTTCAGGGTAACATCACACCATGCTCAGTCTGGTAGCTAGCCCTACCAAAACAGGAGAGGGCTCTCTCCGGGTCTATCTCGGCAAAAAGTGTCCAATAGGGCCTGAGATGACTTATAATGAATACTAATTTTAGGCTAGATATATCAGTGCAATGATTTGATTTGATTTTTTGAGGGTTTTGTTGAAACAATGGGAAAAGCAAATTTGGGTCCGAGGATGAAGGCCAGTTTCTGCAGAGTTCTAATTGGGGCAGGAAAAGCAATGGCTTTGATGCTTTAGTGTGAATGGATGAATGAATCAGACTGTTAAGGAGCTGAAGAGGGAAAGAGGGTATCAAGGGTCCTCCTCAATCAGATGAAAACATGTAGAATTAAACAAAATTAAAGGCAGAGCAGAGCAAATGACTGAATTCTACCTTAATAACTCATTTGTTTAATTTTAGAAGCAAAAGAGAAAGGAAATGGTACACATAAATATAAGTGAACTTAAAAATTACATAGAGAATAACACCATCAAAACTCAGAGCCACAAGGATCCCAAAAAGTGCTGCAAACCCCTGGTCTTTCCTTTGCCAAAAATGCAGAAATGAATGTACAATGGAGTGTCAAGCTATCCCAAATGTCCAACCCTGAAAATGACTCAGAAAATACATAATATAGACCATCCTAACTCCTCTCCATGCCTCTAGGGGTCGAGCTCATCATTCTAGGAGCTGCTTCAACCATGTCTAAACAAGGAATTGAAAAATAGGCAATGAAACAACTTGCCTCTATATGCTAGGAAACTGATTCATTCATTAAATTTTCACTTTTTAGTGAATGAATCTACTAAAACAAGTAAATATGTGCCAAAATTACATCCAAGTTATCAAATTACATCAATATAAACCAAGAATTTCTTGAAAAAGTGAAACTGGTTCAAACTGGGTGAAATACTGAGCTGAGGAGTGAAAAATAGGCCGAAATTCTCTATGCGCCGCGCCCAAAATCTGTATGCGTAGCACAAATTTGGAGCTGATTTTGAGGCACTTCCTGAAGTACAAATGGTAATCATGATAGCTCGTTGGAAAGCCCTGGATGTCTAATTTCCAACCCAAGTGGAATTTCTGGATTTGGAGGTCATTTACCCTTCCAAAAATTCAATCTCCCAAGACTGGTTCCTGTGGGTGCAAACAGTGGTAGAAAGATGATTTTCAAGGTGTTTTTGACCCTTAAGACCACCCAAAACTTGATGAAATCCTTAGGCCATTCCTGAGCATGCATAATGTTTCCCAAAAAATCCAAAAATGTAAATTTTTCCTCCAGAGGAGCTGCCAATCATAAGCGCGCACCAAGTGGCGCTACGTGTAGAGCAGGAAAACCTGTTTTGTGACCAGAAATTCAAAATTGACAAAATTTTCTCCAAATTTGCTGAAATTTGGACTGGAGGTCCATCATCAAGTATCATGCTCAGCCAAGGAAGCCTCAGCCAATATTTGGAGTTTGTCATACTTTTTACGCCTCCTCGATGCCTTTTTCATCTATGTTGCCTGAGGTGAATATGAAGAGTTTGGTGTCTTTGTCTCGATTGCCAAATATGTGTGAAAAGGAGGGGACTGTAGGAGATATAGGGAAAAGGGAAAATAGACTTCAATCAAGAGATAACTGAAGTGTAGGGGTAGCCAATTGGGAAAATTGGGGTTTGGGATTTCATTTCACAAGTGAAATGACTGATAAGGAATGCAATGACTTTAGGGATAGGGAAAATAGGACTTGGGAATAAGTGATTTGGGAAATAGGAATGACAGGGAAAGAGAGGTTTTAGGGATAGGGACAATGATAAACAATGAAAGGATTGGGGGATGAAAATAAGTGATATGAGACAGGGAAAAATGATAGGAAATGCCATGATTTATTAATAGGGAAATGGGCTTAAATGGTATGAGTGGCTTGGAGAAAAGGGGAGGGATTATAATGATTATATATCAATGATGGGAAAGGAGTGAACAATGTGGGGAATGTGCTTTGAATTTCTGGGCACCAAAATCAAATTTCAACACTCAAACTCAAACCCTAGGAGCAGTTTTTTGACAAAAGCTAGGGTTTATATTTTCATCATCCAAACTCTTATATTCCTCCCTTTGAACCACACCAACATTATTTACAAGAAATTGTAAGGGCTCACAAAATTATTTGAATCATAGGAGCTTAAGTCGATTTGTAATTTCATAAAACAGTGGCAAAAATTTGGTGTTGGCTCTATGCGCCGCGCAGTTAGCCCAATGCGCCGCACCAGTGTAATTTTTACACTGTACAGAGTGGCTCTATGCGCCGCGCAGGCTATATGCGTCGTGCACTTCACCCAATGCGCCGTGCAGGCAAACTCAACCACAGCTTCGGCTTTTCACACTGACTTTTTCTTCCTCCATGATTTTCTCTTTGTTTCACTGATGTATTTTGCGTGTAATTGGATTATTGAAATACAAGCATATCTCTTATGGCATGAACTTTGATCTTTGATTCGAAGAAAATCCACTGTCTGAAAACTTTGGCACTTTCACATTTTGCAGCGAACTCTGTTTTGCTTGTTTCCTCTGATTTTTTGACTGAAAAATGAAACCTGTCTATCTTTTGCAGGGATGGTTGGCATTGGATTTCAGCAAAGGATGACCAGGGCAGCGCCTGAACATCTTCACAACTGAAGAAACTTTGAGAATATACATGGCATTATTACAAAAGACGAATTTGACGAGTTTTCTTCAAAACAGAGTTTTGAAGAAAAGTCACGATCAATCATTATAACGATGAAATTTTGTGATGAAAACTTATTTCGAACTTCCCTCATGTGCCTGCTGGCATTATTGGACACTTTGGAGACTGAATTGTGAAACCCTAGACCTAATGACTGAAATGACTCTTTGCTGACCAAGAGACCAAACGGGACTGTAAATGACTTTAAAAATGACATTGATGGTCAGACACGGGCCAGTAGGTACATGACATGAGGGGCATGAGTGACAAGACCCTTCCATCAGAAGATCGATGCTCCTAATGGAATGCAGATGATCAAACTAAATGAGACACCTAAAATGAAATGCAAAAAAGAGGAATTTTGATCTCTGACGGAGGGATACCAAGAACGACTCTAACATTGGCTCCAATGGGGATGGTAGCTCCTGGGAGGTGCCAAGAACTACAGATCTTTGGGAGAGCAGACAGTGCCTTCATCCATTGGGCAATGGAGTTAAACATGAAAACTGACATTATGCAGACTAACTCTGACTCAAGGCTAGAACTGAAAACCATAATAAAATCAAACATGACTAAAACATAACTAAAAAACTGGAAAGGTACCCATAATTGAGCTTATTCATCAAACCTACTCTAATTGTTCTTTTCACCACCTGATCAAGTGAAATGGAACAACCAATGCAACCATGTAAGCATCCTGGCTACTATTTGATTTCTTCCCAAATGCTTTCTGATGTGTAGGAAAAGGGAAGAATCAAAAGGCAACTCCCATGGAAACTTGGAATCAAGTTGACTGGTGATAAACTTTCAAAGCATGAATTGACTAGATGACTTCAAGAATACTGCGAAAGGATCTTCATAAACATAGCTATTGATTTCCATTAACACATGACTACTCTAGTCCAGGTAATCTCCATAGCTAGATATCAAGATTTTCCTCACATCTGTGCTGTCTGTCTTAGGTGAAAGCAGCAAGCTATCAAAAGGATCCCAAATTTCATGAATAACCAAACTCTGTTGCTGATTCCAAATAGAACAGAAGTCTCCTTTATCAATCTCTTCATATGACTGCAAATCTTGGTATGGGCTTTGTAATGAAAAATTTGTTAAACAAGACAATAAAGGCGACTTTTGAATAAGATTATTATCAACATTCTTTTCTGGCACATGGTTAGTCAATGGAGAAGAACTCTTACAACAAACATCATCCAACACACGAGCAAAAGGATCATCAAAAACTTGAGAAGACTGCTACGATGTATCCGTTGAAACTGTATGACATCCTACTGGCTGTTCATCTTTTTCTTTAAAGATATTATGAATATTTTGCTTTATAAACTAAAATGCTTCGAAACAAAAGGGTACAGAATCCTCTTGCATCATTAAATCATGTATTTTGGCTTCCACGCCTTCATCTATAATCTAACTTTCCATTGCGTTTGGTAGCTGCAAATCTGGAGCTAGGGAAATTTTTGTATCAAAAATGATTTTATCAGTCATTTCAGGAGAAGATTTCTCATTAACAACTTGCTCAAGAATTTCGCTATCTGTCTCATCCTTAATATTAAAACGGAGAGATTGTTGATTTCCTACAGTCTGCTCATTTGAAGATTTATTATGCAATTTACTCTTCAAAAACTGAAATGATTCAAAACAAAATGGTATGGAATCATCTTGTATCATTTGATCATGTGTGCCAGCTTCCAAGTCTTCATCTGCAACTTGGCAATCAATGACATTCGGGGGCTGCAAATCTAAATATGAGAAGTTTTCATTGCCCTCAAGATGGTCTAGATCGAGACTTGTTGACAGTTGATTTCTGATTGCATGGAAGTTGTCTCTGATGAACTGAAACAAGTCAAAACAAAAAGGAAAATATCCTTCACTTACTTCAAAATTTGCTGCACTTTCCTTGTCATTGTCATAGTTGATATGCGTCAGTTGATCACTCTACTCAAGCTGCTGAAAGTGAACTTCCACCTTCCACAAACTAGCTTCTGATTTTTTTGCAAGATTAGCTTCTGTTTGGAGAACATAATCATCATCATACTGATCAAACTAAGGCAAATCATTAGTATAAAGCACATCATCAAGCATACATGTCAAATCAACAGCTCTCTCTTCTCCAAGATGATCTACAAAACAATCATTATCAGATCTATGACAACTGGGATAAGAAACAAAATGTTTTGGATCAGCAAGTTGTTCATGAACATCATTTTCATTTTTTGCAGTCATTTTCCGCATCATCTCTTATACTGCGTTTACCGAAAGGTTAAGCTTTTCCTCTGAAGGTGTCAGCTGCTCTGCAACATTCTTCTTTTATTCTTTCAACTTTGCCCTTTGGATCAACAAATGAGACTCTACATTTACTGCAATTTTCTGTTTTTCTTCAAGTGTTGAAACATTCCTTTCTCTCAGCTGAAACTCCATTTCCGGATCAAAAGTGCCTGGGTAATGTAATAGAGAAGATCTAGGAGGAGGTCTTATATTGACAGGTATCAAATAATAGACTCGATTGAATCTAACGGAAAATTGTTGCACTGTCTCCCCTGACTGTCTTTTCAGCTGGGCATACTCGTCTAAAATAAGGAAAGGGTTCTGTCTGATCATCCACCTGTCAAGGAAAACTTTAACGAAATGATGAAAATCTGAGATGCTCGCATCAGGCAGGGCCTTGAACCAACTCTTGACTTTGCCTTGCAAAGAAAGAGCAAAAAGTCTAATACTAACATCTTCTTCATCAACTTCAAAAAGATCTAAAAAGTCTCAACACTCTACACATGTTGCTCGGCATTGACATTGTTACATTCACCGTCAAATCTCGGCAAATATAGGTAATAATTTGTAGGGAAAGCATGGAGAACAGAAGGTAAAACAAGAGGTTTATACCTGTCTGGGACTATAAAAGGTGTAGGAGTATATACAAGAGCTACGGGATCAGTTTTGTTTTCTTTAGGCTCATCACTCTGAAGAGAGTCATCATAAGATGTGGGAAAA
The DNA here is from genome assembly GCA_034641835.2 of Pinus albicaulis. Lineage (NCBI taxonomy): Eukaryota > Viridiplantae > Streptophyta > Pinopsida > Pinales > Pinaceae > Pinus > Pinus albicaulis. Next base: position 48,152 of record JAXQQM020090654.1, read on the forward strand.
GTAAGGAGGCTAGGATCAAAGGGAAACTCAATATTTACACTTTTTGAATGGGTCGAGTGAATATTTTGATTACCTCTATCATACAACGAATTCTAAAAAACTTTCAGAAGAGCTTCAAGAACAGAAAAGAAGTAATTTACAAGGAAGTAGACTAGATCTTGAATACCATTCCACTTTGGATACCTGAACTTTGTGTAAGATCCTTCCATTTTCTGAGAGAAAAAGTTAGTCCTCCAGTGGAGTCTGTACATTGAGTTGGAGTCACCAGGTTAATGATTTTAGCCTTCTTATGTGTCTGATCGTTTTCCACCATCAACAATCAGATCTAAACTTGATTACATCTACTGGAGCAATTCACAAGTTAAATGTTACGATTACAAGCTAGACCGGAGACTGACTGAAGCATCGTTTATCTACTTCCGCTGATGCATAGCAAGAGCATTTCGAAGGCTACCTAGCATGAATTCAGGCTCCGTCTGTAGCTTATAAATCAAATAACACTAACCAGCAAACCATTTCTTCCCCAGTATGGTCGCCACCATGTTATGGCCTAAATCTACCTCAGGCTGAAGGAAGGCAGAGTTCAGGGTAACATCACACCACACTCAGTCTGGTACCTAGCCCTACCAGAATAGGAGAGGGCTCTCTCCGGGTCTATCTCGGCAAAAAGTGTCCAATAGGGCCTGAGATGACTTATAATGAATACTAATTTTAGGTTAGATATATCAGTGCAATGATTTGATTTGATTTTTTGAGGGTTTGTTGAAACAATGGGAAAAGCAAATTTGGGCCTGGGGATGAAAGCCAGTTTCTACAGAGTTCTAATTGGGGCAGGAAAAGCAATGGCTTTGATGCTTTAGTGTGAATGGATGAATGAATCAGACTGTTAAGGAGCTGAAGAGGGAAAGAGGGTATCAAGGGTCCTCCTCAATCAGATGAAAACATGTAGAATTAAACAAAATTAAAGGCAGAGCAGAGCAAATGATTGAATTCTACCTTAATAACTCATTTGTTTAATTTCAGAAGCAAAAGAGAAAGGAAATGGTACACATAAATATCAGTGAACTTACAAATTACATAGAGAATAACACCATCAAAACTCAGAGCCACAAGGATCCCAAAAAGTGCTGCAAAACCCTGGTTTTTCCTTTGCCAAAAATGCAGAAATGAATGTACAATGGAGTGTCAAGCTATCCCAAATGTCCAACCCTGAAAATGACTAAGAAAATAGAAAATATAGACCATCCTAACTCCTCCCCGTGACTCTAGGGGTCGAGATCATCATTCTAGGAGCTGTTTCAACCATTTCTAAACAAGGAACTGAAAAATAGGCAATGAAACAACTTGCCTCTATATGCTAGGAAACTGATTCATTCATTAAATTTTCACTTTTTAGTGAATGAATCTACTGAAACAAGTAAATATGTTCCAAAATTACATCAAAGTTATCAAATTACATCAAGATAAACCAATAATTTCATGAAAAAGTGAAACTGGTTCAAACTGGGCGAAATACTGAGCTGAGGAGTGAAAAATAGGCCAAAATTCTCTATGCGCCGCGCCCAAAATCTGTATGCGTAGCACAAATTTGGAGCTGATTTTGAGGCACTTCCTGAAGTCAAAATGGTGCTCATGATATCTCGTTGGAAATCCCTGGATGTCTACTTTCCAACCCAAGTGGAATTTCTATATTTGGAGGTCATTTACCCTTCCAAAACTTCAATCTCCCAAGACTGGTTCCTGTGGGTGCAAACAGTGGCAGAAAGGTGATTTTCAAGTTGTTTTTGACCCTTAAGACCACCCAGAACTTGATGAAATCCTTAGGCCATTCCTGAGCATGCATAAATTTTCCCAAAAAATCCAAAAATGTAAATTTTTCCTCCAAAGGAGCTGCCAATCATAAGCGTGCGCCAAGTGGCGCTACACGTAGAGCAGGAAAACCTGTTTTGTGACCAAAAATTCAAAATTGACAAAATTTTCTCCAAATTTGCTGAAATTTGGACTGGAGGTCCATCATCAAGTATCATGCTTAGCCAAGGAAGCCTCGGCCAAGATTTGGAGTTTGTCATACTTTTTACGCCTCCTCAATGCCTTTTTCATCTATGTTGCCTGAGGTGAATATGAAGAGTTTGGTGTCTTTGTCTTGATTGCCAAATATGTGTGAAAAGGAAGGGACTGTAGGAGATATAGGGCAAAGGGAAAATAGACTTCAATCAAGAGATAATTGAAGTGTAGGGTAGCCAATTGGGAAACTTGGGGTTTGGGATTTCATTTCATAAGTGAAATGAATGATAAGGAATGCAATGACTTTAGGGATAGGGAAAATAGGACTTGGGAATACGTGATTTGGGAAATAGGAATGACAGGGAAAGAAAGGTTTTAGCGATAGGGGCAATGATAAACAATGAAAGGATTGGGGGATGAAAATAAGTGATATGAGACAGGGAAAAATGATAGGAAATGCCATGATTTATTAATAGGGAAATGGGCTTAAATGGTATGAGTGGCTTGGGGAAAAGGGGAGGGATTATAATGATTATATATAAATGATCGGAAAGGATTGAACAATTTGGGGAATGTGTTTTGAAGTTCTAGGCACCAAAATCAAATTTCAACACTCAAACTCAAACCCTAGGAGCATTTTTTTGACAAAAGCTAGGGTTTATATTTTCATCATCCAAACTCTTATATTCCTCCCTTCAAACCACACCAACATTATTTACAAGCAATTGTAAGGGCTCACAAACTTATTTGAATCATAGGAGGTTAAGTCGATTTGTAATTTCATAAAAGAGTGGCAAAAATTTGGTGTTGGCTCTGTGTGTCACGCAGTCAGCCCAATGCGCCGCGCAGGCTGTATGCAGCGCGCCAGTGTAATTTTTACACTGTGTAGAGTGGCTCTATGCGCCGCTTAGGCTGTATGCGTCGCGCACTTCACCCAACGCGCCGCGCAGGCAAACTCAACCACAGCTTCGGCTTTTCACACTGACTTTTGCTCCTCCATGATTTTCTCTTTGTTTCACTGATGTATTTGGCGTGTAATTGGATTATTGAAATACAAACATATCTCTTATGGCATGAACTTTGATCTTTGATTCAAAGAAAATCCACTGTCTGAAAACTTTGGCACTTTCACATTTTGCAGCGAACTCTATTTTGCTTGTTTCCTCTGATTTTTTGACTGAACGATGAAACCTGTTTATCTTTTACAGGGATGGTTGGCATTGGATTTCAGCAAAGGATGCCAGGGCGGCACCTGAAAATCTTCACAACTGAAGAAACTTTGAGAATATACATGGCATTATTACAAAAGACGAATTTGACGAGTTTCCTTCAAAACAGAGTTTTGAAGAAAAGTCACGATCAATCATTATAACGATGAAATTTTGTGATGAAAACTTATTTCAAACTTCCCTCATGTGCCTTCTGGCATTATTGGAAACTTTGGAGAGTGAATTGCGAAACCCTAGACCTAATGACTGAAATGAACCTTTGCTGACCAAGAGACCAAACGAGACTGTAATTGACTTTAAAAATGACATTGATGGTCAGACATGGGCCAGTAGGTACATGACATGAGGGGCATGAGTGACAAGACCCTTCCGTCAAAAGATTGTTGTTCCTAATGGAATGCAGATGATAGAACTGAATGAGACACCTAAAATGAAATGCAAAAAAGAGGAATTTTGATCTCTGACGGAGGGATACCAAGACCGACTCTAACACAGCCCATAAGGCATACTTCAGTTTCAAATGCCAAGCTTTCGTGTTCTCCTGCAATACCTTTTTAATGATTCTTACAATACTCTTATTTGATGATTCAGAAAGACCATTTCCTTGTGGATAGTATGTTGTAGAGTGTCCAAGAGTGATGTGGTATTGATGACAGAAATTGATCATTTTCTTAGATTTGAATGCTTGAGCATTATGTTAGCCACTGATAAATTCTGTTATACCAAAAAGTGGCATATTTTGTTCTTCAAAACTTCAAGAGATATTTCCCTTTAGAAACCCATCATCTTTGAAGTTTTATGAAGATAACTAACCTTTTAGTTAATCTTCACTGTTGTTTCCCTCATAAACCTGAAAAATCCGTTATTTTCCTAAAGAAAAAGACTGCTGAAAAACCCCATTTTTCATCATTTTTACCCCTTCTTTCCTCCGCAAAAAATCCCTCCATAAGCCTCATTTACCCTTCAAAATTCACTCCAACACCCTTTTTAAACCATTTGGTCCCTTTCATTTGGTTTAAAATTTCCTTTTTCCCCTACCGGAACCTTCAAATTGGCTTAAAAACCCTGTTTTTTAGCCTAAAAACATTCTTTTCTGCATATATAGAACTGTAGCCCCCGAGGGCTTAACTCCTATAAACCTCCACTTCATAAGACCCTAGCCCCGCAATTGGGTGCTTAAAGGACTTAAAAACCTTTTCATAAACCTTACTTTCCTTTGTATTTCCGAAAAAATTAACTTTCCTTCATTATTTCATAAAACCCAATGAAGTGATTCGAAGAAAATCCTGACTGTCGATGTAAAACTGATCAACGATCATCGGTCAATTGCATCGTAAGTTTCTAACTCACCCTTTTTTATTTCCCCCTCATCCGATGCGATCCAGCGATCAAATCCCGACCGTTGATCTGCTTCATTGTGCCCAGATCCGACAGTCCACATTGCTCCCTGTTCAAAACCCACCATTCCCCCTTTGGCCTTCATGATTAAATCCTGACCGTTGATCTAGTTTTAAGATCAATGGTCCTTGTTCTATCGCATCGCAAATTTTCTTTCGTCCATTCCCTTTCTCTCCTCCGATCGCGATCCCGCGATTTAATCTGAGCCGTTGAAATCCACAATAACCAACGGCCTAGATTTAATCGTGCTCCGCCCATAGCCTCCAACATCGTGCCCGCCGATTAAATCTTGACCGTTGATCTCTCACCTCGATCCAACGGCCAGCGCTTAATCGCACATCGCAAAATCAAACGACTCGGTGTTTCGGCCTTTTCCCATTTTTCCTATGCGATCCAATCTCCACCGTTGATCATTCTTTGATCCAACGGCCCACATTCACCCTCTTTCCGCCCTTATAAGAAATAGTGGGCCCTCTCTTCTTTGTGTTTCTCCACCTTTTCCTTTGAAAACCTTACCATTCCTTTATATCCTTGTTTCCGACAGAAGGGTCTAAAAGTAAATCCTGATCGTCGATCTTCAGAGATCTAAGGTCATCAGGCTCATTTTTTCTGCCCTTTTACATTTCTTTCATTACCACCCCTTTTTTCAATTATAAAATTTATCAAAGAAATTCAATGGTTGTATAGCCTTTTACCCCTCCATTGTGCACCGATATTGCTGATGTCACTTGGTCCCCACCTATCCTTTATCCCGTAGCTCTTCATATATCGCACTCTACCTACACCGTTGGATCTGGATCATCCCATCCGACAGCCTATAATCCATATCGCATAATTTTTGAGCCCATCCCACAATGCGCAAATTTTACGTGATATAGGCAGTTTTAGAAATCTACATGTCGAACGCAGACCTATATCGCATTCCAAAAGCTAAAACCACATTACCGCCTCAGAGCCGCGGGAAAACCGCTGTCTATTTTTCGCCAAACCACTTTCCTCCACAATGTTATTTTTTCTTTTAATCCTGGCCGTTGATTATCCTAATCTAACGACTTATATTATAACGCGACCCCTTCGCTTGACCCCCACCTTTGCTCCCAAAGATTTTCATTAAGTAATCTCCACCGTCAATCTCCGAGATCTAACGGCCCGGACTTAATCTGATCATCATTTTAATTCGACCGCCTCCCCATCAACCCCAACAAGCAATCCTGACTGTTGGTTGCTTTCATCCAACGGCTATGATATATTCCCACACCCAGAGCAGCCTAAACCTATCCTTCACGGATTTACTTAACTTTTCTCATTTTGTGCAGGTTTTCAAGGTTTCTCCATAGTTTTAAAAGAAATCAAAGGCCGGGGATGACGATCCCCCAGGCCACTATCAATGAAGCACATGAATATATAGGGTTCGAACAACCATTTTTACCATGTCTCATGAACATTGATGATATTATAAAAACCCTTCACGCACCTGTTACACAACCAAGAAGCACAGTCAGAGACCCTTTATTGAAGAAAAATAGCATTGAAGACAAGAGATTAAAGAGTATCAGGTTTTAAAAGTTCAAATCAAAGTTTTTAAGAGGATTAAGGCATAAACTCAGAAAATCAAATTCCTGATCCGCAGTCAGCAGAGTATGAAGACCCGAAGATGAAGATTAAGCCTTATTAGACCTAAAAACACAGATCAAAGACAAATTAAAGGTGTTTTAGGAAAAAAGAGAGGAAAATATCAGTCCAAGTACACCTCAGAGCCACATCAAAGGGGCTAATTGAATCCCCCAGCTACCAAAGAGCCACCTGCAACCTCAAAGAAATCAAAGAAGGCCTACTTATTGCCGAAGCAGAAGATATTTGTTTAAAGACAGCTGAATAGTTATTTCAGACAAAAGAAGATATTTTAATCTGTCAGTGAAGTTATTGTAAAGGATAAATAGGCCTCGAAGTCAATCTTTTTACCCATTAAGCGTTAAAAATCATAAAGAGAGTACATAGAATAGAATCATAATTCAATGCCCTCCTACCTTAAACCTTGCATGGTTTTCGAGGCTAGGAGTTGCATTTAGTGTAAAATTTATTACACTTCAATCCTAATACTCTTCCACCTCCTCATTTCTTCTATAAATACTTTTGAAGAAGATGAGATACAGGTTGGTTGATTGTTCACTAGTTGTAATACTGAAACTCTCTGAAATAATACATAGTCTGTCTAAAGTTGAAGAAGAAATTGAAGTCTTGGAAGCTTGATGATGATGTTGCATGCTTGTTCTTAAGAAGGCTCTATCATTGGATCCATGAGCTTGGTTGTTGGTGAAGTATTTTGAACTGTTTAATGTTTTCTCCTATTTTCATTTTGTTCCATAATTTCTTACTACAGTAGGATGAAATATTTAGGCTAGGAAATGACTCCTAGAAGCACCTTAGACCTGTTTATCCTTCATTGTTTTATGTTTTCTTCTACTGAGGTATTTTAGAGTCTTCAATCTCTCTCTTTAGTCCTCATGCTTGTTTATTTCTCTAATAGTTTAAATAGTTGGTTTTAGCATGATTTATGGTTCTCCCTGCTTGTCTGCTGCCACTTGAAAGCTGTTATTGAAGTCTCCCTTTGAAGTACCATTGTCTTAAGTTAGCCAAGGAGGTCTGTTTTGATCATGCCCTTTGTCCTTGCTTGAACAATTGTTTTAAAGGTCTTTATAGTTTTGATCATAGATGTGTTAGCTGTTCCCTCTTCTATGACTGCAATTATCAGTGAATCTTTTATGTTCTCTAAGTCATTTGAAATAAAATCTTTGAGGAAATATGATGTGCTCCCAAATCTTAGATTTCATTTTGAAAGTTGTTTTGAAGTCATTATTTTCTTAAAGAATGGTTTGTAGAATATATGGTTAGCCCTATCTATCAAATACTTCTTTATTGTTTAGGTGATGTTTTCAAGTTCCCTTTGTTGAGAATTCAATTTCTCTTTACAATTCATTGATGTCCATCTCATTCACAAAACCAAAGGATCCTGTGGCCAAGTTAGATTTTCCCTCTGATATCCCATATCCATTGATGAGTTTGTCATAAAACCTTTTTGACTCCATTGCCCAATGAATCTAACATTTTCCCTTTCTATCTATCTCTCTTAGACCTTTCACATTCTGCTATGTTTTCAACCAAAAAAACAAACAAACACTTGCACTTAATAACTAGTCTAAAACCAATACTCAAAGCACAGAAGATAAACATTTGAAAAACAAATAATTTGAGAGATCTCTCTCTGAGAACAGGAGGAATATATCCTGTAACTCTAAAGATTGGTTCTGATGTTGCCTTGTCTTTTGATTTTCCAATCTATCAAAACATGGGATACCAACATAATGGTGATCAAGGTGGGACCACTAAGTTCATAATTGCCTAGCAAGCTCCTATAGACTCATTATTCTTTCAAACAACCATAGAAACTCAAAAAAACCCAAAAATACTTCAGATTGGCTTCATAATAAACATGGTGATGGAACCATCCAATATTTTACCTTCATAGAAGCTAAAAATTTTCCACCTAGCGACTCCACTATCTCCAGTAGCCCTATTACTCCACTAGCTCTAGTAGCCCTATTACTTCACTAGTCCTTGTAAACTTTCCTGGGAATGCATTGAGGAAACCCAATCATGCTATTGGTGGATAGCAAAGTTCAAAATATTCCACCTGGCGACTCCACAATCCCAAAATACCTAATAGCTCCACTGGTAAAGGACCCTGAACTAGTTGATATGATACAGTGACCTATTTATTACAAACATGGACCCAAGTATGGACAGAGAAGCTAAACTAGACACATTATTGAACCTAATTGGAAAAATAGTGTGCATACTTGGTAAAATATTGGATAGGCATGAGATTGACACAGATGTTGATTATCCAGAGCAACTTATGCCTTTCCCTGATCAAACACAAACTCAACCACTACAAGACAAATACAACAATAAAAAGTTGTGCGATGAGCAAGATTATAAAGAAAACAATGAGGAAGATTGTCAAAAAGGAATTGATTTCCTCCCTTTATCTTATATTGCACTATTAAGAGAACTTTACAACCACAATGCAAATGAAAAAAGTGAGCAGTGCCCTAAGGAAAACATAAACCATCTTGAACTCACAAAATCTGAAATAGGAGAAGAGACAACACAACCAGAGTCTCTGCCTTTATGTCATGGCTCATTTCAGATTATTAAAGAAGAATGGCATCCTGATAATCTATTAGAAACAACTCATGAATCCCATATTCTAAATGCCTATCACAAAAATCATGAGGAGTTGTTTAATACTGAGATAGACCGGGGAAAAATAAGAAAATCCTCAAAGTTTCCATGCAAGCACAAGTAATGATTCCCTTGAAGAGGCTCAAGAAGACATTCACCCTCAAAATCAGTCAATACAAGAGGAATAGGACTATTGTACTTCCATCCAAAGCAAAAGAAAAATTCCTACTCTTTTGATAGAAGAAGAAATTGATCTAATATTAAACAAACAGTCAACCCTCAAATTTTTATTGGAACAAAACACTTCTGCTAATCTACCTACTAAACATTGTTGTCTTGGAACAGAAAATAAACGTGTAGATCAGCTAAAGGAAAAACAAACTGATAACCCAATATGTTTGATTGGTGAGATTGTTTATACTAATGATTTTCCAATTTGTGATCAGTCTGATGATGTTGATGAGCTTCAAGTAGAAACTAATCATGCAGGGCAACCAACAGTATATTGGTGTCATGAATTTCATTATCATCAGCTTGAAAGCAGCAATCAGCCAATCCAATCCATCAAAAATAGCTTTCACATAATTGGGAGTTAGCAATCTATCAGTGGTGATGATGAGGTTGAAAAGGAAGAGGAATTTCTTGAGCAGGATGAAGATAAGGAGCCTTCTCCTGAGAGGATTGAGGTAATAAAAGATACCCCTGCTCAAGAAAATGATGATCTCTACACAGAGTACAGTTCACTGAATCAGAACATACCAAGACTACAAGAGGACAACCCTGCAATATATGATGAGTCTTCTAGTTCAGATGATAATGAAGATGAAGAAGAAGTTCTTTCTCAAGAGAATCTTTGCCTTGATCCAGTGGAGAAAAAAGAGATGATCTTGGTTGAAACACATCTTCCAAATACTCTTAACCAGGCACTATTTGAAGATCCCTATGCTCACTTCTTGAAGGCATTTGAAGAAGGGATAAAGGTTATTAGGAGCAGTATATTACCAAAAGAAAGAAGATTATTTAGCACTGTTGCTAAAAAAAAAAAGGAATGGGAGCGGCCTTGTTTTTCCAGCCTACCTAGAGAGATGAAGAAGGACCAATCATGGAATCATTTACTGGATTGGTTGTACTGGAAAAGAGAGTTCATCAGCTAAAAACATGTAAATATTCCAAGTTAGATTAGGCTAGATAGGAATGTCAAATAAAGCTCAGCTTTGAGCATTTAGTTAGTTGTTGATTTTTGTCTCGAAAGAAAAAGAAAAATACAAAAAACAATAGAAAAGAGAAAAGAGGGAAGATTGTCAAAATAAGAAAGGTATAGCCCCATATCAAAAAGAGAGACAAAGTCTGAAAGTATGCAAGCTCAAATTCCACTCCTACAAACACACTTCTAGTTAGTCATACAATTTAATCACAACTAATTAGATTTTCAATTTACTGCTGATAGGTTAGTAAATTAGATCAGCCAAACATCATAATCTTGGCTTATCAGTAAGGCAGATTAGGATAGAAGAAAAAGGTTCAAACAAGCTCTAAATCTGAACCTATGAGTTTCAAAAAGATGCATGGCTCTAATCTATTTAAATCTTGAGCCAAAGATAGAAGCAAAATAGTTCTAATATGCCCAAAACTTGAACCAGAGAACAAATAGAGAACAGCTCAAACAAGCCTAAAAATAGAGTTGAATAAGAGTGAAGGATGTTCTTTGTTTTTTAGATCTTAAGCCTTCACCATTTTTGTTTTAATTTTTTTGCAATTTTAGTCTATGTGCAGCTTGTTTTTATGTCATAGATCATAGCAAGTCAAATAGCTTAATCTTGGCTTGACTGTTTTTAAATTTTTGTCTTAGAAATTAGAGAATAAAAGTCTGTCGGACAGTCTAATCCTGACAGACAGTAGTTAGGTAGAGAAGCTTATGAGCTCAATTGTTTAAGCTGAGTTCATGGAGGAATAAGATTAGACTTAGATTAGTTTTTGTTTTTCAAAAAGAATAAAATGTTGTTGAAGAGAGTTTGCCAGTCTAAATGCACTCTGAAAAGAAGAAAAAATGTTAGGATCATTAGGAATGGGTAGGTAGACATGTTGTTTTGATAGAGTTCCATTTTTTATTGTTGCAGAGTTCATCAAAAAGGAAAGGTTGCTGCCCAATGGATTAAGGCACTGATTTAATGAAAGCTAGAGATCTGCAGCTAAGGTTCTAGACACCTAAAGAACTAGCTGTCTTCCCCAAGTGGAGCCACTGTTAGCCACTGATAAATTTTGTTATACCAAAAAGTGGCTAATTTTTTTCTTCAAAACTTCAAGAGATATTTCCCTTTCAAAACCCATCATCTTTGAAGTTTTATGAAGATAACTAACCTTTTAGTTAATCTTCACTGTTGTTTCCCTCATAAACCTGAAAAATCCGATGTTTCCCTGAAGAAAAAGACTGCTGAAAAACCCCATTTTCATCATTTTTACCCCTTCTTTCCTCCACAAAAAATCCCTCCATAAGCCTCATTTACCCTTCAAAATTCACTCCAACACCCTTTTTAAACCATTTGGTCCCTTTCATTTGGTTTAAAATTTCCTTTTCTCCTTACCAGAACCTTCAAATTGGCTTAAAAACCCTGTTTTTTAGCCTAAAAAACTCTTTTCTGCATATATAGAACTTTAGCCCTCGAGGGCTTAACTCCTATAAACCTCCACTTCATAATACCCTAGCCCCGCAATTGGGCGCTTAAAGGACTTAAAAACCTTTTCACAAACCTTACTTTCCTTTGTATTTCCAAAAAAAATGACTTTCCTTCGTTATTTCATAAAACCCGACGAAGTGATTCGGAGCAAATCCTGACCGTCGATCTAAAACTGATCAATGATCATCGGCCAATCGCATCGCAAGTTTCCAACTCACCCTTTTTTATTTCCCCCTCCTCCGATGCAATCCAACGATCAAATCCTGACAATTGATCTGCTTCATTGTGCCCAAATCCAACGGTCCACATCGCTCCCCGTTCAAAACCCACCCTTCTGCCTTTGGCCTTCACGATTAAATCCCAACTGTTGATCTAGTTTTTAGATCAACGGTCCTCGTTCTATCGCATCACAAATTTTATTTTGTCCATTCCCTTTCTCCTCCGATCACGATCCTGCGATTTAATCTGATTCGTTGAAATCCACAAGAACCAACAACCTATATTTAATCACGCTCTGCCCATAGCCTCCGACATCGCGCCCGCCGATTAAATCTTGACCATTGATCTGTCACCTCGATTCGACGGCCAGTGCTTAATCGCGCATCACAAAATCAAACAACCCGGTGTTTCGGCCTTTTCCCATTTTTTCGATGCGATCCAATCTCCACCGTTGATCATTCTTTGATCCAACGGCCCACATTCGCCCTCTTTCCGCCCTTATAAGAAATAGTGGGCCCTCTCTTCTTTGTGTTTCTCCGTATTTTCCTTTGAAAACCTTATCATTCATTTATATCCTTGTTTCTGATAGAAGGATCTAAAAGTAAATCCTGACCGTCGATCTTCAGAGATCTAAGGTCATCAGGCTCCATTTTTCCGCCCTTTTACATTTCTTTCATTACCACCCCTTTTTTCAATTATAACATTTATCAAAGAAATTCAATGGTCGGATAGCCTTTTACCCCTCCATTGCACGTCGATCTTGCTGACGTCACTTGGTCCCCACCTATCATTTATCTCGCAGCTTTTCATATATCGCACTCTACCTGCACCGTTGGATCTGGATCATCCCATCCGATGGCCTATAATCCATATCACATAATTTTTGAGCCCATCCCACAGTGCGCAACTTTTACGCGATATAGGCGGTTTTAGATATCCACGTGTCGAACGCAGACCTATATCACGTTCCAAAAGATAAAACCACATTACCGCCTCAGAGCCGCGCGAAAACCGCTGTCGGTTTTCCGCCAAACCATTTTCCTCCAAAATGTTATTTTTTCTTTTAATCCTAGTCGTTGATTATCCTAATATAATAGCTTATATTATAATGTGACGCCTTCGCTTGACCCCCACCTGTGCTCCCAAAGCTTTTCATTAAGTAATCTCTGTTATCGATCTCTTAGATCTAATGGCCCAGAGTTAATCTGATCATCATTTTAATCCGACCTCCTCCCCATCAACCCCAACAAGCAATCCTGACTGTTGGTTGCTTTCATCCAACGACTATGATATATTCCCACACCCAGAGCAGCCTAAACCTATCCTTCACGGATTTTCTTAACTTTTCTCGTTTTGTGTAGGTTTTCAAGCTTTCTCCATAGTTTTAAAATAAATCAAAGGCCAGGGATGAGGATCCCCCAGGCCACTATCAATGAAGCACATGAATATACAGGGTTCGAACAACCATTTTTACCATGTCTCATGAACATTGGTGATATTATAAAAACCCTTCGTGCACCTGTAACACAGCCAAGAAGCACAATCAGAGACCCTTTATTGAAGAAAATCAGCATTGAAGATAGGAGATTAAAGAGTATCAGGTTTTAAAAGTTCAAATCAGAGTTTTTAAGAGGATTAAGGCATAAACTCAGAAAATCAAATGCTTGATCCACAGTCAGCAGAGAATGAAGACCCGAAGATGAAGATTAAGCCTTATTAGACCTAAAAACATAGATCAAAGACAGATTAAAGGTGTTTTAGGAAAAATAGAGGAAAATATCAATCCAAGTACACCTTAGAGCCACATCAAAGGGGCTAATTGAATCCCCCAGCTACCAAAGAGCCACTTGCAGCCTCAAAGCAATCAAAGAAGGCATACTTATTGCCGAAGCAGAAGATATTTGTTTAAAGACAACTCAATAGTTATTTCAAACAAAAGAAGATATTTTAAACTGTCAGTGAATTTATTTTAAAGCATAAATAGGCCTCGAAGTCAATATTTTTACCCATTAAGCATTAAAAAGCATAAAGAGAGTACATAGAATAGAATCATAATTCAATGCCCTCCTGCCTTAAACCTTGCATGGTTTTTGAGGCTAGGAGTTGCATTTAGTGTAAAATTTATTACACTTCAATCCTAAAACTCTTCCACCTCCTCATTTCTTCTATAAATACTTCTGAAGAAGATGAGATATAGGTTGGTTGATTGTTCAATAGTTGTAATAATGAAACTCTCTGAAATAATACATAGTCTGTCTAAAGTTGAAGAAGAAATTGAAGTCTTGGAAGCTTGGTGATGATGTTTCATACTTGTTCTTGAGAAGGCTCTATAATTGGATCCATGAGCTTGGCTGTTGGTGAATTATTCTGAACTATTTAATGTTTTCCTGTGTTTTCATTTTGTTCCATAATTTCTTACTACAGTAGGATGAAATTTTTAGGCTAGGAAATGACTCCTAGAAGCACCTTAGACCTGTTTATCCTTCACTGTTTTATGTTTTCTTCTGCTGAGGTATTTTAGAGTCTTCAATCTCTCTCTTTAGTCCTCATGCTTGTTTATTTCTATAATAGTTCAAATAGTTGGTTTCAGCATGATTTATGGTTCTCCCTGCTTGTCTACTTCCACTTGAAAGTTGTTATTGAAGTCTCCCTTTGAAGTACCATTGTCTTAAGTTATCCAAGGAGGTCTATTTTGATCATGCCCTTTTTCCTTGCTTGAAAAATTGTTTTAAAAGTATTTATAGTTGTGATCATAGATGTGTTAGGTGTTTCCTCTTCTATGACTGCAATTATCAATGAATATTTTATGTTTTCTAAGTCATTTGAAATAAAATCTTTAACGAAATAGGATGTGCTCCCAAATCTTAGATTTCATTTTGAAAGTTTTTTTGAAGTCATTATTTGCTTAAAGAATGGTTTGTAGAATTTATGGTTAGCCCTGTCTATCAAATACTTCTTTATTGTTCAGGTTATGTTTTTGAGTTCCCTTTTTTGAGAATTCAATTTCTCTTTCCAAATCATTGATGTCCATCTCATTCACAAAACCAAAGGATCCTGTGGCCAAGTTAGATTTGCCCTCTGATATCCCATATCCATTGATGAGTTTGTCATAAACCCTTCTTGACTCCATTTCGCATTGAATCTAACATTTTCCCTTTCTACCTATCTCTCTTAGACCTTTCACATTCTGCTATGTCTTTCAACCAAAAAAACAAACAAACACTTGCACTTAATAACTAGTCTAAAACCAATACTCAAAGCACACGAGATAAACCTTTGCAAAACAAATAATTTGAGAGATCCCTCTATGAGAACAGGAGGACTAGATCCTGTAACTCTAAAGATTGGTTCTGATGTTGCCTTGTCTTTTGATTTTCCAATCTATCAAAACACCGGATACCAACACATTATCTATTATAATATTCATGCAGAAACCAAATCTAGACAATATATTATTCTCTAGAAAAGAAATAATTACATAGTCATTAGCTTTCCTTGTTGGAATCGCCTCTATCCATTTGGTGAAGTAGTCTGTTGCTGTGAGAATCCATCGATGTTGTCCTGATGATGATGGATGTATCTCTCCAATAAAGTCTAATCCCCACTGCTGAAAAGGTGCTTCCACATAAATAGGAACCAAGGGTAAAGATACAAGCTTCCTTCTTCCTTCAAAAATTTGGCATTCATGGCATGCAACAATTCTTTTGTAAATATCTTTAAACATTGTTGGCCAAAAATATCCTGCTCTTAGAATCTTATTTGTTGTAAACTTCCAATAATGGTGACCTCCGCAATCACCTTTATGGAATTCTTCAATTACTTTTTGATCTTCTTCTTCAAGTAAACAATTCAGCGGAATTCCACCTGTATCTTTCCAAAAAATATTTCTGTCAAATACAAAATATCTCAAAGATTTCAACTTGACAAACCTTGCTTTGGACTTTGTTAGATCAGCATGACCTTTATGATGTTGAAGAACAAAAACCACATCCTTATACCACTCTGAAGTAATGTATTTCTCATCAATTTGGACCAATTCTTCCTCATCATCAGAAATTTCTGATATTTCTGCATTCAGATTTATATCAAGATAGTCCAAGTTTGATTGTGTCATTAACTTTACCAAGCCTTGTCCCTTCACTAATTTGGTTGTTTTGATGTCTATATCATATTCCAACAATTTTTTGATCCATTATCCCCTCTTACCATCGGGATCTGCCTGAGTTAAGATGTCTTCTACTACAGTACTTGGAACAAATGCCACAATGTGAGAATGCAGAATGTAAATTTTGAAATCTTTGATAGCCTTCACCAAATCAGAGGCCTGCTTTTCTATAATATTATACTTCCACTCAACATTTTCTAATGTTCTACTAAAGAAAGAGATAGGTTGTTCAGTACCTTGCTTTCCTTTTTGTAGCAAAACTCCGACAATTGTATTTTCTGAAGCAAATGTAAAAACCAGAAATTATTTGGAAAAATCTGGATTGATGAGTACTGGTGCTTGTGTGAGTGCCTTCTTGATTTCTTCAAAAGAATGCTTTTCCTCTGTTGTCCATTTAATCTCAACTCCTTTCTTTAACATCCTTGTTATATCTTTGACAATCTCAGCAAAGTTAGGAATGAAATGCCTAACAAAATTCACTTTCCCAAGAAATGATTGAATCTCTTTCCTACTTCTTGGAAGATCTACTTTTTGAATTGCATTAACTCTATTATGATCAATCCTAATTCCATCTTCAGAAATAATATGACCAAGTAACTTGCCTGTAGTTAAAGAAAATATGCTTTTGGTAGGATTAAGAGAGATACCAAACCTTCTACATTTCAACAAAATCTTTTCTAGGTGTTTCAAATAATCTTCTTCTCTCTTTGAAAAGAATGTAATATCATCAAGATAAACAACCACCGTCTTGTCCTTTTCTTCAGAAAAAGAAATGTCCATTGCTCTTTGAAAAGTAGTTCCCGCATTCATGAGACCAAAAGGCATCTTGGCATACATGAATGTGCCCCATGGTGTTGTGAAGGCTGTTCTTTCCTGATCATATGGATGTACAAGAATTTGATTATAACCTGAAAAACCATCAAGCATATACATTCTTTGAGAACCAACAATATTTTGCAGAATTGAATCCATCTTGGGAAGAGGATAGTTTTCCTTTAGTGGAGCCTTATTCAAATTTCTGAAGTCAATACAAATTTTGATTTCTCCACTCTTCTTTCTAACTGGTACCAAATTTGCAAGCCAATTTGAGAATCTGATTGGGACAATGATTTTAGCATCAAAGAGTTTCTTAATCTCTTTTTCGTTCAATGGCATGAGAAGAGGATTAATTCTCCTCAAGTTCTTCTTGAAAGGTCTTTCATTTTCTTTGATAGGAATAGTATGCTGAATAATGGAAGGATTGTACTCTTTTAAATCAGCATAACTCCAAGTAAAGACATCAATAAACCTCTTCATCATCTCAATATATTTGAATTTCATATCAGCTGAAAGAAACTTTGAATTTTGATCATTTTAGGCAAAGCTAATGTACCAAGATTACAGCTCTCTACTTCCTCTTCATCAACTTGTATATTTGGTGATTTGAAAACATCAGTCTGATCAAAAAGCTTCTTAGGGGGAAAAAGACCTTTTGGTATTGAATTATTCTTTAATTGAAAAACTTCAGAATTTCCTTTTGATTCAACAAGCATATTTTTTTGGTCTACTTGTGTACTTTCAAATTCTTCTTTCAGCTCAATAAAATTATTTATCTGTTGATCATCTTCAAAAACTTGCCAATTGGTTAAATTATCTGGTATAGCTGGTCTATGACGAACTTCAATCTCATATTTTTCAGAAGAATAAATAGGAATGATGAAAATACTTGCAGAGACAATAAGAGAATCAGCAATGGAATTTTGGTCTCTAGTTTTGATAGTGAAAGAATAGGCTTGGAAATTCTCCAACATTTCTAAAACTAGATTTCTGTATGCTCTCATTCTTACATCATTCGTTTGATAAACACCTTTAACTTGTCTAATAACCAATTCTTAATCTCCAAAAACATAAATATTTTGAGCCTTCATTCTTTTCAAAACATCTAGACCCAAAATCAAAGATTCATATTCAGCCATGTTGCTTTTGCAATCAAAGTTCAGTTTGTAGGAGTAAAACTTTCTCTCATCATTTGGACTTGTAATCCAAATCCCTGCTCCAACCCCTACTTTTCCCGCTGATCCATCAAAGTACAATGACCACCATCTTTCCATCTCTTTGTCATTTACTTGCTGATTTTTTGTTTGTTGATTTTCGGGCTGCTGAATTTCAGAGTGTTGATTTTCTGCTCTCATTTCTTGTTCGACACTATCATCTGACTCATTGAAAAGAATAGCAGATCCAGGCTCATTATCAAAGGCATAAATAGGAAATTTTTTAGATTTGTCTTTACTACTTACCATGTAAGCCATTCTAGTCTCTCGATACAATCTCTTTTTCTCACCAAAAACAAGAATAGTAGCATAGGTAAGGTCCATCTGCATTGTGCCTTTGATTTTTGTTGCCCATGATCTTGAAAATAACATACCAAAATTTGGCGAAATGTCAGCCACTACAATGTCCATAACAACCATGTTTGCTGGGATTTGTGTTAAACCAACAACCACATCCTTAATTAGACCAATGCATTGAAATCTTTTTGAATCATAAGAAAACGAATCCTTATATGGTATTGTTATTTGCAACCCCATCCTTTCCATGATTACTTTGGGCATAAGATTGTGAGAAGCCCCTGAATCCAACATAGCATTATGTAAAGTCATATCATGAATACTAATGCTTACATAAAAAGGAGGAAACTCTTTATTTTGTTCATCTTCCAGCCTTGGACCCAAATATATAGTAGGATTATCTTCTTGAACATTCAAAATATTAGCAGCTCCTGGTTGTGAATTCAACATCTTAACAATCTTGCTTCTATATTCATTTACATTGAGAATCTCGCTAAATGGCACTGATATTTTAATCTTTGAAATTTCATTCTCAAGGTTGAAAACAAAAACAGATTTTTCATCTTCTTTGATAGGAGGAGGAAGTTGAGTGTCTTTCTTACTAAGTGAAGTGTCTTTCTTACCTTCAACAACATTTGGAGTATCATTTTTGGCTCCAGCAACCTTTGGAGCATCTTTCTTAGGCTGCGATTTGTTTGCAATAATAGGAAAATTTCTATTTCTAAGATTATATTGCTTTTGTATTTCAAAAATAGCAAGTTGATACCCCTTAAAATAATCTGATGGTTCTTCTCCTTGATTAGCCAAATCTGACTCATCATGCTCTTCTTTAGTCAAGAAAATTCCTGTCATCTCTTCATCAAGGCAATGGATAGATTCTTTATGAATTTTAGACCCATCTTCTTCATCTACCAAATTCTGTTGAAAAGGAGGTCTTACTGGAGGATCAGGCTGGTGATTTTTATTTTCTCTTTGCCTTTGTTGATTTTTAGGTCTCCTGAATTGAGGGTTTCTAAATTGAGGTTCATGTTGCATAGGAGGGGCAGAAGTATTTCCAAGAGCTAACCTATCCATCAAATTCTCCATAGTTTTCATAATTGAGTCAAATTTATCATCGGAAGTTGAGGAGGAAGGTTTCTCTTCTTCTTTCAATTTATTTTTTTCCATTCTTGACTTTTTAGCAGCTATCATGTTTACCTCTACCTTTACTACATCACTTTGCATTTTGGCAAGTGTAGGCGATTCTCTTTCTCTCAACAAGATAGAAAAGTCATAATCAAATTCTTCAATATATCTCATCTGTGCTAAGGCTTCTGGAGGTTTCAAATGAGCTGGAATTGAGTCAAAAACGTTATTAAATCTTTTTGAAAAATTTTGGACAGATTGATCAACTACCCTTCTAAGAATGTTATATTCAGTAAGTGCTTGAACTGGATTGGTTCTGTTTCCCCATTTACTCAAAAATTTGTCTTCAAACTCATCCCAAGTTCGAATACTTCTCGGTGTGAGAGCTTTAAACCATTTTCTAACTTCACCGCTAAAACTTTGTGCAAATAGTCTTAACTTCACATCTTCATCATCAACCTCTTATCTGTCTATAAAATCATTAAATTAATCTACATGTTTATCTATTGTGAGTTCTTCATCACTTCCCCAAGTCTGAATCCTAGTAGCATATTTACTAGGGAGATCATGTAAAACAGTAGGAAGGACAAGTGGTGCATACCTAGAAGGGCCAGCCATGTTTAAAGGATGAACAATAGTTTTAGGAATGTCAAAAACAGAAGATGAAGAACTGATATAAGAAGGACTATTTAGTTTTTGTAAGCCAGTAACAATTGAGCTCCAATTTGGAAGGGGTAAACCAGCTTTGGATTTTAGCAAGACTTCAAAAGGATCTAGTTCTTTCAATTTATCTGGAGACTCTTTTTCTAACAACAGCTCAGAGGTAACAACTTCCCAAAATTCTTCTTTGTCTTCTTGTGTTACTAAGGTTGAAGTGTCAATTCCTCTCTTATGCAAGTCTAAGATAATATCAATGAGTCCTTTTTCACTTTCTAATCTAAACAACACTTCATGAATTTTATCATCAACTCTTTTGTCTTCGGGACTTCTTAATATTTCAGAGGACAAAGATTTCGAATGAGATTGAGTACCTGATATTTCTGAAATTCTTTGAATGCCTCTTGAAATAGTGTTTGGATTGTCCACAATGGTAGGTGGATTGGGATCAGGGTTTTTCCGTGTGTATCTCCTTCTCGAAGCCACCTTTAAACTCTTGAAAATGTATGGATTCACCAAGGTAGATGCAAACTCAAAAATATTTTTGAGCTCCTGCTACCTTCAGAAGTTCAACTTCTTGATTTCGAGAATGAGTAATCTTTAGGCTCCCAGCAGACACACCAAAATGTTATCACAAAATCTAACCCTGATAGGCTACTCATCAAGTAGACTCTCAGTAACTCTTTCAAACCAATCTTTTGGTTGAGGTTTAGCCTCCTCAACTTGAGAGGGCTCTCTCAATAGGTTTAAGATTTTTGATTAGTGATTAGATGGATAAATCTAGGAATAAAAAGGATAAAAATGTATAACTGGTTGAATCAAAGATTAGAAAATACTCACTCGGCCATGGAGTCAAGATAGTCTTCAACCAAACATCATAATCTGTCAAACATGGAAGTCAAGGCACTTGGAGTCTAGGTTTATGAGAAAAACAGTAACATAGTGATAAAACACAATCTATTTGCATGTGAAGGAAGTTTAAGCATTTTCAAATGAATTCTAAGTAACACATACAAATACTACTGTAAGTAGGTAATTGAAAAGGCCATAGAAAAATGATACACTTAAACTCCTTGTGAATCTTGAGTAGTCAAACAAATCTCTGTATTAAGTTGAGAAGAACATAGTGACATACAGTAACACAATTTCCTTGCTAATGAAAAATTCCAACCTTGGTGAATTCGACCTCATGCTTCATATAGAGAATTTACAATCTTGGATTTGATGATCCATCATTAGGATAATTCGAATTTCCATTCTTGACACCTATTCTATTCATAAAACAAACTATTAATTACAAACTGACAACTAAACTGTCTTTTAAGAGTCCTAAAACAAATAGGAGTGAAACTCATAAAATGTTTGAAACAACCTTATATAAACCTTTAATGCTTTCTTGACAGGTGCAAATCCAAGATTTCATATGATGCCTCCAGCCTTGTTGTAAACCTGCTAATTTATGACCTAACTGTCCTAAAAACCAGGAGACAGAGTTCTTGATTTTTAGCCCTTAACCTCCATGTTTATCTTTGAGAAGCTTTGTTAACATTGATGACTGTTTCATATGTGTTACATGTTCTAATATTCCCTTGAAAACTTTAATCCTCCACCTATGCAGAGAAAATATTTGAAATTTTGAAAAAGGCATGAAATATGACTGCGCTATGAAAGTAGCCTGTTTTCGTAGCGCAGTTTTTACATTACTATAAAACATTTTCTTTTAACCATTCTTTCTACTGTTTTGCAATTTGAGTCTTCACCTATGATTTTCATCTTTCCACCAGCAACATTAAAACTTGAAACCCATCAATCCTTATCTCCAAAATCTATATATAAAGTTCCAAAAATCATCTTCAGCAGTTTCGTAGCGCGCTACGAAACTGCCGTGCAGGCTCTTTTTTAAACACAGTCTTCAAAAATTTAAAGTTTGAGTATATTGAAAGCTTCTCCAGTACTGATATCAACATCAAAAAGAAAAACAATTCAGCTTTAAATGTGTTTTTCCTCAAAATGGTCTTCTTCTTAATGACAAACTGATTTAAGATTTATCATTTACTGCCCTGTTTCATTACCCTATTTCACCGTTGCTGTAGTTTCTCTTGAGATCTTGTCAGCTAAATTTCTAGGTCTTCAACCTGTCTCCTTAACTTTCTATTGGTGGCTTTCAACTGAGTATTTATTACTCTCACAAATCTGGCTTCTTTTATTGCAGGTATAGTCCAAGTGAAATATTGTGTTTCACTGCTAATGATTTCAGGTTTAGCAACCCTTTCAACCTCCCAGAGGGCTTTCATCCTCTTGAAATTTGTCTTTTCAATAGCATGCTTTCTTGCTATCTTTCTTAGCCTAGCAATTTCAAGATTGGTTGATTTCAACCTTTCCTCCATCTCTGCATAACTGATTTTTTCTATTTGAGTGGGGAATACTCTGTTTTTTACCTTTTCTGGTATAGGTGATGAAAGGTTTATAATTTCTTCATGAATAGTGGAAAATTCCTCTATTTTCTCCAGCTCAACATGCTCTTGCTTCTTTTTTGACTTTCTGGTTACAGGCTTCCTTGCCTTGAATACAAATGCTGCAACTTCATCATTGAATACTAGTTTCTTGGATGCCTTCATCTTTTTCTGCTTTCCTTCATCATTTTTTATGAAATCAGCTCGAACCA
The DNA here is from genome assembly GCA_034641835.2 of Pinus albicaulis. Classification (NCBI taxonomy): domain Eukaryota; kingdom Viridiplantae; phylum Streptophyta; class Pinopsida; order Pinales; family Pinaceae; genus Pinus; species Pinus albicaulis. The sequence goes on from JAXQQM020090654.1 coordinate 70,861, forward strand.
AAGGGGAATATTCTATATCAATGGCTTGTAAGATATCATCCAAGTTTCCCTTTAAGCTTGGAGTATCACTTTCTCCTAAACCCTTTTCATTTGCAATTTGACTCCTAGTCAATCTCTGTTGAACCTGTTTATTAGTTGACTGTTGTTGTGTATGTAGAAATTTGAATAATGGATGAGTTATTCACCAAGATTATCCTAGTCACACACTATTTAAGCTTCATGCATAACACATAACCTCTTCTACCATTGATCATCAATTTTCGGAATTAAAAACAATCACATGCGCACATAGAAACATAAATCAATCACACATTTCAACACAGTATGTAATGGCGAAAGCATACAGATGAAAACCCCCAACTATCTGTATATTATAATGATAGAGAAAATGTAACAATCATAGTACAATACTCCTCACAAGTACTCAGTACTATCTCCAATAGTTACACACAAACTAGCTCAGATTTGAACAAGTCACAGGTTCAAATCTCCTCCACTGTCTGCCTGCCTCTACTGCGCAATCCAAGATGAGAATGAATGAGATCCAAGTTCGAATCCCCTTGGCTTGTACTACGCAATCCTCATTGGAAATCTCAATCAATGTGTGTGCAAATCTCATGCACAGCCATAGTCACAACTGATAGTAGAATCACCCTTTCACCCACCTCTAACACTGGTCTCCACTGAACTGTCCATGCATTGCAGTTAACTGATGTGTTCTTTAGTTGATTTATGAGTTAATAGTTAGTGAATTAATTAATAATTAATTCACACCACTCATCACTAGTGTATTTATCATTTAGACTAAATACAACTAGTTCAACTAAGTTAAACCGAACACAACTCCACCAACTGTCTCATCAACTCCACCAAAATCTGCCACATGAGTTCTAACTGAAGTCAACCATGCAATAGATCAACTAACCCTTAGGAAAAGCGTATTTCCTTCTGTCAGCTACATGTGCCACATCCGTAGCTCGAACTGAAGTGCTCCAAGAGGATAAGATAATGTTTATAGTCCAAATATTATTAAGGGCTAATAATATTCGACTGATCTATTTTTAGACTGGCAGTCTAAAAATAGACTCCGCCCAATGTCTAAAAATAGAGGTCCATATATATTTACCAACTTGACCAATCATCCACAAATAGCATCCCGCAACTTATAGAATATGCTCCATATGTCTAAAAATAGACATAGTCTAAAAAATAGACTTTCATGTAAAATGCATTTTCAGCACCATTCAGGTTTTTAAAGATCATCAATCAAGATCAATCTATTTAATAAGCACGCCTCACTGTTTTTTATTATTAGACCTCCTTTATAGTGATTGTCTTCATGAAGCACTGACAATGCTCAATCCTCACACAATAAGAAATGAGTAACCACACATGAATTCAATTTCTGAAAATTCAATAGTTCAAAATAATTAATCAGTCTATGTATCAATGACTGCCTGATCTCACACTGGAAATTTCATAATCATCATCTTGAGAACTTCTAAAATAAATGAATATAAAATAATTTGCAGACCTGCACAGATCTATACTGCCACTGATCAAAGTGATCATCCACAAAACCCAAAGCAACCTGATAGTTTCCCTGAGCTGCAGAGATCCACACTGGCTGTGTCTCTCTGGGATGCAAACTCGATGTCTCCCCACCCCTCTCACCCGGGTGGCAGCCGCATGCACTCCCTATGCCCATCTGGCATGAAATTTCTTTGCATCAGTGGTTTCTTCCACTCCATGATCCTCATCTTATGGCTTCTCCACATCCCGAGGTTCACTCTTACCTGCATGCAAAACTTGACCCCTCTCAAGCATCAATTGCATGTCTTTCTTGCACTTCCCAACAGTAGGAAGCTTCGTAGACATCCCATCTACTTCAAGTCTGTAGAGATTATTTACTCGAATCCAAACCTTCTTGACTTGTCCCGTTGCCTTGTGCCGAAGGAAAACTTTTCCTTCTCTGAAGAAAAATTCATACCCTTTATCCTCTAACATTGCGACTGAGATTAAATTCTTTGTTAGACCTGGTACATGCAATACATCTTATAAAAGAATGAGTTTACCTGACTCCCTCTGAAAGGTTATGGTACCAATGCTGGTCGCATTGTATCATCCATTGTCGCCCAAATCAACATGCATCTGGAGATTTTTCTCCACCAAGTCACTGAAAAGATTCACATCTCCTGTCATGTGAAAGGAAGCGCCACTATCAAAATACCACCCCGATCCCAATGCACTAGACACCATGCATGCGATCAATGTGAAGTCCAACTCAAATTGCGAGGCAAGAGCCTCACCAGCTGCAGCTCCAGCAGCTTGCTTGTTCTTCTTCTTTTGTGGACAATTCGTGGCATAATGTCCATGATTGTGACAGTGAAAACACTTCACTTTGGACATGTCACACTCTTTACCATCCGCACCGGATTGAGAAGCATTCTTCTTGCCCTTCCCCTTCCTTGCTTTGGCAGCCAAAGCACAATCTTCTTCATCAGATGCCTTTGATGAAGATCCCATCCCTGGTATTCCGCCTTATCTCCTCTTGCACAAGATCTGACCAAAGTCGCTCCCATCCTAGAAATTTCTCCCGACCATTGACAGAATCCTAATGGGAATGCCAACTCTTCAGAAGACCAAGGAGAGCCAATCTCACCAATTCCTCATCATCCACACCAACTCCTACACTCCCAAGCTCATCCCTGCAGTGGACAAACTTTGTCAAGTATACCGGAATAGTGTCATTCTTCTCCATCTTTATTTTCCTGAGTTTATCCTTGAGCACCAACTTCCTCTGGTCACTCTTGCTTTAGAATAAATCTTTCAATGCTTTCCACATCAAGTATGGAGAAGCTTTTCCATGCAAGATGGACACTATGTGATCCTTCACGCCCTCCAACAGAATCCTTTGACACCTTGTTGTCTTCTTTTACCAAGCCTCAACTTGAGCAGCATCAGTAGGCTTTGGGACTTCAACATCTATGAACTCCTTCAGCCCATTGTCATCTAACACCACCTCCATCCTATCTCTCCATGCAATATAATTCGAGCTGCCTTCAAGAGCATACTCCAATCACAATCCTTGATAAGACATTTTGACTTCAACACCAAGAAAACACTGCTGCAAATTTGAATTCCACCAGCTCAAAACTCAACCGCTTCTGATATGTGAGAACAAAGTATTTCTAGCACAGAGATCGACTGTAGGGGAATTTACTGGATATATCACCTTTCAAAGAAAGGATGGATCCAGAGGCTACCTGGCCCACTTACAGACTCTGTCTACCGAAATAAAATGTAATCACTGTAATAGATTCGATGATCAATTCTCGCTCTGATACCATGTAGAAATTTGAATAATGGATGATTTATTCACTGAGATTATCCTGGTCACACACTATTTAAGCTTCATGCATAACACATAACCTCTTCTACCATTGATCATCAATTTTCGGAATTAAAAACAATCGCATGCGCACATAGAAACATAAATCAATCACACATTTCAACACAGTATGTAATGGGGAAAGCATACAGCTGAAAACCCCCAACTATCTGTATATTATAATGATAGAGAAAATGTAACAATCATAGTACAATACTCCTCACAAGTACTCAGTACTATCTCCAATAGTTACACACAAACTAGCTCAGATCTGAACAAGTCACAGGTTCAAATCTCCTCCACTGTCTGCCTGCCTCTACTGCGCAATCCAAGATGAGAATGAATGAGATCCAAGTTCAAATCCCCTTGGCTTGTACTGCGCAATCCTCATTGGCAATCTCAATCAATTATTGTGAAAATCTCATGCACAGCTATAGTCACAACTGATAGTAGACTCACCCTTTCACCCACCTCTAACACTTGTCTCCACTGAACTGTCCATGCACTGAGTTAACTGATGTGTTCTTTAGTTTATTTATGAGTTAATAATTAGTGAATTAATTAATAATTAATTCACACCACTCATCACTAGTGTATTTATCAGTTAGACTAAATACAACTAGTTCAACTAAGTTAAACCGAACACAACTCCATCAACTGCCTCATCAACTCCACCAAACTCTGCCACATGAGTTCTAACTGAATTCAACCATGCAATAGCTCAACTAAACCCTAGGAATAGCGTAATTCCTTCTGTCAGCTGCATGTGCCACATCCGTAGCTTGAACTGAAGTGCTGCAAGAGGATAAGATAATGTTTATAGTCCAAATATTATTAAGAGCTAATAATATTCGACTGATCTATTTTTAGACTGGCAGTCTAAAAATAGACTTCGCCCAGTATGTCTAAAAATAGAGGTCCATGTATTTTTACCAACTTGACCAATCATCCACAAATAGCATCCTGCAACTCATAGACCATGATCCATATGTCTAAAAATAGACTTTGCGACAAAAATCACTTGTGTGGACGCCACCTAGTTTAGGTGATCACTTTCCAACTAGGATCAGGAAAGATGTTTCAGGATGCCTCCTTCATTGTTTCTTGTTGCCATCTTCAACAGTGTAATCTCTTTAACTTTAGCTATCCTTTGTTTTGCAGGTTGAGGAGTTTCAACAATAACCACTGATGCTTTTCCTACTGTCTCTTTCACCTGTTTCCTGGGTTTTAGCTTAACAAACCTTTTTGACCTTGTCACTACAGGCTTGCTCGATTCTGTAGGTGGAGTTTCTTTTCCTTTAGGGTTATTCCATGTAGTTTGTGATTCCACTCCAAAACCACATAAAAACAAAAATGATGACCATTCTCTGTTGATCTTTCAGAGTTCATGTAAGACCATCAACTTGATTAAACCATGGTGGAATAAAGAGGTTTCACACCCTTAAGACTTCATTTGAACCTTGTCTTCCATCTTAGCTATACTTCTATACAGAAAAAATGGCAAATCTAAAGATATCATGCAAGTAAAGTGCAAAAGAAGTTTAAAATTACATGAATATACTTTATGATACCTTCCCTCACAGGTAAAATACCTCTCGATGTTGTATAAAATTGGCATATGAATCTTTGATGCAGCTCCTGGGAATTGCGTTGTTTAAATCCATTTCTACAAACTCTGGATTTAGAAACACTTTGCATGCCTCCATGTCAAATTTGAAACCTTTGAACCATCTCTCTTGCCCTCTAGGAATCTCTGTTACTAAGGCAATAATCTCAGGAGTAACTGACAAGTTTAAGATTCCAATTTTTGTGCTTGAGCTAGTAAAATGTAAAGCAAACTCCTTTGTCACCTGACTATGTCCTCCCTGTATATTTTCACAAAATTTCAAACACCCTGCCTTCTTGAAAGCCTCCAATAATGATTTATTTTTAGCTAGGGTTCCTATGCTTTCAGGCTCTGTCCTTAAACAATGTCCTGACCTGTGATTTTTCTTCTCCTCGGTCATTTTTATCTTTCAATTTCTGAAAGTTTCCTGTGAACTCTGATTATCAACCTTGCTTGAATTCAAAACAGTCAGCCTCACTTGATTAGATTAATCAGCCTCGCTTAATAATGGATAATAGAAGCTTTGGTGAGATTACCACAAGCTTTAATCTTGAAAACGGTCTGTTGGAGTGTTTTGCATGCAAACTGGAATAAGAAACCAGCCAACCCTTTCAAATTTGAACTTAGATTTCATAAATGAAACCTATACGAATGCAATGATGATTTTAAATGGTTGTTTGTCTTGGAAATGACCTCTAACTGACACCTAAAGATGAAAAACTAACGGAATTTGAATGATTTGTTGATTTGACATGACCCGCTACGAATCCACACTTGTGTAGCATGCTTAGTGTATTTTCGGAGAAATGCGCTATGAAAGTAGCAGCGCTTTCATAGCGCAAATAAAATTTTTTCCATTGATTGCGCTATGAAAGTGTGATTTCGTGGCTAATTTCAGAAAAAATTTCAAAGCGTTAAAATATGACTTCTAAACAGAATATGAGACCTTTAAACCATGGAATGAGGTTGTCAAACTCTATTTGGAAATGAAAATGAAACTTTTGAGACTCTAACCCTATCACTTACCCCTTAAAACATGAAATGACTCAACACCTATCTAAGACCATGACTAGGAACAAGGTAAACCATCAAAGTTTAGAACCAAAAAAAACTTTTTTGGTGATAACAGTTGCAATAACCCATTATGGCCCTTCAAGGATGTAGCCTCCTCATAGAACTTGAGGAGGCCTACCTCCCTTAGGAGCAACTAGATGGTTGTCGTAATAGGGTAAGGGTACATAAGTCTCTCCATCTCTTGTGCCTCCCACAGGTGAACCACATTATTCTAGTTAGCCATATGTTCTTGTTGTTTGCTCCCTTCTCTCCTTTGACGTCGTTGAATGATTCACATAGTAAATACATTTTTTTTATTAAACGAGACATGTATTTACAAATATATATATATATATATATATATATATATATATATATATATATATATATATATATAATTTTTTGAAAAACAAAATGGTCAGTGTGCCAAAAAAAAACAGTCATGCACCCATACAGGTGCGTCTGTTTTTATCGCGCACCGTTCGCAGTGCACCTAGAAATTTTTTAGCGCACTACGCAACATGAAATGTACCTTCTCTTGCAGTGCATTGATGAAACTATCGATCCTAGGGTAGATAATTACGTCAATGCACCACCCAACATTAATTCATGGTCAATGGTGCGGTCGTTTAACCAACCACATCGTTGACTATGTACAAGTTTGGGAGGGCGGTGTGTTGACAAAACTACTTTCCCTGGGGTGAATAGTTTCGTCAGCACACCGCCCTCCTGGCATCATTACACGGTAAATAGTGCAGTTTTTTTAATGACCACACTGTTGACTATGTACCAGTGTCAGGAGGGTGGTGCAGTGACTAAACTATGCGCCCCGGGGTGGATAGTTTAGTCAGCGCACCACCCTCCTAAAATTAGTACATGGTCAACGGTGCAGTCATTTAAATTTAGTCAAGGAATCACCCTCCTAACACTGGTACATAATCAACGGTGTGGGCAGTTAAATGACCACACCACCATTTACTTTATTTTAAAAAACATGATGCGCATTTTCGGTACCACACCTGAACCGGTGTGGTTTCCGTTAGCATCGTTCACGGTGTGACCTATAAATTTACAGGCAGCAACGCGAATCGGTGCAAGCTGGACAGCTCGAGTGCACTGCACGGGTTTTTTTTTTTAAAGGGTAAATTTTACGTTTTTTTAGAAATCTAATCTGCTAAAAATATTTAATTATGGAGAAAGAAGTAAAATACCTGTACATTTGGGTGTTGAGGAGGCATATTTGTTGAAGAATTTGCAAAACTTATTTTTCCCACCGTTTTCCAAAATTCGAAATCCAAAAGGTGGGCAATGGATGGTAGCAGTGCGTGAAATGGGAGCACCGATGGCAGGGTGCCTCACATAAGGGAAATTCACACTGGTGCTTGGGATCTCTAGAGCACTGAAGAATTTAAAATGCATATTTTTTGGCCACAATTGTTTTTTATTTAACCTCGTTTCAGTGCACGATTTTTTGAAGTGCACCGGGTGGTTTTTGCAAAGTGCACCGGGCATGTTTATGTTTAGCGTAGCTTCTTATGATGCACCAGGCCTGAATCTGTGTAGTGCACCAGTGTGCTATAGTAATTAGACGCATAAGGCGTGTTTGTACGGAGAGAACGGTGTCTCGGTGTACCAATTTGTAGTACACACTAGTGCTTTTCTAGTTAAACGCACTGGTGTGGTTTATGATTTTAAACCCACCAGACAAAAAACATCTGCAAAAACCTCCACTCACCAACCTCCAATAGAAACCTCCACTAAAAACAGATATCTGGGATATTTTTATAAGGGGTTCCTAAAAAACATCCGCTAGAGGGTCTTTTCCTTGTAGTTCTTCTTGTGCACCGATACTACTGGAGCAGAGAAAGAACTTTGACTAGGTTGAATTATACCATCCTCTAACATTTCTACAATCATACGCTCAATTTCTCTCTTTTGGACATAAGGATATTTGTAAGGCCTGATGTTTTAAGAACACATCCTGGAATCAAATGAATAAAATGATCATGATCATGAATAGGTGGGTGTCCTTTGCGAGTTTCAAACACCTTGGAATGATTGTCCAAGACTTTTTGGAGATCTGGAGAAATAGATGATTTTGATGTTGGAACTTCTAGTGAACATAATTTTGCAATTATGCCTCGTTGTTCTTTCTTCAGAAGCGTTTCCATGACATTAGAGCTTATTATCTTTCACGACTTCCCTGCGATACCCTGTAATTCAACTTTCTTTCCTTCCGAAAAAAAATTCAAGAAAATTTCTTGAAACTTAAAATCTATCATCCCTAAAGATTGTAACCATTGTACTCCTAGTAAAACATCAACACCACCCATTGTAATGGAAAGCATTGGTCTATTCAATACATATTCTCCCATGGTTAACTTGATATTATGGCACTTTCTAGAGCAATTTATAGTTCCTCTATTTGCCATCATCACTTGACACTCTACCGCTGGGTATAGGAAGCAGTTCAATTCCTTAGCTGCCTTACAATGAATAAAATTATGGGTACTACCCGAATCAATAAGAATTATTACATTTTTCTTATTGATATCTCCTTCTATCTTGAGAGTTTGAGGAGTGGTAATTCCTGCCAATACATTACAGGATATGGTCAGATTTATTTCTTCTTCCTCTAGGGTTGGTTCCTAGTGTATATCCTCTTCCTTTGAAGTTTCTTGTTCCTTTTATTCCTCCTCTTCACAATCTATGTAAAATAATTTATTCTCAGCACACTTATGACCTTTAGTTTATTTTCTATCACAACTATAGCAAAGACCTTTAGCTCTTTTTCCTTCCAATTGTTGTGGTTTCAACCTTGTAGGTTGTGGAAGTCTAGAAGTAGCAACACTTCCATCGTTATAGTTGTGAGTGGTAGGCTTCCTTGTCGCCATAATTTTTCTTTCAATTTTTCTTGCCAACCTGAATGCCTTCTCCAATGTATCAGGTTCCCAAAGGCGAACCTCATGTTGGATGTTATCCTTTAGAGTCCCTATGAAGACGTCAATCCTATGTTCCTTTGGAATATTATTTACCCTTATATTCAATTTTTGGATGTCCTCAATGTGCTCCATCATTGAACCCTTTTGTTTGAGATTTATCAATTGGATAAAGAATGTGTTGCTCTTTGTATCCTCATAATGTGTTATCATTTCCTCCATAAAAATTAACCAAGTGACGAGTGATTTATGATAATAAAGCCATCGATACCATACAAACTAATTTTGTTCTAAATATAAAGTTGCAATGTGTAAATTTTGTGTGTTTTGGGTATTATGGAGCTCAAAGTATTGCTCCATTTGTAGTATCCATGTTATCAGATCCTTGCCATCAAAATTCCTCATATCTATCTTTGGAATATGGTGGGTCTTAAATCCAACATTAGATTCTATGAAATCATGATTAACATTTCTTTTGTTCTCATCATGAGTTTCCTCTACTACCTTTTCGCTATTAGGAAGTTTTTCTTGTAGCAAATTTTCCAAACCTTCCGTGTCTTTCTTCAAATCTTCCATGTTTCCTTCTATACCATAGATCTTAGCTTCCATGTCATCCATATTATCTTCCATTCCATTTTTCAAACCATCCATCTTAGCTTCCACGCCTTTCTTCAAACCATCCATCTTAGCTTCCATTTCATTTTTTGTTACTCTTTGCGAGAGTGAAATTTGTTGCACTTAGTCTCATAATTTTGATATATCATGTTGCATTTCTTCCTCTTCATGGGTCATAGTTGAGTATTCTGAGGGATTAATGGCTGTTGAATTATTTTTAGGGGGAATTTTAGAACCCAATACTAATATCTATGATTCAATATGCCCTTGGAATCACTTCAAACTGATTTTTCAAACAAGACTTATGCAATTTTCAAAAAAACTACACACATTTTTATTTCTTTTGAGGAGCTCAATATTGAAACTAATGTATCTCTATAATTTATGATCCCCAAGATTTTATCTTCGATATTTTAGTAGTCCTCTGAATCTTCTTTCCAATGCCATAGGTACGACCTGATTTGGATTATTCAAGGAAAAGTTATGCCCAATCTCCCAGTGCCCACAATGTCCTAATTATGGGTTGGTTTAGTAGAGAGAACTTCTACGACATGCCACATGTCCTTGTTTCCTCCTTTGGTTGTGAAAAAGATACATAGGAAACCACATTACGTGCACTTTCATCCAACTATTACATAATTCCAATACGATGCTCAGAGAGAGAGTTATGATGATCTTCCCAAGGTTTCCTCTTTGATATGAAATTCGGAAGCCTAAAAAAACCTAACTTCCACAGATCATATCTCTGAAAATGTTGTGAACCAAGATTTGAATTTTTTCCAAGAAATTCCTTCAGATTTCAGCGCAAATGGGTTTTTTTTTAAGTTTATGAACCTTCGTAGAAAAAAAGTTATAGTGAAAATCCCATGATGGCCTATTTGAAGCAGCAAAACCCTAGAATCCAAAGCTCTGATACCAAATGTTATGAAACCATCTCACAAAAAAGAAGAAAAGAAATATCAACGACTTAGAAATCAACTTCTTTAAGGGGGAAACCTTCTTTATATTACATAAATGAACAATACTTGGATGATACAAATGACAAAACCTCCTTTCTATATATAGGAGTCCATGGGGTCACAATATAATCCTTGCCGAGCTAAAAATAATAATGTAAGGGCACAATAATAAAAATATGGGGACTACAGGGGCACAAAAATAACAATAATTGGGCTACAGTAACAACAAGAAGGGACTACACTAGTAATATAAGGACCTCACACATTCTTCTCCTTCTTCACCAATAACACACCATTCATTATCTCTTGACATGTTTTATGAATCCGCGACACCAATTTCCTCTTTAAGTGATTCAGATTTTCATTTTGTTGTTTTTAATTGTAGTTAGGAATGGTATGGAGTTGATTTTAAATTGGAAGAAGAAAGGATGGGATCCATTGTTCACAATTTTTTTTTCCTCCTCACCTTTGGTATGTGAAGAAGCGAAATCTATATCCTCCTGTACTTGAGTCAATCCTTCATTTGATTCAACAGACCATGAAGAATTCTTGGACTTGACTGAGAAATCTGATCTAGCTAGTGGCATTCTTGATGTGTATATTGATACATCTAGTGATGATTTTGCATCTTCATCTGTTGATGTTTCAAAGCCACCAATATTTGATGAGTCACTATTTGATATTTTAGAAGCTTGTTGAGAAACCGAGGTACTTCAACACCCGTTGATGCTTATGTCAATATCTTGCACTCTTGGTAACATTTCTGAACAAGATCAAATTGAAATTTCATTATTGGATAGCCTTCATGTTTTGACTGGACATATGGAAAATGAATCCTTTTCTAAATATCGATATTATTCATCATGTTGTTTTATATATCATGATCCTATCACTGAAATGTTAGAATAATATTATATGGTAAGCTCTTTCGCTATGAATAAGCTTCCATATTTTTTGATGTTTTCAAAATTTTGAAAATGTAAATGAATGCACTCCCATGAGACGCTGTAAAGATATTTATAAACATCAAGACACAACTGCAGATTTTTTAGCACAATCTTTCTTGTTATATTTTTATGTTAACATTTTTGGCCTTTAGATTTTGGAGTGAGCTTTATCGACCTATTTTTCCTCCGTTATATTTTTCTTGATGGTATTCCTTTCCCCTCCTTCCCTCATTCTTGTACGTCAGGAATTAATTCAATGGTTACATTTGAAATTTCACTTTACATGAGATTGACCTTTTCTTGGTTAGTTTAGGAGTAGGTATAGTGTATTTTTCTTATGCACTATTTTTTATCATTGTTTCTATAATTTTCCTTTTCTTTTGCACTTTTCTTTGTGTATGATTATAATAAGTCGTGTGGAAGTTGTGTTGTATGGATTTGAAGAAATGTGGAAAATTTCAAGAAGACATTTTAAAAATATAAAATCTTGGTTAATTGTTTATCCCCTTCTTTGTCTAGGCCTTACATCCTTAATAGTTCATGATGTCTAAATGGAAAATATGATCCATTCGAACGGAAATATTTAAGTTGAACTGTGATACTCGTTTATATTTAGGATCTTCTCCCTTTGACTTGGTGTTGTAATTGAATTGTGTGTTGTGTGCCGATATAATAAAGTAGAGAAGGGAAAGGGGAAAACTAATGGTGATCAAATCAATGTCATATATGTGTGTGTGTGTGTGAAGGAACAATCTCTCTTGCTCTCAATAAGTTGGGATACCTATTCCACCTTGGAAATATAAATGCTGATAAAATATAAATAAGAATGTTGAAAAATAAAATAAAGGGTGAAAGAAGAGAAAGGATTCTTGCACAAGGAGGTGGAGCTAGTAACTTTACCGGGGTACTGAACAGGCTCATTGGCAGCAGAGCAATGCTTGTGGTCCTATAGTGACTTCACCAGGGTACTAAACATGCTTGCTAATGATAGAGAAACACTAGAGATGCACCTTAAAATCTAATTATTTAAAACTTACAAATATATATTACCCTTCTCCCATATCAAAAAAATTGTGATAAGGTAATCTTTTTAATGTGTTTAGTCGAGGACAATGATGGAAGATACTACATCTATAATTGAGATAAATGGGAAAGCCAAAGTAATCCAATCAATGAATCAATACTTCCTGAAGGACTAGGCTTGGTACATAGAGTTAGACCCAAATAGAGAAGTTGTAGTTCTTCCAGTGTGTCGCCAAGTGTTGTATATGCTACAATCCCCCTCCAAAATTTTTCCCATGAATTTATTTTGACGGCTTCCTTTGATCTTAAGAAATGTTGTTTCAACTTGCATCAAGTATTCTTCTTGTTTTTCAAGGTGTCACAGCGACTCATCCTTTCATGCTAAGCTTATGATGTCTTAATTCTGTTTTCTTTGTAATAGTTGTTAGGAACTCCTTGATTACAATTATTACTTGTTGACAGTAGCTGCTCAACTTCTAAAGTAAGAAAAATCACTTCTTGTGAACATAAGTTAAGTCTTGCCTTGATTGCATGTCTTTCTTTGAGGAATTACGCAATATGTTGTCATAGTGAACAATGCAACTCCTTATTGGAGTGAACTGTGCACTCCATTGAGGCATACAATTGCACAATTAGCTATGAAATAAAATTATGCAACCCTATGTGACAAATAAATGTGAAATCCACTACGAAAGTGAATTGTGAAACTCCTTGTCTCATCAAACTACACAATTACTTGCACTAGTGAACTCAGCAGTTCCAGAAATTATCAAACTGTGCATTCCTTTAAGATAGGAAGTGTGCACTTCCCAAGGATAATCCATGTGCACTTCTATATGGCCACATGGCATGAGTTTCCAAATTGATATTCTTACAAGTGTCAGCAGTTAGATTGGATCCTTGATTTTAGGCATTCAGATCCAAAACCCTAACCTTAATCTCATGACTGCTCATCTATATAACAATCCACCCTAGAGATCATTCTCACACTCACCTTTGGAGCTTTAGCCATGCTCGTGAGCACAAGGATCTTTCATTCTCAGTTGTTGTGTTATTTCATGTAAGTTTCTCAACTATCCCTTTTTGCCGCTTCTTCTTTTACAAGAGTCATTTTGTCTTGATTTTCTTATAACAAGTGTCATTTTAACTATTATTAGCCTCTACAACTGTTGTTTCAACCTTTTAAACTTATTTTCAAGTGTTGCATCAAATTCCTTGCATTTTCGCCTACCAGTAATTATTGTTGTTGGGTGTATTTATGCATGCATGTCCTCTTCCATTCAATATCTTTCTTTCTCAATATAAGTGACTTGTTTGGTTGAATCTTTGGCTAATCCATATCCTTCCACCCTTTAGTTAGGAGATCCAGAGCCTACCCTTATGCGAGATAAAACTATGCAATTCTCAGAGCCTTCTTCCCTCTTGAACTGCGCATTGCACAATCTCTTCTAGCAAAATCTTGTCCATGCCCTTTGAAACTGTGCATTGTGAAATATAAGTCAGTAGTGAAGCCTCCTTATCCTCTTAAACTATGCATTTTGCAGTCCAAGTCTTTTCTCCAACAAAAAATGCGCATTTTACAGATCCAATCCACAGTTAGCCTCCCTTGCAGCCAAGGACTACGCAATCTTTCCTCAAAAGCTATGTAGTGCGCATTTCCAGTGACTAGTGAGGTCACCCTACCTCTTTTGTGCAAAACATTGTGCAATCCCTTTTCTCAATGACTAAGTTTTGTTTTTGAATGATTATTTGAATAGATGATCTCTTGCAGAACTAACTTGTTACCGCCATTTGTGTGTTTTTTTTACCATGCACTGCACATCTAGGACATATCAGTCTCTCATATTCTAACAACACCATGCCTCTAAAGAAAGGATAAAAGGAGATGACAAAAATAAGTATGGATGATTCCATGGACAATAGCTTGACAAGAGTGCCTATCTAATCAAATACACAATGCTTTATCGACAAACATTCTACTATTACATGGATCACCATCAAAGATGTATACACCGTAAAGGAGTTCACAGAGGATCTAGAATATAGGAAAGTCTATTTCTCATCAAGAAAACAGTGTAGAAATTTATTAATACTAATGTATTACCATATTCTGCTGATCTAACAATATTTATCTTCTTGCTAAATACAGAATCCTTCCACTATTAAACTTGTGGAAATTTAAAACTCAATTGCAAACATGTGAATAAATTCAATCGCACATAACACAGTTGTTTAACGGGAAAGCTTAAAGCTAAAAACCCCAAATATCATATATTATGTATATCAATGGAATCATGTAATAATCTCATACAAAGCTTAGTACATCAAGCTCTCAGTACAATGTAGATTCATTACACACTGTCATGCAGAAATTTGCATATCTATGCACCAATTTCTTGCCTCCTCACAGCCTGCCTCCACTATGCAATCCCTGCTGAAGAAGACCCTTGAATGAATTCAAATTGGCCTTGCCTTGACTGCTCAATCCTCATTGTAAATTCCAATGTGTGTCAGATGCATTGAATGCATCACTATAGTCACAATGGATAGTCCATCTCACCCTTTCACCTATCTCTCCACTGGGTCTCCACTGGAACTGACATGCACTGTAGTTAACTGTTGTTTATGTTCAGTTGTTAGTGATTTATTAGTTGTGAATTAATTAACTAATTAATTCAATTAACTCTCACTAGTGTATCTTTCAGTTAGACTAGATACAACTAGCTCAACCGAGTTTAACTCCATTAAATGAGTTAAACTAAATAACAACTCCATAAACTACTCTTCCAACTCTGTCATAACTTTGCCACTTCAATTCTAACTGAGTCCTCCATGGATGAGCCACCAATAAACCCTAGGAATTGCATAATTCCTTCAGCCCACTGATTTTCCAAATTTGTTCACTGAAATAAAGTGCTCCAAGAGAATTAGTTGATGTTTATTGTCAGATTATTATTAAGATCTAATAATAATCGACATGCATCTATTTTTAGATCGACGCTCTATAAATAGACTTCTCCCAATATTCTAAAAATATAATTTCATCTATTTTCCACATTTGACCAACCATCTACAAATAGCATCCTGCAACTTATATAATATACTCACCATGTCTAAAAATAGACATACACTTAAAATAGCCTACAGGCCCCACTTAGTGAAGGTGCTTACTTTTCACTAAGCTCATCATCTTGTTGAATCTCAACACTCCCTCTCAACAAGATAGGGATTATCCTTCACCCCGATCCTACCTCTATGGTATTCAAATTTTCTCTTGCCAAGCACCTTCGTTAGAATGTCTGCATCCTGATCTTGAATAAGAATGTACTAAAGCAACATGATCTTCTGCTGCACACAATCTATGATATGATGATACCAGATATCAATATGTTTAGATCTATCATGAAACACAGGATGTCGAGGTTAAGCCAACTCTGTTATACAGTTCAATGACTAGGATCTAAATGTGAACCGAACAAACCAACCAGGATCTTCCTCATCCAAATAGCCTCACATGTAGCTTCACTTGCTGCCATGTATTCTGCTTCCGCTGAACTGAGTGCCATGGATATTTTTTTCTTGTTGTACCAAGAAAATGTTGTAGATCCGACACTGAAAATCCCTCTTGATGTGCTCTTTCTATCTGTTGGGCTACCTGCCCAATCTGCATCCATGAAGCCATGCAACTTCACCTCATTTGTATGTCTGCACCAAAAACCATACTCAGATGTGCCCTTGAGATACCTCAGGACATGCTTGCCCGCCTTCCAAAATAGCTTGGTAGGCTTTACCATCTCTTGTGAAAGTTGGTTCACCGCATAGCATATGTCTGATCTTGTATTGGCTAAATACATGAGCGAACCCTGCTATAGATAGCAGTGGAATCCACTACCTCTACCGATGTAGCATCCTCTTTCCTCCAATTTCTTGGAAGAGGAGTATCCATGGGCTTGCAGTCCTCCATGTGAAACTTACCAAGTATCTCCTGAGCATACTTTCCTTGAGACACAAACAACTCACCTTCTTGCTGCCATATTTCCATTCCAAGGAAATAATGAAGGAGGCCCAAATCCTTCATCTCGAACTCCTTTGCAAGATCTTCCTTGCATGAGTGTATCAACTGCTCATCACCCGTTAGTATTAAATAATCAACATAAAGAAAAATGATTAAAATATTACCCTCCACCACAATTTGGTACAGGTTTTCATCTGCCTCACTCTTGGTGAAGCCAAGTCCAGTGAAATAATTGTCGATCCGTGTGTACCAAGCACGTGGTGCTTGCTTCAGCCCATACAATGATATTTTAAGCCTGCACACATGCGACTCGCCGCTGAAGATTTCAAATCCTTCAGGCTTCTCAATTTACACCTCTTCATCAATGATCCCATTAAGGAACACAGTCTTCACATCCATCTGATGAATGTGCCAACCCATCTACGCTAAGAGAGCAAGGATGGTCCTTATGGAAGAATACTGTGTGACAGGTGCAAAGGTTTCTTCATAATCAATCCCCCTCGATCTGTGAGAAGCCCCGGGCAACAAATCTTGCCTTATACTTCTCGACGCTCCCATCAACATCTTGCTTTACCTTGTAGATCCATTTCGAATCTACCACTGATTTAGCCACTGGCCTTGGAAAAATATCCCAAGCATTGTTTCTGACAATGGAGTCATACTCCTCCACCATGGCATCTACCCATGTGAGCTCCTATGCTACTTCTTCAAAAGAAGATGGATCTGTCACGATACACTTGCTCATAAGAGCCATGTATCCAGTAAATCAGTCAAGTGACTGTCTCTGTCGGCATTGTGATGTAGGGACTCCTACATTCTCTGTCGCATCAAGCTTCAGTCTCTCAGCTTCTATGGTATGCTTTCTGACTGTTCTGATGTTTGGTTCTGCATGAGTGGACTCCTCCACTCCATGAATCTCCTTCTGTAGCTGATCCACATCTAGAGGCTCATATTTGGGAACAAGTAGCTCCTCCTCTGCACGCAAGTGTAGCTCCCTCTCAAGCGACAACTTCATGGCTTTTACCTCATTGAATTTTAGATCCCGTCGCACCACAGTCATTCGACTGTTTGGAAAATACACACGATAATTATGGGATGTTTCTGTGTACCCCACAAATATCCCAATTTTTGCAGTGGGATCCAGATTCTTCCTGGCATCCTTTGTCACATGAATGTAAACAAATGAGCCAAAAATCTTCAAATGAGAAATATCATGCTTCTTACCAGTAAAAGGTTCTTTAGGTGTACTCATGCCAAGTACTGTATGAGGACAATGGTTTTGTACATAAACCGTAGTGTTGCATGCTTCTGCCCACAAGTCCATCGGTAGGCCCTGGTCATGCAGCATAGCTCGTACAACACCCATGATCATTATGTTCTTCCTCTCCATGGCCCCATTCTGCTATGAATTATGAGGCACTATGAGTTCTCTTCAAATTCCTTCTTCGCTACAGAAGTCTTTGAATTCATTCGAGATATATTCACCACCATTATCACTCCATAGAGCCTTCACTTGCTTCCCCGAATCCTTCTCCACCAATGCTTTAAACTCATAGAACTTTGAGAATGTTTCGCTCTTCTTCTGCATGAAGAAGATCCAGCATCTACGAGAATAGTCATCAAAAAATATAACATAATACCTGTGTTTTTCTGTTGAAGCAACCGAGAAAGTTCCACACACGTCTGTGTGAATTCTCTCCAGGATCACTGAAGCACGGTTCTCCTTCTCATGAAAAGTGGTCTTAACAAACTTACCCATATTACATCCCTTGCACTGATCTGACTGTGCAAGATTACCCTTGGTAATTCCAGTAGAAATCTTCTCCAAAATCTTCAAGGCGCCATGGTGAAGATGGCCCAATCTCCTGTGCCATAATTCGCCCTAATATCAACTCACCACTTCTTTTTCTTTGCCCCTCATTGCAGCACAACCATCTACCTCCAGCTTGTGGAGATTCTTAACTAGAATCCCTATCCTCTTGGTTTGACCCATTATTTTATGTCACAGGAAATCTTTTCCCTCACTGAAAATAACGTTATAACCTCTATCTTCCAACTTTGCGACCGAGACCAAGTTATTCTTCAGACCTGGAACATGAATAACATATTTCAACATAAATTGTTTACCTGAATCCCTCTCAAAGGTCATGGTTCCAATGCCGGTCGCAATGTATCTTCCATCGTTTTCCATATCTATATGCATTTGGAGATCCTTCTCCTCCAAGTCACTAAACAACTCCTTGTCCCATCATATGGAAAGACGCACCACTATCAAGATACCACACCGATCCCATTGAGCTTGAAACCAAGCATGCGATAAAAGAGAAATCAAGTTCAAATTGTGAGGCTAAGGCCTCTCTAGAAACCTTTTTGTTCTTCTTTTTCTGTGGGCAGTTAGTGGCGAGATTCCCATGTTCGTGATAGTGAAAACACTTCGCTTTGGACAAATCCAGCTTCTTGCCTTTAGCCTCAGATTTTGGATGGGATTTCTTCCCCTTTCCTTTCCTTGCTTTGGCAGCCAAAGTGAAATTCTCTTCTTCATCATTCTTCGATGAAGAGCCATCCCTGGTACTTCGCCTTATCTTCTCCTGCACAAGATCCAACCAAAGTCGCTCCCAACGCGACAGTTTCTCCCGTCCATTGACAGAGTCTTCGTAGCTATGCCAACTCTTCAGAAGCCCAAGGAGAGCCAAGCTCACCAAGCCATCATTCATCAACTGTAATCCCCACACTTCCTAGTTCATCCCTACAGTGGAAAAACTTCGTGAGATATTTTGGAATATTGTCGCCCTTCTCCATTTTTATTTTTCTAAGCTTATCTTTCAGTGCCAACTTCCTTTGGTTGCTGCTACTTTGGAAATATCTGTCAAAGCCTTCCACATTGAAAATGGAGTGGATTTCCCATGAAGGCTTGACACAATATGGTCCTTCACACCTTCCAATAGAATTCTTCTTGTCTTTTCTACCTTCTTTTTCCATGCGTCAAGTCCTGCAGCATCGCTAGAAGCAGGCTTAGGAACATCGCTATCGATGAACTCCTTCAGTCCGTTATCTTCAAGAACCGCCTCCATCCTATCCTTTCAGGCTATGTAATTCGAGCCACCCTCAAGGGCATACTCCAATTGCAACCCATTGAAAGATATTTCAATGAATACTAAACTGTTGCACCAAGAAATTTCTGCAGCAAATTCGAATTGTCCACCAGCACAAAACTCAGCAATTATTCACAATTGCAATCTCCAGTGATCAATATTGCTCTGATACCATGTAGAAATTTATTAATACTAATGTATTACCGGATTCTCCTGATCTAACAATATTTATCCTCTTGCTAAATACAGAATCCTTCCACTATTAAACTTGCAGAAGTTTAAAACTCAATTGCAAACACATGTGAATAAATTCACTCGCACATAACACAGTTGTTTAACAGGAAATCTTAAAGCTAAAAACCACAACTATCATATATTATGTATATCAATGGAATCATGTAATAATCTCATACAAAGATTAGTACATCAAGCTCTCAGTACAATGTATATTCATGATACACTGTCATGCAGAAATTTGCATCTCCATGCACCAATTTATTGCCTTCTGATAGCCTGCCTCCACTTCCCAATCCCTACTGAAGAATACCCCTAAATGAATTCGAATTGGCCTTACCTTGACTGCGCAATACTCATTGGAAACTCCAATGTGTGTCAGATGCATTTAATGCATCACTATAGTCATAATGGATAGTCCATCTCACCCTTTCACCTATCTCTCCACTGGGTCTCCACTGGAACTGACATGCACTGTAGTTAACTATTGTTTATTTTCAGTTGTTAGTGAGTTATTAGTTGTGAATTAATTAAATAATTAATTCACTTAACTCGCACTAGTGTATCTTTCAGTTAGACTAGATACAACTAGCTCAACTGAGTTTAACTCCATTAATTGAGTTAAAGTAAATAACAACTCCATAAACTACTCTTCCAACTCTGTCATAACTTTACCACTTCAGTTCTAACTGAGTCCTCCATGCATGGGCCACCAATAAACCCTAGGAATTGCGTAATTCCTTTAGCCCACTGATTTTCCAAATCTGTTCACTGAAATAAAGTGCACCAAGATAATAAGTTGATGTTTATTGTTAGATTATTATTAAGAGCTAAAAATAATCAACACGCATCTATTTTTATATCGAAGATCTATAAATAGACTTCGCCCAATATTCTAAAAATATAATTTCATCTATTTTCCACATTTTACCAACCGTCTACAAATAGCATACTGCAACTTATATAATATGCTCACCATGTCTAAAAATAGACATACACCTAAAAATAGGCTGCGGGCCCCACTTAGTGAAGGTGCTTACTTTTCACTAAGCTCATCATCTTGTTGAATATCAACAATTAGGGTTCCAAAAATTTTCCTACAAGTATCATGTGCTACCTTGTTCTGATGCGATCAAACGGATATTCTAGGATCTAGACACTAAGAAAATTGTGCTCAACAGTGTCAGAAGGCAACAACTTGCCTTTTATTAGCCACATGACTTCTTGAAGATGTTCCTGAAGGAGTTTAGGATCACTAGGATGCAGAAGGGTGAATGGGTTAATCCTTACCTTACCAGGATTCATATTTTACGTAATGAGCATGCCGCAGTAGGAGAAACACCTTCAAACAGTGAACTGATGCAAGCAACTATCAATGGTTTCATCAAGGAATGAGCTACTTTTGTCCAACTCATCACTGGATGAGATAAACTACCAGGTTAGGATCAATTTTGGGAAAATTTCATAGAGGAGGAGATGAGAATTTCTCTAGTCAAGATTAATCTCAGTGGTAGCAACAAAAAAGGACCGAAAAATGTAAAGGATGACGATAATGTAGCCCTTGTGTTAAGGGGAAAGGTAAAGAAAGGTCCCAGTCAGGGACAAGGCTCACAGGGAGGAGAAAAGAAGAAAAATGATATATCAAATATCAAATGCTTTAGGTGTGGAGAGTTTTATCACTACAACACTCAGTGTCCTCAGAGGAAGAAGGAAGATAAGGAGCAAGCAACAACTTCAATAAATATTGAAAATTTTTCTTCCATATTGGAGGATTAATTCGCACTATATGCAACTATACCTCTAGGAGAGAAGTGGGGTGACATTTAACTTTAGTCACTAGAGTTGCAGAGTTTTGGGTAGGGTCCAAGGAGGATAAAATCATATAGGCGTTTCCTCATGGATCATTACCCTTGATATATGGGTCCACGGTATTTAGTAGCAACAGAATCAATGTCAGATGATGCAGTCAGATTTTGAGGGACAATTGCATTGCTAGTTGCACTCAATTATTGAGGAGGGAAAAACTTATAAAGCACAAACAGACTCAGTATACAATGTAAAGGCTAGTATCAGTCAATGTCTAAGGGGACAATTGCAATTCATAGACATATTTGATTTAGAGTTTAGTTCTTGGTTGTAGTAGTTGCAACAATAACATGAGATTAGTTGCAGCATAGAGCAGAGTTGGTATTAGTGCATGATGCATAGTGAAGTGTCAACAACGACATAGATGTAGGGTGGTTCAACTACAGTTGTGATAGATGAATCAGAGTTTCACATTAGTTGGTGGGAAGTGGAATATTTTCATAGTTTTCATACATCAACAATGTGTATGGGAGATTTTATGAGATAGTAGAACAACTTCCTCGCTAAGAGGGAGCGTTAATTTTGTAGCACCAGATAGGTGTTCTAGTCTCTAATTTGGTCAGAGAATCTAAGAAACACTATAACTCCATAACCCAGAAGCAGTTTCAAGAGAAAACACCTAGAGATGGCTCAATTAAGTTGATTGATCAATAATTAAAATTTTCGTAAGTCTAACTTAGGAAACATGATTAATTAACATGAATTAATTGAGAAAGGTGATATTTCTCCAAGAACTCACATGGATCGAATTAGAGATGATATTAATCATTAATGAGGATTTAATTACGTTCGTTGGTTCACCAATGAGATATTATAAGAGCAATTCAATGGGGTTGAGGAGAGACACACAAGAGTAATGAGTTTGCTTGGGAGAAGAGTTCGAGCCAAAAGGAAGCAAAGGTGGGAGGTATATTAGTAGCAAGATTCCAAAATATTTTTCCAGTTCCAGAAGAGTCAGCTGAGGGAGGACGAAGTTATCCACGGGAGGTTGCAGGGGCTTGCGCAGAGCCTCTAAGAGGCAGTGCGATTAACCCAGCAGAGAGGTCGATTCAAGTTCTGGAGGCCGAAATAATTTTCCAAAGGATCGAAAAATCACTTCCAAAGGCAGCAACACGAAAGACATCATCATCAGAGGCATATTTCAAGAAGTGCAAAGTTTTCCTACACAGAGGTAGCGTAGAGTCCTCCACAAGGTTTTTCTGAATCTAGTTATGTAGCTCATTTTATTGCAGGATTGCTTGTGGAGGAAAGAAAAATTCCTTGAATAATTTTTCCAGTATTTCTCTAAGAGAGGATTTCCAGTTTGGCATCCATTTTATTGTACTCATATTTTTTGTTGAAAAATTAATAATAAAACCCTCATCTGTTGCACCAATTTTCCCACATTGGGTTTTTATAATGAATTTTGTCCAAAAATAACTATCAATTTTATTGTGTGTGCTAGCATTTTCTCAGTTTCTAACATTTTATTTTCTACAACGTTTTCATGGTGAAAATTGAAATTGTGATTTTATTAGTTATTTTTCGTAGAAAATAAAGTGCACTTAATTTTAATCAATTAGAAGAATAATTTCCAGTTGTTGCAATAGATCAAAATTTTCACAGTTTATGTGCCTATTAGTGAGCACGTTGATAGTTATTTATGTATTATGGCTATGTGAAGTAGTTGTAATGAAAACATTGGAATGAAGGTTTCATTCTTGTCAAGTTCGTGGATTTGAATAGAACTCGACTACAAGGAAGGGTTGGCAAGCCATCGAGACTCTTAAAACTCCCTAGTTTGAGTATCATAGGAAGACATACTTGTAATCGAGCCTAGTAATTCTGGTTAGAGTTGTGACAGGACTTTCAGAATTTATAAAGAAATGAGGGATTTATTAACCCATAGGGATTACCGCTAATTGATAAGTTAATCAACTTCTTAATGACGGTGTTTCATGTTAATTATTGTTGCATGGGTTATGGTGGGTATGTGTTATATTCTTTCCACGACTAGTCACACACGAGGGGGTCACAGGGGGGGTGACAACTATCCTTGTACATTGCATCGGACACAGCAAGGGGATCACAAGGGGGCCGGCAGCCCCCTCTGTCAGGGTCCAAGGCAGCACCCTGGAAAAGAAAATTTGGACCTTATTTTCTGGCGGGCGGACCC
The DNA here is from genome assembly GCA_034641835.2 of Pinus albicaulis. Taxonomy (NCBI): domain Eukaryota; kingdom Viridiplantae; phylum Streptophyta; class Pinopsida; order Pinales; family Pinaceae; genus Pinus; species Pinus albicaulis. The sequence continues at coordinate 94,756 of JAXQQM020090654.1, forward strand.
ACCCATGGTTTTGTGCATGGGTTTGCACATTGTTTTGGGGCATGATGGTTTTCGGCCCCTAGTATTTTGTAGATCCAGTCAAGGGAACTATGGTTATGTTCTAATCCAGGGTTAATGGATTGGGGTTTATGTATGCTTCGGCATGTATATATGTGTGTTGTAACACTAAAAGGAATATAATGAAAAATCAACCTGGTCATCCCGATTTGGGATCCAGGGGAAAATCGCTGTGTTTATTTGTTTTATGTTTTATGCTCTCGCTATTGTTTGTTTTTTGTTTTTAAGATTTTTTTGCAGATAATTTCTATACAGGGTTAAAACATACATTTGGTATCAGAGCAGTTTCGGCTTCAAGGGGATGCCTTTGCTGCCAAGGGGTTTTTTGCTCGGGCCTGTGGTAGACCCTGTTCAGTGGGAGATTTGCAGGATCGATTCTTGCGGTGAAAGAAGATGGTGAGTGGCAGGAAGATAGAGATCGATAAATTTAATGTTCAGAGTTTTGAGTTGTGGAAGCTCAAGATGGAGGATCTGCTGGTGGATAAAGATCAGTGGATCGCGGCAGATCTGGGTACTAAACCAACGACAATGTCAGATGAAGACTGGAAGAAGCTGGATCGTAAGGCAAAGAGCACAATACGGTTGTGTGTCTCAGATTCAGTATTGTTGAATATATCTAGGGAAGCTATGGCGAAGACCTTGTGGGACAAGCTAGGGACTTTGTACCAATCTAAGTCTCTAGTGAATAAATTGTTCTTGCAGAAAAAGTTGTATAAGCTAAGGATGAAGGATGGAGACTCGATGACAGAGCATCTAAACGCCTTCAATACTGTGGTAAGTTAGCTGTCATCTATTGATATTAAAATCTCAGATGAATATAAGTGCATCAGTTTTTTGTGTTCTCTACCAAATTCATGGGACAATCTGGTTATTGCAATAGGTAGCAATACAACTACCTTGAATTTTGATGACATTATCTCAGCCTTGCTGTCGAAGGAAATGAGATGAAGAAATATGGAAGGTCAAAATGGAGATGCCTTATCTGTATGAGGAAGGTCCCAGAACAGAAACAAGAATAAGGTTTTGAGTGGGAGATCTGAATCTAGAGGGAGATCTAAATCTCCTGAAAAGTTTGTAAAGGTGTGCAGGAAATGTAGAAAGGAAGGGCACTACAAAAAGGACTGCAGATCTAAAGCTCTTGAAAAAGGAAAGGGATCTGATGATGCTCCTTTTGCAGAGGTGAAAAAACCTCAGATGAAGGTGGGGATGTGTATTTGGCTTCTTCTTCAAGTACACGTGTAGATCATGAGTCATGGTTGATTGACTCGAGTGCATCCTTTCACTTCACTCCCCATAGGGAGTGGTTCTGCAAGTATGAGAAATATGATGGTGGTGATGTCTTCTTAGGTGATGATAGGAAGGCCAGAATCGTCGGACATGGAAAATTCAAGCTGAAGCTGCAAGGTGGAAGGATTAGAACATTTCCTGGTGTTCTGCACATTCCTGCATTGGCCATAAATATGATTTCTGTAAGAAATATGGATGATGCATGTGTAAAAACAGTGTTCGAGAAATATGCCTGTAAGAAGGTTCGGGGAGCACTGGTATTAATGCGGGGAGTTCATATTGGAACTCTGTACAAGCTTCAAGGTATAACTGATATTGATGGGTGCAATAGTTCTGTGGTTCCCGAAAGTGGAGCGAAAAGCCTAGCGGTCTCTGGAGAAAAGACCATGCTATGGCATCAAAGGCTTGGACATATTGGAGAGAAGGGCCTTCGGATACTGCATGGAAATGGTATGGTAGAAGGTATGTCTAATAGCTCTATGGATTTCAATTTCTGTGAACATTGTGTGTATGGGAAGCAGAATCGGGTGAGTTTTCCTTCTAGTGCTAAGAGGGCAAACAAGATATTAGAACTTGTGCACAGTGATGTGTTTGGGCCTGTGTCAGTTCCATCACTGGGAAAGTCTGTGTACTATGTTTCATTCATAGATGACTTCTCAAGGAATACATGGATATATTTCTTGAGGCAGAAATCTGAAGTCTTTGACAAATTTAAAGAATTTAAGTCTCTGGTGGAAAACCAGACAGAGAAGAAGATAAAGGCATTGAGGACAGATAATGGTGGGGAGTTCTGCAAGAAGGAATTTGAAGAGTTCTGTAAGAAGTGTGGTATAGCACGGCAGAAGACTACTCCATACACACCTCAGCAAAATGGAGTTGCAGAAAGAATGAATAGAACGTTGATGGAAAAGGCAAGAAGCATGCTCAGTGGTACCGGGTTAGGACAAGAATTCTGGGCAGAGGCAGTGGAGACTGCATGTTACTTAGTTAACAAATCACCTTCATCAGCGTTGGAGGATAAGACTCCACATGAGGTATGGACTGGTAAGAAACCCTCTCTTTCACATCTGAGGGTATTTGGATGTGATGCATATGTACATGTTCCAAAGGAGAAAAGGAGCAAGTTGGATAATAAATCTGAAAGGTGCATCTTTATTGGGTATAAGGATGGTTTAAAGGGTTACAATCTTTGGAACCTAGAAACAAGGAAGGTTGTGTACAACTGAGATGTGGTGTTTAGAGAGGTGAAAGATGTTGTTAAACATGAATTCCTACCAAAGGAACTTGAAAAGATAGAGTTTGAGCTAAAGGAGGATGAATTAGACTCTACAACAGAAGAAAACTCAAAAGAGGAAGAGCCACAAACTCCAACTGTGAGAAGATTAGTTCGGGAAAGAAGACAACCAGAAATGTATAGTCCATCTGCTTTCTGTTCAAATTTTGCTTTAACTATAACTGATGATGATCCCAGAAATGTCAGGGAGGCAGTAGATTCAGGGGATGGAAAACTCTGGAAGGAGGCCATGGTTGATGAAATCGCATCCTTGCATAAAAATGAGGCATTGGATCTGGTGGAGTTGTCGGCTGGAAGGAAGCCTATTGGGAGAAAATGGGTGTTTAAGAAGAAGATGAATGTAGAAGGCAAGGTGGAGAAATACATAGCTTGGTTGATAGAAAAAGGCTATTCCCAGGTGTCGGGAATTGATTTTGGTGATATTTTTTCTCCTGTTGCCAAATTTACTTCTATTAGATTACTTTTATATGTTGCTGCTGCATTTGATTTTGAGGTAGAACAGATGGATGTGAAGACAGCATTTCTTCATGGGGATATGGAAGAGGAGATCTACATGAAACAACCTGAAGGCTTTATGGTGAAGGGGAATAAAGAACTGGTATGCAGGTTAAAGAAGTCTCTATATGGGTTAAAAAAGTCACCGAGGATGTGGTATCAGAAATTTGATACCTATATATGGGGACTTGGCTTCACCAGAAGAAAGAAGGATCACTATGTTTATTTTAAATTAATTGGTGATCATGTTATTTATCTGGTCTTGTATGTGGATGATATGTTGTTGATTGGAAATGACAAAGAAATCATCCAAGATTTGAAGACCCAATTGTTCTCCAAATTCGACATGAAGGATCTTGGTGCTGCAAACTATATTTTGGGCATGTAAATTAAGAGAGATTGGGAAAAGAGGAAGCTTTGGTTAAACCAGAGGAAGTATGTCGAGACTATATTGCAAAGGTTAAATATGAAGAATAGTAAACTAGTGAATGTTCTGATTCCTGTAGGTACAAAGCTGTCTGCTGAATAGTGTCCCAAGACACAAAAATAAGAGGAGGATATGTCCCGTGTTCCATATGCAAGTGTAGTGGGTAGCCTGATGTATGCAGTGGTTTGTACTAGACTAGACATTGCACATGCAGTGGAAGTATTGATCAGGTTTATGTCAAACCTAGGGAAGGAGCATTGGACAGCAGTGAAGCGGGTTTTCAGATATTTGCGTGGCACTAGTGATTATGGCTTGTGCTACCAGGGAAGACTAGGATTGGAAAGAGTGTTGGACATTCGTGGTTTTGTTGATGCAAACTAGGGTGGAGATTTGGACCAAAGAAGATCTACAAGTGGGTATGTGTTTAGCCTATTTGGAGGTGTAGTCAGTTGGATGAGTAAAATACAGTCTGTAGTGGCTCTTTCAACTACAAAGGCATAATACATGGCAGCCACTCATGCAAGCAAGGAAGTAGTTTGGTTACAGAGATTGTGTTCAAGTATGGGGTTGGTGCAACAAGCTATAAGGATAGACTGTTATAGCCAAAGTGCAATTTTCTTGGCTAAGAGCCCTGCTTATCTTTTATAGACAAAGCACATTGATTCTAAATATCACTTTGTGAGATATATGGTTGAGGCTAAAAGGGTGTTGCTGGTAAAGGTGGACACTTTGAAGAATATTGTAGATGCATTGACAAAGTCTATGAGCACTCAAAATTTCTCTTGGTGTAGAGAAACAATGGGTGTTGCAAAGCTGGGCTAATGACTAAGCTCTCCTGTGGCCCCCTGTGGAAATAAAAGAACAAGTGGGAGAATGTTGGGTATGTGTTATATTCTTTTCACGACTAGTCACGTGTGGGGGGGTCACAGGGGGGGCAATAGCTCTCCTTGTACGTTGCGTCGGGCACAATAGGGGGGTCACAGGGGGGGTGGTAGCCCCCCTTGTTGGGGTCTGGGGTAGCGCCCCGGGGAAATTTTTTTGGACCTTATTTTCCAGCGGGTGGACCCGCCAATGGTTTTGTGCATGGGTTTGCACATGGTTTTGGGGCATGATGGTTTTCAACCCCTGGTATTTTGTAGATCCGGTCAAGGGAACTGCGGTTATGTTCTAATATAGGGTTAATGGATTGGGGTTTATGTATGCTTCGACATGTATATATATGTGTTGTAACACTAAAAGGAATATAATGAAAAATCAAGCTGGTCGTCCCGATTTGGGATCCAGGGGAAAATCTCTGTGTTTATTTGTTTTATGTTTTATGCTCTCGCTATTGTTTATTTTCTGTATTTAAGATTCATTTTCAGATAATTTCTATACAGGGTTAAAACCTATAGGTTACACCAAGTGTTATGTAGTCTTTCTACGGAAATGGTTGTGAATGACGAGAAGCATGGGAGCACGAAGAGAATTTTTTATTGTTAGTATACATAAATATTCACATTCCAAGGGATGGAAATATATCTTCGTGTGACAAGGAATATTCACATTCTGAGGGGGCTGAGATCTAACATTGTGGGATAGGAAATATTCAAGTCCCGAGGAACAAATATGTGTTGATAAACATGGAAGGTCACCAATCGACCATCATACTTCATAATGTTAATTTGCTACAAATGTGAAGGGATTGGCCTTGTGGGACCCCTTGGCATAGGATGAGGTGGCAGGAGCCATGTAAGCTTAGTAAGGCTATATGGTAACACCACGTGAAAATCCAAAGCATGCAGATTGGCAGCATGGCAAGGAAACTAATGTGGAATGCCAACAATGTGACACATTGTAGGCAGGAATGGCCTTTTGGAGGGCTAAGTGGTTGATTTTTGGGTGAAACATGGTATTTTGAGGGAATGCCAAGTGGCAAGGTGACATCACCTAGACATTATTGTGACATCATTAGGATGTAGAGGAAGCCAGTGACATGGAGGTTGATGCTACGTGGCACCTAGGTGACACGTGGCAATGATTTTTGGTGCTACTTGGTTTGAGGTTGGCATATGGTGTTGATGTGGTAACACACGTGGCTAGGAGCCATGTCACTGTCGAGCTCAAGTTCGCGATTGTGTTTTGCAGTGAATTTTATATGCGGGGGTGCGGGTTGAAAAATGTCGTGGAGGATACTGAAGTCGAAAGATGTATGCATCCCAATTACTTAACATAAAAATGTATTTTATGTCGTAGGTGTTTGGGAGTGGAACACTCTTACAGGTTGGAACAGTGGCGTGATGGCATGGTAGCACTGTGGTACTATTACATGGCGAGCGCCACATTGGAATACATGTGAGATGGTGGTGCCACATAGTAGTGACTTGTTCATGTGGCAAGGATTAATTAGATAAATTACAGATGGGCATAACTCTCAATCTAGAGCTCAGATTGAGGAAAATTTTATATCACCAAAAATATCTCAACGAATTGGATGTAATGTGTTATGCGGATTAAACCCTCTTGCAGACAAGAGAGATCTCCCTAGTATTCTATGAATAGATAGAAACAAACATCCATTTGGAAACCTTTTTCTCTAGACTAATTGCAATTCAGAATTATTATAAACAAAGAAAGAGGACATGCCCCTACCTTGAAATCCAATGTTCGATGAGGTCTTTTATCCAGTCACTCCAAAGAAGCTTCTCCAGTAAGTAGAACCTGCAATCAAACACAGACAAAAGAATCAAAGCACCTGCAACATATAATAATTAAGAAAAGCTAATCCAACTTAGTGATCAAGGAGTGTAAGTATTGATGTTAATCAACAAGCACAAGAACAACATAATGAGAAAAAGAGAGCCATATGTATTATCTTGAATGAAAAGAGTAACTTTAGAACCTGATGCCTTGATGTCGTACAAGTTTCTCCCGGGGTCCTGAACAATCGTTCCTCCTTCAGTTTGACAAGCCTTCCTCTCTGAATACCAGCATGGAGTTATGGACATAAGGGTGTGATCATTCTCATGCCAACAACAACTAGTGTAGAGAGTATGCTCCCTTGGGAATTTCTTCAGCAACTAACATGTATGTCTACCCTTAAGACTGAAACATGAGCTCAATTTATAGGGAAATGGAGGTAGTTTCCATGAAGAGGGGTATGGATTCCTCTCATGAAGGGATTTGAGCTCCATGGACCAAGGGATAAAGCTCCATGAGTGGAGGGATAAAGCTCGAAATGATCACGCCTCTAGAAGCTTCCAGTTGGGAGAATATTCGACCAACTGGGCTTCTAGAATTTACTTTTTCCTTTATTTGACTTTTTATGGGGGACCGCAGGTTTTAGTAGCAGAACGTGCGGGAGTTACCGCAAGCTATAGAACAAGTATCCACAAACCCGCAGGAAAATGATAGAACAAGTGTGGAGGTATAATTTTAAGGGTTTTAATGAACTTTTATCCAATTCCAAGACTCGGTTTAGGAACATTAGGGTTTTTGAGTTCTAAGGGAGTACAATATAGGTAGTGATAGACCTATATGGACATTCAAATTTCATGGTGGCAAAATAACATGTAACAGATTCCCCCCTAAAGTGCGAAGTCTAAGGTTGTTCTGAAGAGTGAAGTGCTTTATCATTCCGAGGATTGGATTGCGAACACACCGATTGAAAACCTATAAAAATGTTCAATGCAATCATATATATATATATATATATATATCATCGCTTAGGTAGGCATTCCCATACTCAGATCAAAACTAACTAAATGTTCTAGTACAAATATGATTTTAATATTACATCAAAAGTAGACACAGTATGGGCGCAACCATCTGTCATAACTAGTCTACTATATCATGAATAATAAAACTCCTTGCAGCTTGGATGGTGGAAACTAGATCCAAGGTCTTGATTTCTGCTTCCCGAACTAGTATGATTATATCCATGAAATTGATTGTGTCAAAGTCGAACATGGTAGAAACCACTTGATTACAAGTCAATGATGTGAACTATTAACAAGTGTGAGAGAAACCACCAATAATGACAATGGATGTCAAAGTACTGAGTACAATCCACAAAGTGTGAATGAATGATTTGCAGTCAAACACTTCATAGAATCATTCAATCAAAGGTCAATGATGCAACCTGTCGTTGAAGGCGAGAAACCTACCATTAGGGCATGCAGATCCCAAGGTACTGATAGGATTCTACATCAAATTTCTAGATGATGAGTTGTCGATAGAAAGTGTCCCGTCACAGGAAATCCCACGACATGAAAATATTAGATCAAGTTTCGAAGAAATATTTGCAAGGACTGACTCAGGGATGGTCAATGCAAATGGAGACAAATGTTTGCAATGAATGGTTTATTTGAACTGTCTCTTCAACACATAATGACACTACAGATGGCTTGGCAGTATTTGACCTAAAGCTAATACCCAAAAACCGGTTGAAGCCTTCAATTTCGTTTGATTAAATATTAGAAAAAGTGTTTCCCAACCTAGGTACAAGTGTGACAAAGTGTCGTGTTCAAGAGTGGCATGCTGCTTTTTAAACAAGGGTGACAACTGGATTCTTTTTCTCTCTTTTTCCCCCACCATTACTGGCAAGTACCTCTTTATTTTTGAAAATCTTGAGGAGGATAACATTTTCTTGTTTGTGTAAGCTCATCCTTCGGATTATTCCATCTTAGTATTAGAATCAAACCCTAAGAAGGAGTGGTTTGGTCCTGTTGTAATCGACATGTCCTTTACTGTTAAATTTTAACGAGTCCAGTATAGGAGAAACTCGGTGTTTTCCAATTTTAGGGAGTCAAAAGAAAAACATAAGTAAACTTTGTGGTTGTACTTTTGAGTAAATTTAGTCTCTCAAGCCCAAAAAGGGATAAAATAATACAGGAGAGAACTCTATTGACCATGATTAGTCAACGTATACCTTTTCCGTAAATAGTCAATTTCAGTTCGGAAAAGGGGTAAACTTATACTGAAAGGATGATTGTTCACTTACTTTAACGACTTTGAATAGTCAAGTACTCGTCAATATTTTCATATTTAGGAGTCTGAAAAGGGCTTTAAAGAGAACTTTAGGGTTTCACTTTTTCGTAATTTTCAAGAGCCCGAAAAAGTGATAAAAGTATACTCAGCATCAAAATAATTCTTTTCACCAAAAATACTGTATCCTACACAAAAACTCAAAATATTACACATACCTATTTCCAAGAAGTAAAAGTATTGAAAAATAAATAAAATATAATATTTTATTCATTTAAAAACTATAAAAAAGAGTTAAACAAAATCATTTTCACCCTTTTTCTTCAGAGCAGTGAATTGAGAGATTTTGGCAAAAATGTTCCAGAGCTAATATTGGGAGAACCAACCATCCATTCTGTGAATCGTTAGAACCACGTAATCCACTTCATCTTACTCTTCATTTCTATCTATTTCATTTCTCATTTTTAGCTTTAATTTCATTTTTTGGGAGTAATTTATCTTTAAAAATGCACTCTCGGGGGTCCATAGGTCATGCACATGCTACCTGCAGACCCCGATAATTTTATAAAAAGAAAATTATTGGGCTACCGTAGTTTTTGTGTAGATCTCGAGTGGACATGCGGGTTGTCTCCTCACAAAAACTACAGATGCGCCATGACTGTTTCAAAATTCACAAATTCTCTTAAAAATAATTCAATTTTTACACTCCAATGGTTTCTAACTTTCAAATGTGTTTATTTGTAGGCTATTCCACCATGTTAGCATCGAGATAACGTGAGCATGAGGCTATAGACAATGAAGCTATGAATGATCCCGCAACAATGCGTGTGCTAAAAAATTGTGGTTTATATAAGTTTTTGGCCATCTAAGGTATGAAAGTACAAGAAGAGTTGATGACATGGCTAGTAAATACATGGGAAGTTCAAGACCAATGCTTCATCATTGGTGACCATCGGCTCAAAAATGAGCTTGAGGATATCTATTTTCTCACTAGATTGTCCCATAGAGGAGAAAACATATCCTTGTTTGGAGCTAGACAAGGTGGCCTACCCATTGCTAGCTACAAATAATAGTTTTGCAGTGATGAGGCAAATCCAAAGGATAATCGCATAGACATTAAAAATATCTTGTGATTATATCTCAAAGTGATTCCATTTACGGTAACCAGATTGTGTGGGAGTGCAGCTCCACATGTAGCCACTAAATCTCAAATGCAGACCGTAGTAGAGTGTTTCAGAGGCACCATATTCAACTGGTTCGAAGGGGTATTGGCCAACATGAAAGGCCAATTAACCAGAGTAAAGAATGAAAATTTGAAAAACTTTGGTTGTGGTGCCATTTTGATTTCTTTTTCTTTAGAGAGAATCTCGCTTCTCGCCCCTCAGCTTATTCCAGTAGATCGTGGGAAACCTCAGGAACCTCGCATGGTACGTTGGGTTGCATTAATGGTCCGCCATGGTGGGGATGGAAATTCAGTGGTTCAGTTCACTTAGGCATACTTTATGTGGCTAAGGAACCAAGTCTTCACCATTGAATACTTCCCCTATGTAGGTATATATTTCAGAGGTGATCTTGAGATGTCTTTGCCTCTAAGGGCACAATAGGACGAATCAGGTAAGAAAACTATTTTGGTGTATTTAATATAATTTTTTTTTTTTATCATCCTATACTGATAACAATATTTAATTGCAGATGTTGGTCCACAATGACTAGCTACACTTCGTTGCTTTGATAGGTGGCAAGAAGAGCTTATAGCACGACCACAAGATCAGGCAGCAGAGATCCTAACTGATATGTAACACAACCTGGAGAGGTTAACCCTATACATTCTCGAGACAGGGATAGATGACATTTCCTCTCCGGCTTTAGAGACATGTTACAGGTGTTCCAGGACCGTTTAGAATATTCCTGCGCAAGGTGGTGCATGCCATAGTCTATTACCACGATAATCATCACGGATAGTGGATGATAATTGTGGATTGACATATTTTGTTTTTTCTGTATCAATATCTATTAGATCATATGGTGTTTAAACCTATGCTCATAGATGATGTAATATTTTGAAAAAAAACCTATCTATGTATCGAATGTTGTTTTGGTTTACTATGTTAATGTTGCAAATGTCTATTTAGAACATGATTAACTAATGCATTGACCAATGTGTTTAAATTTCTTGAAATGTGTTGATATTCGATGTAATCAAATTGTCATTCCAAGAGATGAACCTTCAAAAATAGTCTCAATAATACTGGATTTTTAATTTCATATACCCTATTTAAATGTAATATAATGAGTTTTGAATCCAACCTAATGATCAAACATCGAATACCAAATGAAATGGCATCAGATAATAACTCAATGACTGTGCTATATTTTTCAATATTGTTCTTTGTTTGACCAAGGCATACCCCATGCATAGAAATTAACTCATTGGTGGGTGAATAGATAACCCAGGCCGCGGAAGAAATATTCTGTGTACTATGATAGGCACCATCAACAAAACCAATGTACGTTTGAAGGGATGTCGACATTTGCAATATCAAGAGTAATCAAGGTAAGCAGTGATAGTAGTAACAACAAACTTAATCTAGGCACACTTATCTAATCTAAGACACACTATCTAAAAAGTAACTAATGTACAAGTGAGATCTTCACACGAAAGTCAAGCATAATATCTCTTAAGATAAAGACCATTTATGGTCTTATCTAAATAGACCCCGTCATAATCATTCAATTCATAGGCTCCTTTTGCAAGCACATGCTTGACAATCTAGGGACTATGCCACATCAGTTCGAATTTCGTAGCACCTAGCTTATCGTTAGCTTGATCGTATATTAAGACTAGGTCACCTTCTAAAAAAGCACAAGAGGTAACACTTCGATCATACTGAGCTTTCACACGTTTCTTATGAGCTTCGGTAGCTAATGCAGTGTTGCACCGAGTCTCATCTAATTGTGCCAAGTACAAAAAGCGTTTTTCCTCTTCAGAGGTAGCTGGTAGTAACTCAATGGCTAATTGGAGTGACGGTATTTCACATTCAATGGGTAATACAACTTCTAAACCATAGACAAGTTGAAAAGGAGTGAATCCTATAGCAGTTTTTGTTAAAGTTCGGTATGCCCAGAGTGCCGAAAAAAGCATGGTATGCCAATTCAATTTGTGAGTTCCGATAATCCATTTAATCATTATGGTTAAAACCTTGTTGATGGATTCAACTTCACCATTAGCCTGTGGGTAATATGGAGTATAATTATCATGGCGCAGGCCAAGTTGATTGGAAATTTCGGTCATCATTATATTTCGAAAATGACTCCCATGGTCTGTGATAATAGCTTGAGCCACACTGAAACGAGCAATCACATTATTGAATAAGAATGTAGCTGCAGTTTTTCCATCTGCTGCAAATGTAGGCATCGCCTCGGCCCATTTGGTAAAGTAATATACAGCAAGAATAATATACCCATGCCCCCCAGCCAAGTGAGGGTTACATGTAATGAAATAAATGCCCCATTTCAAAAAAGGACCAATGGAAATGATTGGGTGAAGAGGAGCTGGAGGTGCACACTTCTTTCGATCAAAAATTTGGCAGTTGTGGCATTTTCGGACTGCAATAATACAATATTTGAACAATGACGACCAAAAATAACTAGCGCACAATATCTTTTGGGCTTTGGAAAACTTAGACATATGACCACCACACACTCCAGAGTGGCAGTCATTCAAAAACTTTAAAACCTCGTCGTGAGTTATACAACGTCGAAAAAAAAAATCCGCACCACGATGATAAATTGTGTTCCCAACAAGATTGTGTTTTTGGGATTGATACCAGATTCTCCATCGATTTGAACATGAAAGCTCTGGGCGAAAGTTTCAGGTTTCAAGAAAGGTTTGGGTTTGAAGATATATAATGATATCTCTATACCATGGATCTAATGTACTGATAAGAAACATAGATTCATCTGCAATGGGATTCTCTACCACAATTTCTTCTCAGTATTGGGAAAGTCACACATAAGCTTTGCAAACACCAGTGATTTATTTGATTTTGATTTCTCGAATTCAAAATAAAACTCTTGTAGGATGACAATCCATTTAGAGTATTTTCCCTCGAGTAATTTTTTTGTCAGAATATACATCATCGAGTTGCAATTAGATATCACAGTTGTTTTACATAACAGTATGTAGTGACAGAATCATTGGAAAACTTGAACTGCTACCAAGGAAAATTTCTCCACATGCGAATATTTAATTTTCGTCGGGTTAAGATTGCGACTTAGATAATAGGTCACATGCTCATTTTGAGATTCATCCTCTTGAACCAAAACCATTCCAATGGTGGAATCAGAGGAAAATAAGTATAAAAGGTAGTCCTAGAGGTAACTGGGTGGATGTAATAATGGTGCATGGGTCAACACGTGTTTTAATGCATCAAAATATTTATGAGGAATCCCATCCCAAATAAAAGGAACACTTTGTTTCAACAACTGGGTAAAACCTTTTGTTAACTCAGCATAGTTCAGGATAAACCTACGTAGAAAATTTTCTTTCCCTTGCAAACTTTGGAGTTGGCGATGTGTGGAAAGAGGTAAATTGATGATGGACTCAACCTTTGAGGGGTCGACACGAATGCTGAATTTTGAAACGAGGAATCCTAGTAATCTTCCTGATTGCACACAAAAAATACATTTGTGCAGGTTCGAACAAATCTTGTAATTCCTACATCTCATGAAAATAGCTCGTAAGTGTGTAGGCTGATCATCCCTATGTAAAGAGTGAGCAGGTAAATCATCCAGATAAGGTTGTACAATATGTTTGATATCGTGAAAAGCATAAGACATGGCCCTTTGAAAAGTTGCACTAGCATTCCTTAATCCTAAAGGTAATTTTCAAAAAGCAAATGTCCCCTAAGGACATATAAATGTTTTTTTTGGTTTATCAGCAGGGAGTATGTTAATTTTATTATACCAAAAAAATCCATCCATAAATGAAAAAAATTCATTTATGCCACACTCATCAAAAATTTGGTCGATATAGGGGGTAGGATAATTATCTTTTGGACATGCTTTATTAATATCCCTATAATTGACACATACTCGTATAGTCCCTTTTTTCTTGGTAACAGAAACTATATTAGATACCCAATCTGTCAATGGAATTGGATAAATAAATCCTGCTCTCAAGAGCTTTTCAACTTTAGCTTTGATAGTAGTAGCTTTTCGCGGATGTATTGGACATAATCTTTGTCTAATAGGCTTGGCATTCGGGTATGTCTTAATTTCATGAATGACAATCTTTGGATCAATTCCTGGCATCTCTTCATAAGACTAGGCAAATATGTCTCAGAATTCTTGAAATAGGGCTTTGTATGTATTAATCTCTTCAATCGTACAAGAAGTGCCTATATGAATGTTTTCAATAATTCCAGGTTTAACTAATATGTCAACAGGAACCATTGTAGAAATGTTTCCCAAATTAATCTCAAAATCCGAATTTGTAATCGATATGGGATTCTGTGGTTCCTTGACATAATCAATTGTTAAAATAGATGAAAAATCATATTCAAACCTATCAAGTTCAGGTAAAAATGAAGATCAATGATGTAGATCATCCTAGGGTAATTCATCCAAAGACAAAAATTCTCGAATACTTTCATCAATGTGAAACACTTGTTGAAAAGGATCAAAAAGTGATGTCAAGGCTGAGCTTGATTATGAAGAAGACTCTTCGGTGATCACATTCATTTGATCAGAAGTAGTTGAAAGTGTGTCAGAAAATGGCTATAACTACTTGTAGTCTCTCCACTTATGCCATCTCGAATCGAAAAGTACCCTCCAAAGTAACTACCTGTAGTTGATTTTCCAACATGTTGGATATTGTCTGTAGAAGCAGGGTCAGACAAATAATATGACAACTGATCAATTTTCACAATATTTCCTTTATGAGGAAACATGATTAACCGAAAGACAGATGAAACAACAACAGTTATGGAATAAGAACAACTACGACCCAAAAGAAGGTTGTAATCCAGAGGGGCATCAACAACTTCCCCATCTAGATTAACAATTTTGCCCTCTACTTCTATAGGTAGATCCTGGAGTATTATGTATGGATGAAATCCTCTTCCATCAAAGGCTTTAAGGATTTTCGGTGATTGGTTGAGTGTTGGAGAACCAAGATTTTTCCAACAGTTTAACAACATTATGCATGTGGATGCCCCCTCATCAATTACAGTATGAAAGACTCGTCTGTTTTTTACTAATACTGGAATCTAAAAAGCCATCTGATGAGGGATTCTCAGTGTAAAATTTTCTAGATCAAAGAACATGAGATTAGAATATTGAGGATCGATAGCTCCAATAGCTGATAATAGTAATTTCCTTTGTGTTGGACATGATTGTAGCACTTCTAAGGCCGACATTGTTGAAGGGTATATCGCCAAGTCTTCAACAATGTTGTAATTCTAATCAGCTCTCGCGTGTGGATTGAAAGCTGATTTTCGAAGTACACCTTTAGCAAGCGGTTTAATCACTAGATCAGAATTAGGTTTCTTGATATGAAGTGGATCAGAAACCGAAGGAGATACAGCTGGTATTTAAGTAGAATTTTCTGTCTCTTTACCATTTACAGGATTTTTACTTCCATAGTCTTGTGATCGCGTTGCAACCATAACCTCAGACGTCATTAAAATATTTGTCGATGAATTTGAAGAAGATCCTATCATTTTGCTATCTTGAGTAGGAAAAGGATCCTTCAAGACAATGGGTGTGGGTGAACCTTTGACGAATTTAGAGACCTCAGACCGATGTGGGAACTCTTTATTAAAGTAATCCTCATCACAGATAAGACAAGGATAACGAGGTTTCTGTTTATCATCAGTTGGTTTATTCTTCTCGATTTTCTCTTTGGGAGATGAATTTTGTTTGTTTTTATTCTTTCCTTTCTCCTGAGGTGGAGCTGGTATCTGATAAGAGTAACCAGGGTACGGTTGATGTTGGTATACTGGATTTTGTGCTACAAGTCCATATTGATACTGCCCTTGATATGGTTGACAAACAAAATGAGGTTGGCTTGTTACAATTGTGCCTATACCAGGTTGTCCCACAGGCATATGAACAGTAGTCTGAACTGTGGGTCCAGGTTGTGGTGCAGTGACTTGAGGGATTTGTTGTGATACTTGAGGGGCTGTAGAAATAGGGGCTGCAGAAATTCCAGGGATAGGTGTGGTAGGCTGAACAGAAGTTGGTGCAGCAATTTGAGGTGGAGTTTTAGGTGTACTCAGACCAGGCTGCTGAAAATTACTAGGTGTAGATACCTATAGTATAACTTAAAGCGTAGGTTGGATAGGTTGCTGGAATTGATTGTAATCAATTGGCTGACCAAGCTGATTATAAGGAATTTTCACATTAGGTTGCAAATTTTGTTGTTTTAAAGATGGATTCCACACAGTGTTAACTCCAGGATATGGAGCTTCTAATGAAGGTTGTGCTGCGTAAGATGGACCATAACCAAGTTGTTAATTTGGAACGTAAGCTTGATAGTTGGCTGGATAATTTCCATTAAAATATTGACCTCCCTGAAACAATTGATGTTCCTGATAAAACTGCAGCCCTAAAGGAGGTTGTTTTCCTTGGAAAGATTGTTTCCCTGGCATAGGGTACTGCCCTTGAAGACGTTGCGGATCCTGAATATAGTACTGCACTTGAGGTTGATATTGTCCTTGAGGTATGTGCTTGCCTTGAGGTATGTACTCTCCTTGAGGTGGTCCGTGAGGTATATACTATCCTTGAGGTGTGTATTGTCCTTGAGGTTTCCCCCCAGGCGGTAAATTACTACCTTGAGGATGCCCCCTAGGCGTTAAATTACTACTTTGAGGATCAGGGTTAGGAATGTTTCCAGACATCATGTAAACTTGTTCCGTGTTCAAATTTTTGGTATGTGATTCATTTGGACCAGGTGATTGTATATTTTTTTTGGGAGAGGGAGCTACTCCTAAGAAAGTACCAGAAAACGACTGTTATCCCGAAGGAACAAATGGACCACCATACAAATATGATTCTGGCGATGCAGAAAACATGGATGACTCACTAGACATGTTGAATGAAGGTCTGTAATTACCTCTTGGTATGGTGTAAAAAGGAATATGGGGTAGCGAATAGTTTAGACCAGAATTGTGTAGAAATTTGGTTAACTGAGAATACCAAGGATCTTGTTTGAAAGGGCTATAATAGTAAATCGATTCACTTGGCCTAAGATCTAAATATTCCTGATGTGAAGGAAGAATAACTTCTTCTTCTGTGTTAGTAATTTCTTCAATGCTAATGAGGCCAGGAGGAAGGTTCTCAGTGATGTGAAACTTCAATCGTGGTGAATGAGGATAACCAGGGGTTGGAGTGATGAACTCTGAAGCAAGCTCAGACATAGCAGGTTCAGTTTATGGTTCAGAAATTTCAGGCTCAGTAGCTGATAATTCACTAGTTGTGGAAGCAAGTTCAACTATTTCAGAAATTGTAAGTTTTCTTTGAGAACTTTCTATTGTTTGAGGTTGATCTACTTCATAATCAGGATGTATAATTACTAATGTTTCCTCTTGTTTAGTTGATCCAGAGCCTGATGGTTATCCTTTCTCAGATTTAATCTTTTCTAAGTGGCTTGGTGTGTACTCAGGGTGTTTCCCCTACATTCTACAAGATTTTCTAGGTAATTCAGCCACGATTAAAAAATTAACACACGAAATCAAAGAAAATTTCAACAAAATATCCTAAAGTCTCTAAGGAAACAATTAAATTGATCACACACCTACAAAATCTAAGAGAGCAATCCACACACAAACAGTTTGTCTCCACACTAAAAACACTAGTTGGTGATGAAATCCAACGTGGTAGAATTCTAATGTCAAAACGGTAGTTGGAACAGTTACCCCAACAACCTGCTTAATGAAATAGTCCAGTGCAATTCTCTCTACTTATTCCATCTTGAAGCGAAGAGTACCCTCTGGAAAGTCCAAGTGAGTCTAGTCGATGTCTGCTCCAAGTACAGTGGGACCTTCCCTCCACCGTCACCTTGGGAAAAAATCATAAAGTTTATAATCACTAAGGTCACCAAAGGAAACAAATGTACCTGGGGGAACAATCTACGATCTGATATACACGCAAGGGCAGAGTAACAAGCTCAATCCCCTTGAAGGTTCCTTGATATAATCCAAGGTTTACCAACAAGTGACCCCAGGCTCCTTGACAATGGTCTATCCGAGGTTTACCATTTTTAGTACGTGCACATATGTTATCTTTCCCAATGAGATAGGTATGATTACCTCACTGGTTCCAACATTACTCATGCTTGACTCTTTTAAGAAGAGCTTCCCAGAGCACAAATGCTACAATTGGATTTTCCTACCACAAGATTGCTACTTGTTTGTTTAAACTGTCTTGGAATATTAATTACAATCTGTGCCAAGACACTAGCCTAAGATATGTTGGTGGAAAGAGCCCTAGAAAATGTAAAATATCTAGATTGATTTTATTAAAGCATTGTTTTTAATTTGGCTGTTGCTTAAGATAGAAGGTATCAAAGTGAAACTTCAATGATGTTTGTGACTCGACTCAAAAATATGCTAAATGCATCTAAATGAAAAATGCAACTCTTTTCTTTTCAATGAATCTTATTTAAGGGAAAGATTGAGAGATTTAACAATTTTCAGAGCTCTGATTCTTTCATTCATAAACAAAATCTTTGAAAAGAAGACGATTTATTTGAGAACTGAATTTCGCAAAAATGATCAATTACTCGTTTGAAATGAAATTCCTTTATCAATGAGATTAGAAACTACAAATCAATAAATAAATTGTTTCCAAAAAGAAAACAATATCTAAAAAACTCTAAAAACATGAAAGAAAATCTAATTTTGAAGTCTATCTAAAAAGTTTGAGGATGTTTTCTCCTAGTTTGTGATCGAACTAAGAAAAAATTCTACTTATCTTAGCAGAAATGAAAACATCCAAAAATGCTTTGATGTGAAAATCAGGCGTTAGTTAAGCTAAAAGCTCTTCCATATTTGTAAATGAAAATGGAATCAATTTTCATAAAAGTAAGGTTTGCAATGGTTTTAATGGCTCAAAAAGACAATATCATTATACCAGTAAGCTAAGGTAAATGGAGGTATCTTGTATGGAGTAGCCAGAAAGCAGGGCAAAAAGTCACTCATAAAATTAAAATAGGATGGATAATCACTCAAACACAAAAGTTGCTGAAAAGAAATTCACATATAAGATTTGACATCTAAGATAGGTAGGGGAAAACACAAAGAATCAAGTAATCTAGCTCCTCAAAAAAGAATTTTAATTTTTTCCAAAATTTTCCACATGTCTGTAGTTTCTAATGGAGAATAGAATGGTATTGCACTGTTCTAAACTAAAATCTGTGGAGGCTACCACACTATTTTCAAATGAAAACCGCAGAGGCAAGGAAAAGTACAGAAAATATAAATAACAGCGTTTCTTTTCAGGGATTCTTAAAATTTATCTACCCAACCCAATCTCAGACAAATCAAAATTAGAAAAATTTCAAAATTCAAACTGAAAATAAAAAGAAAAAACTAAGCTCTATTCCCTAGTGGAGTCGCCATTTTGTTATGCGGATTAGTCCCTCTTGCAGACAAGAGTAATCTCCCTAGTATTCTATGAATAACTAGAAACAAACATCCATTTGGAAACCTTTTTCTCTAGACTAATTGCAATTTAGAATTATTATAAACAAAGAAAGAGGACATGCCCCTACCTTGAAATCCAACATTCGATGCAGTCTTTTATCCAGTCGCTCCAAAGAGGCTTCTCCAGTAAGTAGAACCTGCAATCAAATACAAACAAAAGAATCAAAGCACCTGCAACATATAATAATTAAGAAAAGCTAATCCAACTTATTGATCAAGGAGTCTAAGTATTGATGTTATTCAATAAGCACAAGAAAAACATAATGAGAAAAAGAGATCCATATGTATTATCTTGAATGAAAAGAGTAACTTTAAAACCTGATGCCTTGATGTCCTGAAAAATCATTCCTTCTTCAGTTTGACAAGCCTTCCTCTCTGAATACCAGCATGGAGTTATGGACAGAAGGGTGTGTTCATTCTCATGCCAACAAAAACTAGTGTAGAGAGTATGCTCTCTTAGGAATTTCTTCAGCAACTAACATGTATGTTTATCCTTGACACTGAAACATGAGCTCAATTTATAGGGAAATAGAGGTAGTTTCAGTTCCATGAAGAGGGGATGGATTCCTCTCATGAAGGGATTTGAGCTCCATGGACCAAGGGATAAAGCTCCACGAGTGCAGGGATAAAGCTCGAATTGATCACTCCTCTGGAAGCTTCCAGTTGGGAGAATATTCGACCGGCTAGGCTTCTAGAATTTACTTTTTCATTTTTTTGACTTTTTACGGGGTCCGAAGGTTTTAATAGCAGAACGTGTGGGAGCTGCCACAGGCTATAGAACAAGTATCCGCGAACCAGCAAGAAAATGCTATAAAAAGTGTGAAGGTAGACTTTTAAGGGTTTTAATGAACTTTTCTCCAATTCCAAGACTTGTTTTAGGAACATTAGGGTTTTTTACTTCTAAGGGAGGACAATATAGGTAGTGATAGACCTATATGGACAGTCAAATGTCATGGTGATAAAATAACGCGTGACATAATGATGTTGTCCAAAGTTGATTCCACCAACGTTGGGAAGGAAATAAATTTTTTAAACCCATTTCCATAATGAGACCATGGAGTTTGGGTTAATTGAAAGTAACATCTCCCATTTAGTTGCAGTTAACCTAAGCAGGTGGGGTTTAATGACCCACAACCCAATAATGAATATTACCTCCCAAAAAACCGTGTAATTAACATTTCAACAAAAAATAATAATACAGACACAATAATATCAGAATATGCTCAACAAGGAATTAGCCACATTCACGATTTACATGAAATTCTCCTCCAATTAACCATAGTAGCACAGAGAATTTGCATCTTGTTCACTGAATTTAGGAAAATACATAACATGATACAAATATAACCATTCTACATACATAATTACATATACTTATCCCACCAAAGTAATTACCAAGGGGAAACTTACCACCCAATTGTAGGAATTTGCTATGGGTTCCACCCCTATACTAGGTAATGATACCACCAAAGTAAATAAACTCTTATATAGGACAAGTACCCATAAATTCAATCAAATATAGGAAAGGAGGACAACTCCAAACTATATTAATGGTGTTTGGTTGTTTCACTTACAACTCTTTTTTTCATTCTTATCACTATTACTACAAAATCTAACAGGCCTAATACAAAATCTCACTAGTCAGCCTAAATATTATTGCAACAAAGAGATTAGCCACCACTATCACCTTAGTGTCATCTCTTAGGATGGTTTGTGGTTGGATGTTATCCCCAGAAGGGAGGATTCCCTCGCATGACTTAGAGGTTATAAGAATAGGGTTCCAAGCCAAATGGCTTTTTAATGAGCTTGCATATAAATCGCCTAGAAAGATCTTCAAAGAAGGAGGGTTTATGTGAGAAGATTTCATTGGTTACGGGAGAAGGTACCAGAAAATCCTTAGAGGTCAAGATAAGATTTACAAATGTTCAAGTATTCCAACAACCCCAATAAACCAAAGAAAATTTATTATAATATAGGGCTTTTAAGATATGCAAATTTATAGCATGTAAGGGCATACAACAACAAAAAATAGCTCATAAATGATGATATCAAAAAAACATTGGAGGCTATTAAAAATATAACTAAGGGATAGGTCAACTTTATGTTTTTAATGGCTAATAAATTCATTCAATAACAATAAATATTTAGATGTAAATCGTAATTTGGGGTGAAAATGTGCAATTAAAGCTTGAATTTTCTTTTTAAACTTATCAAATGCAATTCCTACCAATAGAACAATAAAATATAGATGTAAAAGAGAGAATTTTTAAATGTGATCCCACAACTAGACTATTGCCTCTATTCAATTGGGTATTGGAGTCAATTAGGGAGACAAGAAAAAGGGTGGGAACTTAATTTGCTTCTCTTAGAAACCCTACTGACTTCTTTCACATGAAATTTAAGGTCAAATGTGTTGATTTGTGGTAGCATCGGATGTGATCTAAGTCTCAAATTTTTTGAAGAGGCTTAGACACATGTATTCGAGATAACACAGAAATCATTTTGGGAAATTCCACCCGGAGATAGTTTTATTTGATAAATTAATTATTTTTAATATGACCCTAAGTCTAAACTTAGGAAATTAAAATAATTAATGGGTATTAATCTAAATTGTGGGTGTAAATTCTAGAAGATGACGAGGATCAAGTCAAAATGATCTCAGCCATTGATTAGCTTCTAATATGGGCCATTGAATGTCAACAAGATTATTTAAGAAAGTTTGAGGGTCATTTGGAAGAAACACCAAGGCAGATACTCAGTTTCCCAAGAAGATCAATTTTTTCACTGGTTGAAGTTCTGACCGAGAAATCGATTCATAGGGAGAGTTGCAAGGTGGAGAGAGAGAGGGGACCAGCAAGAGCTGAGAGTACAGAATCTGACCAGAAAAAGGCAACGCAGAGGAGGGACAACACAGAGGCAGTGACGTAATGGCAGAGACAGCGCAGAGGTTGTCATGCTAGGACTGCGCAGAAGTTGACGCACTGAGACACATATAGGCGCAGGGGCTCTCTAGGGTCAGATATTCACTAAAAAGCATGTGAGGAAATTCTTTGTAAATTTCTCACAGATATTCCTCTTCTATTCTGCTAGTTATTTTCTGTACAAGATATTTTTTTGAAGAATAATAAATAAATCCTCATCTGCTACACCGGTTTTCCCACATTGGGTTTTTCTAGGGACAATTGTATAAAAATAATCATGTCAATATTGTGCTTGTGTTTCTTTATAGTTTTCTCAGGATTTTGATTGTGAAGACTACGACAGAATTTATTTTGATGTTTACTGAAGTAATTTATGTAAATAACTTATTGTTGAATAATAAGTAGGAGAAATAATATCATATACTATAGTAGGAATTTCGTAGTAGAAATTTGAACATGGTATGAGATCTAAACTGGGAAAAGGCACAGAAGAGATCTACATTGAAAGGAAGTCATGGTGCTGCATTAAAAGAAAATCAAACTCCAAATGGATTATGAAGTTTTCTGTAGAGGATTCCAGAGAAAACAAAAAGCACAATGGAATATCATGACATTTCAGAGTTGTCTTCCATATTGGAGGAGGAATTTGCATGTTTATTGACTTCTGCATTAGCTGATGATTTGTACATGGATAGCAGGGATTCAACTCATATGACTAGAGTTCGAGAATATTTCTCTAGCTATCAAGAAGAACGGATGAAATTCCAAATTACTATGGGAAACAAAACGAAGAGTACCCTAGTAGAAGAGGGACCATAGCATTGCAGATAGAAGAAGGAGATAATCTTCGAGCCATGAACGTGATGCATGTGCCAGGATTGGGAATGAATTTACTTTTAGTGTCCCAGTTGCAATACAAGGGATATGATGTGTACTTCATTGGAAGGAAAGTGTACGTCAATCATCCAAGCTAGAAGAAAAAGGTTCAGATTGGAACTCGAAGGAACAGACTATACACGTTGAAGCTGGAATCTCCAATGGCACTGATAAGAAGCATTCTCAGTGGAGAAAAGGACATGAATGAGCTATGGCACATACGAATGGGGCATCTACACCATGGATCTCTGATAATACTAAGAGAAACTGTGACGGGAGTTCTAGTCTTTAGTACGAAGCATAATGACGTATGTAGAGGATGCATACTAGGGAAGTATGCCAAAGAAACATATTATAGAAGAAAAAATAGAGCTCCAATTGTATTATGGTTAATACACTCAGAGATCTGTGGACCAATATATACTACAGCTCTTAGAGGTGGGAAATATTTCTTCACCTTTATTTATGACCACTCCAGGAAAAGTTGGATCTACTTCTTAAAGACCAAGGATGAGGTCTTTAATTGGTTCAGAGAATTTAAAGCTATGGTTGAAAACTTGACAGGGAAGAATATAAAAGTATTGTGCTCAGATAATGGTGAAGAGTACACTGACAAGGACTTCACATATTTCTATGCAAGAGAGGGCAGGATGATTCCTCATAGGGATTTGGACAAGAGAACGCCCGAGAGTATCTTCACAGGGAAGAAGAAAAAAGTGGTTCATTTTAGGATATTTGTAAGTGTGGCATATTGTCACATTCCAGATGAAAAACGGAGAAAATTAGATCAGACTACAAAGAAGGGGTGTCTGATAAGATACAAAAAGACCTCGAAGGCATATAGAATCTACATTCTAGGCAGCAGGAAGATTGCAGTCAGAAAGGATGTAAAGTTCATGGAAAATAGAGCTTTCAGGATATCCCAAGAGATGCCTCCTAGAGAGAAGTTTGAGGAAGTTCCTATGGTCCATCAGCAGTGAGGGGAAGAACCAATAGTTGGACATACATCTAGATCAAGCACCATAACTAGTACCACTATTTCCTTAGGTGAGGAAAATCTAGATATTTCACAACAGAGGGGACAACAAGAAGAGTAATTGATTGAGCCAGCCACCACCAGTGGCAAAATGAGCAGATAAGTATGCTAGATACTGAGGGACATAGAGGATTTTTTTGGAGCTCCTAGAACCGAGAAAAGGAAGCATAAACAACCTAAAAAATACTAAGCCTTCATAGCACAGGTTGAAGAACCATCTATATTTCAGGAATTCGTACAACATCAAGTTTGGGTAGATTCCATGGTAGAGGAGTATAGCTCCATCATGACAAATGATATCTAGGAAGTCGTGCCTAAACCAAAAAACATATCAGTTGTAGGTTCGAGATGGATCTACAAGATCAAGTATGTTGTAGATGGCAACATAGAGAAATACAGGGCTAGGTTCGTGGCCAAGGGGTTGGCACAGAAGGAAAGAATCACTTACGAGGAGACCTTCACCCCTATTTCTAGATACACCTCCATCAAATTGGTTGTGTCCTTAGTAGTGCAGATGGGATGGGAAATTCACCAAATGGATGTCAAGACAACGTTATTAAATGGGGTGATAGAAGAGGAGGTGTAAATTGAACATCCTGAAGGCTTTGAGACCCATGACAATGAAAATCATGTATGTAAACTAAAGAAAGCCCTGTATGGGCTAAAGCAGGCACCCAAAGCATGGAAGGGTCAGATTGACAGGTACTTGCAGCAGTTTGGATTTGTCAAGCATGACACAAATCCCAATATCTACTATTTGATGGTAGAGAATGAGCCACTTATCCGGCTAATGCATGTAGATGATTTGTTCCTTACAGGATCATATAGGCTCATCAAAGACTGCAAGAAGAACCTAGAAGCTAAATTCAACATGAAGGATTTCGAGTTGATGCATTACTTTCTACGGTTGGAGGTATGGTAGAAGAATGGAGAAATATTCCTAGGACAAGGAAGATATTGGTTATTTTTGGGTAGCAACGGATGTGCTCTAGCTTCAGAATTTTGTGGAGGGGCTAGAATACATGAGATATCCAAGACCCATAAATCGTTTGGAGAAATTCCACCTGAAGTGCTTTATATTAAAAAAAAAAAAAAATTTAATGATTCCTGAGTTAAAACTTAGGGAATTAATATAAATATGGGTGAGAATATTCTAAGAGATGAGGATCAAGTCTGTTTTAATCTTATCCGTTTATTAGTAATTTGATCACGACCGTTGATATCTCAACAGGAAAAGTATAAATGAAGACTTGAGGGTCATTTGGAGACACACCAGGAAAATACTCAGTAACCCGAGGGAAGTCGATTCTCCAAAAGCAAGAGTTCGATTTCAAAGGGAGAGTTGTAGGGTGAAGGAAGAGGAGGGTATCAACATGAGTCAGAGATAGAGGAAGAGGGACGCAGTGTAGCAAAGTGACAACACATAGGGACAATGCAGAGAGGCAGCGTATCAGAGGACGCAGTCCTCACGTAGTCCCTGCGTAGAAGAGGATGCAGTGGAGGCTGGAGAGTCTCTTGGGTGTCATAATTTCTCCAGTGATTGGAGGAAAATTATCTCAGGTGTTTTCACAAACATTTCTCCATGATTCTACTAATAATTCCTTGTAAATATATTGTTTCTAAAGAATAATATATAAACCCTCATCTGCTGCATCAGTTTTCCTGCATTGGGTTTTTCCAGGGACAATTGTCCAAAAAAAACTTTGTTGATGTGATTGATTCTTGTGCTTGCATTTCACTATTCTTTTTCTCTATACAATTATGTGATCCCTACAGTAGAGTTTATTTTGATGTTTACTGAAGGGTTTTGTAAATAACTTATTGTGGAAAATAAGTAGGAGAAATAAATTAGTTGTTGCAATAGAATTTCAAGTTAGAATTTTTCACATGGTATCATAGCAGAGATCGGCCATGTTCACCGAACTGAGAATAATCTAGTTGCTCAACATCCAATTCAATGTAACTATTTCAAACCACTTAGGGTTGGAAGTTAGTCCTTCCAACCAGAGAGGGCTCTCTCAAGAAACGATATGATATTCAATAAACAAGCTTTTAAATGAAGATGGATAACTCTCAGATGTTTTTTTTTGGAATTATTTTTTGCAGGTGAAATATGTGTGAGGGGTACCATTGGGCATGGAGTCAGAATGGAAATTCAATTACACAAAAGTTTCATTTATGGAAGTTGAGGCACATGAGTTCTTATAAAACAATTATGACAGCAAACAAGATACATAAAGGAAGTTGGAGCATAATAATCTATGAATTCCAAGTAATTATGTAAGAGTAAGTTGAGATAACATTAAATAGAACTCGAATAGAATCTCAAGTCTGAACAAAAGTTTTTTTCAATTTTATATTAATTGATTAGAAAAATATTACAATAGTAGCTTAAGCCCTTACATCCATAAACCTTATCTAACTCTAAAATTTCTCTATTTATAAAGTGAAAACCCTTTTACATAGGTCTGCCACCTGGGACAGACTCTCGAAACTTATGTAGAGTTCTAATCCCAAAAGGAATTCATTACATTGAGATAAATTAGAGATAATTCTGTTGGAAAGATTTTGTAACCTAAAAGGACACTATCACTATTAATTTCATCAACAAACTTTAAATAACCCATACTAATAATGCTTATCAAACCAAACAAATTTTTTTAAGGTGGCAATAATCATGATCGGGTGGCAAAGTGTCATGCTAGAATTTAGGCTCTAATATTCAGAATTTGAGGATGAGCTGTGTGTGGGTGAGGTGGAAAAAATGATCAGATTTTTTAACCATGTCAGCCATTTGGAATGGATTTCTGAACTGCCCCTAAAACAGATGGCCCAATGATATCCCTAATCTCATTAACTGACTCAACCACTTTTCTTTCTGTGTTGACTGCAATGACAGATCTTTGGCGATGAAGGAAGGGTTGTGATCTACAAGAAAAAGGAATTAAAATTGTGGCTAAAGGGTTTTGTTTTTTATGGTTACAGAGTAATTTACGTTAGTGGTGCGGGTGCATTGAGATTTCAAATGGTTATCTCGAGAATGCATTTAATTGGATTACGATCTATGCCAGGTGTCAAGTGATGAACGGAGGGAGGCGCATGGGAAGGAGAGTAGTAAAATGGGTTGGTTTGGAAGATTTTGGGGGGTACGAGTGGTAAGAGTTTTTTGAGGAGGAGTGTGAAACAATGAGGGGCTAACACATTGACGTGGGACCATTGTGGGTCATTGATTTGGTGGACTGATTGATTGGGCGGTTGAACGGAGAGCGGGATTTAACCACATGCAACAAATTCCTTTTGTCGTTTTGTAAATTTTATTACATATGCAGAAGACTTTCGTTAAAATTCATATGCCTTCTGGGAATGGTGTCCTCTGAAACAATCCTTGGTAACTCCATTTCCAAACCCTGAATGTTGTCCTCTTTTAATGCTTGGGTGAGTGTAATAAATCGTGTGGCTATTACATTGGCAATTGATTGATCCTTTGGTATTCTTTAGAACTAGTACACTTATAATAACCTTGCCTACGACCAGCAAAAACACCTTTTCCGTAGCCACGACCTCTATAAATCTTGAATCATGTGAATTTTTAACCTCTCGATGGCTGCATAATACTAACATTGACGCACTCTTCCATTGCTTTTCATCAACACCTGTAAATTCGACCCTCGACACCTGGTGAGCTTGACCCTCTCCTGTTGGTGTAAATGTTTATATTTGCCCAAGATATATCCCACATTCACTCGAGAAGAAAGGAAATTGATGTTTATATATGTTGTTGATTACATAGTATTTCGATGTGAGAAATGCACTCATCCCCCTTGTGAACTCTGACTTGGTGCTTGGCACTTGTGCGTTGGGCCCCTTGACTTGTGACTTGTATTTGGTGCTCAGTCTTGGTCTTGTGGTTGGTTTTCGGCCTATTCTTTTGATGAAAAAAGTATAATGAGCCCGATGTTGGAAACTAGCCCTGAGGGCTTGATTTTTTATAAAAATTTACAATAAGACTGTTGATAAAACCCCTCATTTCATCTTTTGTTGGTTTTTTGTTTTTGGTGCTTCGTCTGGAGATTAGCCCTAAGGCCGAGTGATAACAGTGGCTCCAAATGGGGATGATGTCCCCCCTATGGGGCAACAAAGAACCTCAGATCCATAGTTCCAGTGCCTGACCATTTGGACTACTCCCGAAGTTGACATACTTTCCTTCGGCCATGCAATTCTGACCTATAACCTGCTACTCAATTTTTTGTACAAAATAAAAAATTAAACTGTACAAACACTTGCCCAATGAGCTTATTTATTTTACATGCAACTCTACCCTAACAGTTTTAAATCAAATGTTGGATTCAAATGACATGAAAATGTCAATATAAATAGTCAATTAGATGACTATTCAGCTAATATTTTCTCATACTTTCTTCAAAAAGAAAGATAAGCATGAAATATGGCAACCATTAGGGAATTTTTTAGGTCTAAAATGGGCTCTCCTACGGAAATTATAAAATAAAATAGTAAAGACAGCAAGATTTGATTACATCATCAAAATTTAGAGTAGTAAGGAAAAACTATTTTTCCTTATTTGAGTATTTTCAACTTATCTCCCAAAGTTTTTACTCAAATTTCGAGCGAGAGTACTTGTTGGATGCAGAATTTAATTCCCCATCCAAGGAGTACCTATGTTGCATACTTTCGATGGGTCCTACTACACGAAAAATGAGAAATACATAAAAAAACGTGATTACAATCACGTTTTTTATGTATTTCTCATTTTTCGAGTAGAAGAGTTCATCGAAAGTATGCAACATGGGTACTCCTTGGATGAGGAATTAAATTCCGCATCCAACGAGTACTCCCGCTCGAAATTTGAGTAAAAATTTTGGGAGATAAGTTGAAAATACGAGTTGAAAAAGTAGTTTTATTATTATTATTTTTTTAATATTTGTACCCTTTTATTTAAAAAATGGTGAATCATCCCCCATGGTTGACATCATCATCTTGAATCCTATTGGTTGTTATAAAGTTTATTTTTGTTGTACATTTTTCTTAGGAGGCCTATTTTAGACCTCAAAATTCCCCTAATGTCAAAATTCCATTTGAAAAGACCCCCATGATCCAAAACTGCTGTGAAAATAATTTTTCTTGATGGTTGTAAATGATTGGCCAACGGATCTTCAAAATCATGAAATATAAGCTCATTTTTAAGACCAACAAAAAAAGAAACATCTTCTTCATTTACAACTACAATCTCTCCCTGTTTCATACCTTGATTTGTAACATCATTTTCAGGACAATACTTTGAATGTTCTTGAAAATATTCAATAGGAGAAATCATATCATTATGCACAAACAGATATTTTTGATCATTTAAATCTGCAACAAGACATTCTGGGACAACAACTTGTGTATCAAAAATTTGCTTGTCATTCTTTACAAAGAGATCCTCATAATAGCCTTCAAGTGTACTCAAGGGGTCAACCTCCTCCTGATGATTAAAAGAAAAATGATTGACATAAACTTCTCCTTGTCCTTGCCCCTTCTCACATTTCTCATAAATTTTCCCACATGCTTGAGAATTATCACTAATTTCTTGGGTATTATCCTCTTGAAATAAGGGTTCAGAAAATGAACAAAGTAAAGATATTTGTAACTCATCATGCTCATGTTCTTATTTATCACTCAAAGATTGGAAAGGTTGCTGAATTTTATCTTTGATCTTAGGAGAAG
The DNA here is from genome assembly GCA_034641835.2 of Pinus albicaulis. Classification (NCBI taxonomy): domain Eukaryota; kingdom Viridiplantae; phylum Streptophyta; class Pinopsida; order Pinales; family Pinaceae; genus Pinus; species Pinus albicaulis. The sequence continues at coordinate 124,544 of JAXQQM020090654.1, forward strand.
GAACATGGATATCTACATCAAGCTGCTAATTTATTTCATGGGGTGTAACTTGATTGTCAAAGTGCTGATCCAATTCATCTTCAACCAAAGAAGTCACATCTGCTTATTAGAAACCTTATTTCTCATCATGAAACTAACCTGAGAAGAGAACTCATAAAGTGCTTCTAAAATCTCCTCATCATCCATACATTCTAAATCATCAAGAATTTTAAGATCTTGAAGAAAACCCTCACAAAAATCACAATGGTCTTGAAACAGTGATAAATAAAGATGATGTTTCCCATAATGTTCAAGAAATATTCTCTGGAAATATTTAAGAGAGAAAAAGATTTTTTATTTTAACCCCTTGTACCATACTCTAGCTTTGTCTTCTAGGGTAGCCATAAACATTTTCATTAAGAACTCCTTAGTAAAATCAATATTCAGTCTACATACATGCATGTGAAATCTAACTAAATGTAGAACAACATCATATTTCTTTTCCTCTTTGAGCATGGGAAGATAATTTAACCAATCAACATGAGGCATGGGATTTGGAAAACCAGGGATATGAGACCGATCCATAGGGGCATACCTATCATTCCTTATTGCAATTGAATCCATCTTGAAAATAGTGAAGTCACCAAAAATTTATTCAAGCTATCGGTTTTTGAACAGTGGAGTATCCATGAAAACTCTAAACTTTTGGGTTCTTCAACATTGGAGTCGCCAGGTGAAAAATGCACAGCCTTCTTGTGCCTGACCACTATTTACCATCAGCAATCAGAGATAATATTTGTCTTTCTTCCCTGGTAAAGATTCAACCTTTGACTCCTCGACAATGGCGCCAAAATGTTATCACCAAACTGAGAGTAATTGGGTTGCTCAACAGTCAATTCAGTGTAACTATTTCAAACCAATTAGGGTTAGAAGTTATCCCTTCCAACCAGAAAGGGATGTATCAAGAAAAGATATGATATTCAATAAACAAGCTTTAAAACGAAGATGGATAACTCTCAGATTTTTTTTTTTGAATAATTTTTTGAGGTGAAAGATATGTGAGGGCTACCATTGGGCATAGAGTGAAAATGGCAATTCAATTACACAAAAGTTTCATTCATGGAAGTTGAGGCACATGAGTTCTTATAAAACAATTCTGACAACAAACAAAATACATAAAGGAATTTGGAGCATAATAATCTATGAATTCCAATTAGTTATGTAAGAGTAAGTTGAGACAACATTAAAAAGATAAAGGACACAAATGCATAATAACTCGAATAGAATCTTAGGTCTAAACAAATTTTTTCTGCAATTGTCTATTAACCGAGTAGAAAAAAATTACAATAGTAGCTTAAGCCCTTACATCCATCAACCCTCTCTAAATCTAAAATTTCTCTATTTATAGAGTGAAAACCATTTTACATAGGTTTGCCACCTAGGCCAAACTCTTGAAACTTATGTAGAGTTCTAATCCCAAAATGAATTCATTACATTGAGAGAAATCAGAGATCATTTTTTTGGAAATATTTTATAACCTAAAAGGACTCCATCACTATTAATTTCATCAAAAAATTTAAATAAACCATACTAATAATGATTATAGAACCAAAAAAATTCATCTAAGATGGCAATAACCATGATCAGGTGGAAAATTGTCATGCTAGAATTTAGGCTCTAATATTTGAAATTTGAGGATGAGCTGTGTGTGGTTGAGGTGGAAAAAATGGTGAGTTGTTTTAACCATGTCATCCATTTGGAATGGATTGATGAGTTTCCCCTAAAACGGATAGCCCAGTGATATCCCTAATCTCATTAACTAACTCAACCACTTTTCTTAGCTTTGGCGGTGAAGGAAGGGTGAGTGATCTACAAGAAAAAAGAATTAAAATGGTGGTAAAAGGGTTTCTTCTATGGTTACAGAGTAATTTCCGTTAGGGGGGTGGGTACATTGAGATTTTGAATCTTCATCCCAGGAATGCATTTAATTGGATTATGGTATATGTCATGTGTCAGGTGATGAACGAAAGGAGGCACGCGGGAAAGAGAGTGGAAAAATGGGTTGGTTTGGCAGATTTCGGGGGGGGGGGGGGGGTGCGAAACGATGTGGAGCTGACATGTTGACATGGGAATAGCTAGGAGGAAACCACTTTTCGGATCCCCTCCCCCTCGACCGGTAAAGTTCGGATGGATAGGGGGTGCGAAAAAGGTTGTGGGTCGTCAATTTGGTGGAGTGATTGACCGAGAATTTTAATGGAGAGTAGGATTTAACCACATGAGACAAATTCCTTTTGGAGTTTTGTAAATTTTATTACATATGCAGAAGAATTTGGTTAAAATTCATATGCCTTCTGGGAATGGTTTCCTTTGAAACAATCCTTCGTAACTCCATTTCCAAACCCTGAATGTTGTCCTCTTTTAATGCTTGGGTGAGTTTAATAAACCTTGTGGCTATTTCCTTGGCAATTGATTGATCCTTTAGTATTATTTAGAACTAGCACGCTCAGAAGAACCATGCCTACAACCAACAAAATCACCTTTACCATAGCCAAGACCTCTATAAATTTTGAATCACGTGATTTTTTAACATCTCAGTGGCTGCATAATACTAACATTGATGGACTCATCCATTTCTTTGCATCAACACTTGTAAATTCGACCCTAGACACCTGGTGAGCTCGACTCTCTCTTGTTGGTGTAAATGTTTATATTTTGCCCAGGCTATATCCCACATTCACTCGGGAAGAAAGGAAAGTGATGTTTATGTATGTTGTTGGTTACATAGTATTTAGATGTGAGCAATGCGTGTTGGTATGTTTACTGGGTAAATTAACACAAGTATTTTATTATCAATCCAGGCTTGTAGAACTTAGAAGTGTCTCCAAAATATATGGATTTCGACACTATTCAATTTTAGAATATGAATTATTGAAATTAAAGTAAATTCATATTACAAATATAAAACTTTAACTAAATAATTTCTAATTCAATTATGTAATAAGCAGAAGAAGAAGCTCATAACTTAGGAGAACTTGTTTGTCCTTCTCTACAATACTACTTCATGAATAGAAATAAAAAACCAGTAATGAAGAATACCTGAAGATGCATAAAATAATAATAGAAGAGGCTCCTAAATAATGAGGTCCTTGTTATCCTTCATTACAAATTCATTCATCATTAATGCCATTGTTAGAAAACTGGAAATTCAGGAAATCACTTAAAAGCAAGAAAGATGAATTCTAGTTTCTAGTCCCTCATTGGTTTGTCCCTTCATATGTAGATTAGTAATTAGATTAGGATTCATCAGCAATCATAACATATCATCATACATCTAATTAACTAATAAAACATGAAACAAAACTATTTTAGGAAATTGCAACCAAATTAACCAGAAAGTGCACTTAGATCGGTGCGGGGGCCCTCCACCCTTGCCTCACACACTGTGAGTACTTTCAGCTACTTAAAATCAATCAAGCATACACCATATAGAACAACCAAAAAGGAGATAGAACTGGTTCTTCAATTAGCTCTCAAAATTTCAGAAATATCCAAGTGAAATTATACAAATTCTACATATCAATGTCTTCAATGTCTTAGGCTTAAATAGAGAAATATGAAAAAAACTTAACTAAAATGTCTCTAACAGCCATGTCTATCCTTATCCTATCTATTTTGGTTAAGGTCACCCATCTAATCTCTCAAAATCTGGAAAATCCCATAAAATGCTAAATTTTTCCTATTTCCTAGGGATTTCCATAATAACAGGTATTGTTTGACCGGATTTGACCAGTCCTGTTTAAGCTTGGTTTGACCGAACCAATAGGTGAACGTCCATTCTTAGTTCCAAATATTTCTAGAAATGTGCTCAGTTCGAGCCCATGTGTCCTGCAAGTATGACATCAATGAAGCCATTACGGGAATTTCTAGTCCAGTCCAAAAATGCACTTAAAATTCAATTTTTGTAAAAACTTCTAAAAATTGTAAAACTTAATTTATATACCTAGATATGTATAAATTGGTCAAAAAAAAGTGAATATGGATGGTAAATGGATGGATGGGATGGAAATAAAGAGTATTTAATTAAACAAAATTGGATAAAAAACAAGGGCTAACGTCTCTCCTTTGTTGATGTACTTGCATGTCCTCATCGTTTCCTCTTTCTCTTGGATCTCCTAAGCTCTGATGTAGATATTGTACTTGATACAGATGCCTCTTTTTGTGTTGCTTGCAAAATACAATCTATCCCTTTATATGGTTCTCCCTTATCGATTTAAGCCATGACTTTTTCTCTTTAATACTTATACTTCCATGTGTTTTTCTCATTCAGCCACCTATAAGCTTACTTAGAAAGAAGGGTATTTTTTGTCTTTAATTTTCCAACTTTCTCATTAAGCTTTTCATTTTCCTTGATCATTTTGGCATTGTTTTTCCTGTATGTCTTGTTTTCTTACTTCAAATTGTTGATCAGTGGTTGTCATTGATGTCAACCCAAGCAGCACCAAGGGCTACCCCGATCTTGCATGGGAATTTTGACCTACCAAATTACTATATTCTAGGTCAATAATATTTTTTATGGTTTCTACTTGTCGAGATGTTTCCGTTGATATATGGCACACCATGTAATTCTTCACGGTTTGAGATATATTCATATTTTAAGTTTGTAACCCTAGTTAGTGGGTTAAAACCCCATGGGGTTGTGGCATGGGTCATTGAAAAGTCAATAATCAATAATTTTAAGCTCTGAAAATCTCTCCCACATTCACTTGTTGAAGACCTTCTCAACCTAAGCATTTATATAAATTTTGATCCGCATATCCTCCTCATGTAGGGATTTCGCTACCTGAAACAGGTCATCATGGAATTCTCACTATAAAAAAATATCTACGAAGGTTCAAAAGCTGAAATTTTTTATGAGGCGAAGCCGAAATCCTAAGGAAGCTCCTGTAAAACTTTCAGATCAAGGTGCACAATATTTTCGCAGATATGATTTGTGTAAGTCAGTGTTTTTGCAGGCTCCTGAACTTCATCTCAAAAAAGTGACCTTGGGAAAATATTCATAACTCTCTCTCTCAGTATCGGATTGGAATTCTGTAAAATTTGGCGGATAGTGCATGGAATTTATTTTTCTCTGTATAAATTTCAGAGCTGAATGAAGAAATAGTGACACGTGGCACACCATACAAGTTCTTTCTACTGAACCAGTCCATAAATAGGGCATTGTGAGAGATTGGCCATAACTCTCTCTTGAAGAATCCAAATTGGGTCAAACTTGTGGCATTGGAAAGGATACTCAGAGGACTACTACAGGACTAAAAATAACATATTGGGGATCTGAAATAACAGATATACACCAGATTCAATATCGAGCTCCTAGAAGGCAAGGAAAAGCTAGATCATGTGTTGTCAAGGGCTGCAAAGGACCAAAATTTCTAGGGAAGAAAAGAAAAGCAAGGTGCAGCAGATGGTAGCATAACAAGAGCAGCAATCAAGGTACAGAACAACAGCAAGAAGTTAACCACATGAATTCTTCAAGTGGGCAGCTGCATACAGTCATTGTAAAGGTATAATTGTACTAAGTCATTGTAAAAATTGTACAAGTGTTTATCTACCAAGAGTTGAAGAGGAAATGTCGGGAGGTCTAGAATCATCATTAGGTGGTTGTGTCATAGTTGGGGTTATGGTGTAGTGTTTCTTCTTCTTCTACATCATTCTATATCATTGTAAAGTGGACCATTTTCCTTGGTACAGGAGTCCATTCTTATTTTATTCTTCTAGAGGGTGGTAGGCTGATGCTAGGCTTGTGCATGAAGTCACCAACAAGATCAAGCCTGTGAAGACTTCAGGTTGGTAGGGTGGTGCTAGGGTGAGTTGTAGCTCATTAGGTGTTGGGGCATCCATTCAGTTGACTACTGAAGAATCTCGAGCATTGTAGCGTCCATCCAGTGGGAGTTGGAGAATAATTATTTTCTAGATTCTAGGAAGTTGGAGCTTTATTTTCAATTGGAGTTGAATATTAAATAATTATTAGAAAAGAATTCAGATGGTTTTTGTCCCGAATAGGATTTCCACCTTAAAAAATGTGTGCATTTGTGTTCTTTTTGTTTACTACTATCATTGTACAAACATTGATAATAATTGAAGATTAACTAATGCTCTGAAATATTAATATTAATACTAATTGAACGGAATATTGATTCACCCCCCCTCTCATTATTTCCAACAATTGGTATCGGAACTTGGTTCCTTCAATAACAGTTTAACAGATGGAAGGAGGTCATGGAGCATACCAAGAATGGTGTACCTCTATTCAATGAAAATAATTATGCACTCTGGAAAGGAAAAATGGAGGTCTATCTCTTAGCGCAAGGTTACGAATTATGGGACACTGTTCAAAATGGCTTTACACCAACCACGAATGAACAAGGTAAGAAGAATTTGGTAAATGATGCAAAAGAAAATAATATTATTATCAGTAGACTTATTGGATCTGCTTATCATAATGTGTTGGGTTGTAAAACTGCCAAAAATGTATGGGAAAAGCTTGAGAATATATATGAAGGTGACTCAAATGTCAAAGATGAAAAGCTTCAAATCTATAGAGAAAATTTTGAGCAACTCATAATGAAAGAAGATGGCAACATTGCTGCATACTTCCAATACATTGATGAAATAACCAACACTCTGGAAGGATTGGGAGAGCCAGTTGATGAGAAGACTATTATACGAAAGATTCTTAGAATGTTACCAGGGAGATTCAACCCAAAGGTATCGGTCTTAGAATATAGTGCAAATCTGGACAAACTCAACAAAAAGGAATTGCATGGAGTTCTCATAGCATATGAAATGAGACTTGATGAAGAAGAGGGTACTTCATATCTAGAAACTGCGTTCATTGCATCTAAGAAAACCAATAAGGACAAACAACCTTCAATTGAAAATACATGCACCTACAAGTGTGAAGAAAAGGGAGATGATAAAGAATATGCTTACTTTACAAGAAAACTAAAAATTGGTAAGGGAAAATTCAAAGGTAAATATCCATTGATATGTTTCAGTTGTGGTGAGGTTGGGAATTTTGCAGCAAAATATCCGAACAAAAGTGATGGAAGCTCAAAAGGAAAGAAAGGCTTTAAGAATGTAATATTCCAAAATGGGGAATGCAGCAATACAAGACAGATATGCAGAAAAATAACACAGTTCATCTAAGACAAGGTAGGAGGCCAATATAGAGACTCTTTATATACATTTACAACAGCAAAATATATGCACAATATGGCCTATAAGATGTATAACATGATATGGAAGTCTCCAATAGAATAAAATCCTCAAAAAGAGGTGTTGCAACCATGTATTAAGACTGAAAAAGGCTTGACGATGTTATTTTAATGAGTTGCTACAACTGTTGATTACTCTTTAGATCTAGAGAAAATCAGTGCATGAAAAGTTAGATCTGTAACATATCCATACACTAAATAAGATCCTCTTCAAAATACCCTTTGGGTTTTCAGCATTACACCATGTACAAGGAGTAGATCTAAGATCTAAATCTGCAGATCTGCAAATTTATTCAGATATTTAGGAATATTCAGATCTGATCTAATATATACAATAAAATGCAATGGATCTCAAAAGTGAAGGGCAGATCCCCAACATTTGAAAATGACTCCTCCAAAATGTGTGCCAAAAAACCTTGCAACAGCATCTAGTTCTGGAAGCAATACTATGCTGTAGGGTTTAGAACATGATTGGCCACATGCCAATATCTAAAAATGGTGATCTAATGATCCAATACTCTCTTTCCAATGGGATAGAAGCCTTCCCCACTGAAAAGGAGCACTAGAATGGTCTAGATCTGAGTAGATCTAGCCTCCACTTGCTGCAGCTTTCAAAGACAACCAAACCCTCAACAGGATCTGCGTTGTAGTTGGAAAAAGAAGCTTTGCCTCAAGCCAGATAGTGGACTATGAAATAAAAGACTCTCCCAAGATCTACTCAATGGGAAGAGGTGGGATTCCCGATCAGGAACACCTAATGCTAAACAGCATTTGCAATCTAGGCTAAACAGCCAAAGAAAGTTGTATGTCTAAACATACAATACATCAAAATCCAATATCATTTAAAAACCTTCTCATGCTGCCATCCTCTTCCTTTTATAACTTGAGAGTTTGCAAACCCTAAACCACCTTCAATGAAATAGCTTCTTTCACACAAGCCATCTCCATCTAAAACTGCGATGTGCCTCATTGATGGCCACTCCTCCAAGACAATGTTGTAGATTTGGTCATGGTTGACCCAGTCAAAATATCCAACCCCTTTCACACCTAAGGGTGTTTGATTACATAACCAAGATTTAGCCTTTTTCACATTTGGCATTGATTTATTCACTATTTAGGGGTATTATGGACCTCCTTTACATTTTTATTCATGAAAAAGAAAAATAAAACAAAAATGAATATTCCCATTAGCTTAGGACTAATTGGGAATATTATAGTCCTCCCCTCCCAAATGTTGCTTGTCCTCAAGCAACTGATAAGGTGAGTGTTGCAACTCTTCTACTCCTCCATTTGTGACACCATCATGTGATAAGCTTCCTCCATAAGCTAAGTGTTCACCAATCTAGCCCTCCATGAATTGGTCCTCCATGAATTGGTCCTCCAAATTTCTCATGAGATGTAAATAGTCCATCCCACGAGGAGACAATAACTCAAATGAAACAAATATGGCTTGCTCAATGTCCTCCCTGAAACATGTAGCATAAGACACATGGAGAACCTCCATACCATAGGGCACATACATACCTCCCATCCTCCCTCCATACATTCCCATAAAAAGTACAAGTACATCATCAATGTATGGGAGTAAAAATTTGTACAAACAAATAGAAATTTGTGCATATGGAGGTGGGTCATAGTCCCACATGTAAAACCAATGCAGTGCATCTCCTACCTGCATTAGATCTAGATGTGGTAAGTGGTTTCCCCACCACTTACTTGCTTCCCATGTTGTCTCACTATGGCTGAAAGTGTGAGATATATTTGGTGCCTTAGGAAAGCACCCATCATGATGAAAAATATCCCTTTGTCCTCCAAGGGAGTGGCCAAGTTCAGAAATTTGTGTGGCCCAAAGTTGGCCATGAATTTTATAGGATACAATACTCCTCCTTGGAGTCATGGCCTACATAAACATGGTGAAAGAATGCATACAATCAAAAAATAAAACATGTTTTACATGAGCATGTTCTTCACCAACAATCCTCCTCATACAAATGGAGTGGTGAATAGATCTATCTCCTCTCTCAAAAGAAGGAAGAGATGGCTGAAATAAATCTTTCATAGAGTCATGTTGCTGCCCAAACTCCACATGGTTCATGCATTCTTGAAAATGCTGATGTAGTTCTCCTTTCAAGCCTTTCCAATCAAAGCTCCTCATGATGATATTTTAGATCTTCATGGAACATATGTAGCTGAAACAAAACTCTTCATAAGCTCTTTGTAGCAACTTCTCCTTGAGTTTGGAGGCTCTAGACAAGAAGATCCTACCATGATGAAAGATGACTCCTCCTTGGACTAAATAGACCTCTTCATGCATATATTCATCGAGTATCATACAAGTGTGAAGATCCTTGGAATAATCCACCAACAGTTGGGATTTCCAATATGGATCTAAACTCCCCAACAATGACAGCGCTGATAATGTATCAACAGAAATGTCTGTCATGTGGCTTCTCTCCTCCTTGACATCTCCCATGCCAAAGGTATGTGTTGTAATTTCATTCCTTCCCTTCTTCTCCTCCCACAACATAGAATCAAAAATGAGAATGGGTGATGATGATAAGGGGAGAATATCTCCCTCCTCCGTGAGCCTACCCAAGACTCCCAACATTATATCATTTCCTTCCAATGCTCCCATCCCTCATGGATCTGAATTTGGAGCATCATGTTGTGAGACATCTCCCACAGAAATTGAATCAGGTGGCCTCCTAGGTGGTTTGCCACTAGATGAAAGGGTCCCATGCAGCAATCTCATGAGCATGATAGATGGGACTGTAAGGTCCTTGCTTCCACTGTGCAAATCCATCTCTGTTCTTTGTGTGGAAGTGGTATGTGAGGGATATGTATGCATGCCTTTGATAATTTGCGTTTCACCACTCTTCTTGTCCACCCATTCCATTTGCAAAGCCTCCCAATCAGTGGTGACTTTTCCTAATGTAATCAGCCATTGAACACCCAAAATCACATTGGCGTTAGGTATGTCAACCATAAAGAAGTGATCAACCAATGTATAAGTCCCCATAGTGACTGAAAGTGATGGGACATAATGCATGCATTGCATTTTTCTATCTCTTGGGACTAAAACATAGAATCCCTCAAAATTATTAGTGGGTATTGCCCTCCTTTGCACTAGATGGGCATCAATGAAATTGTGGGTAGCCCCACTATCAATCAACACACAAACCCTCTGATTCAAGATGGAACCTTGAAATCTTAAGGTCAAGTACTTAGGTACTCCTCTCAAAGATGCAAGAGCCCCTCCAATAGGAGCAAATTCTCCATTCCCATCTCCTGATGGTGTTGGCTCTCCTCCTGCAGTGTCAGTTTTGTGACCTCTTCTTGGTTAATCTTCTTCTTCCTCCTCATCATCTGAGAAGACCTCTATGTAATGTGCTTTTCCAGCAGCACATATATGTCCAGGTGCCCATGATTCTTGGCAAGTAAGGAAAATCTTCCTTCTTCTTAGATATTTTATGACATCTTCATCAAGAGGTTTCTTGTATGAGCTCTCCTTAGAAGGAACAGCTTTTTCTTCCTTTCCCTTTGAAGGAAAAGAGGGCTTATGTTGAAAAGTTGCCTTTGCTTTTGGAAAGGCATCTTGAAGGTCTCTAGCCCTTTCAATAGCATCATGCAGGGTAGTGGGATTTTTAACCAACCCATGAAGAGGTTCATCAAACCATCAATGAACATGTACACCCTTCATGCTACAGAAAAATCAGGAACCATAACAGATAATCTTAAAAATTCAAAAATGTAAGACTCTGTATTACCTTATTGCCTTAACTTTTCAAGGCTCATGAATGGTTCCTCTGGATCTCTTCTATCAAATATTTCCACCATCCTTCTAGTAAACTCTGAATAAGTAGTCACATTGGAGTGACCCAATGTAGACAAGCCATGGAACCACCAATCATGTGCTTCACCTTCAAAGTGTAGTGCTACAATATTGATAGCCTCCATCTCTGGAACCTTTTTCAACTGAAAGTAGATGTCAAGTTTTTCTACCCATGCTTTGGCAGAACACTTGGATGACCCATCAAAGTTGGGTAAAAGGAATCTTCCCATAGAGTGATGTCGATCATGATTATGAATGAATCTACCACCTCTATGATGATGCCCTAGTCTTCTTTTGTCCTTGAGGTGACAAAAATCCTGAAAACTCAAGTGATATTTGAATCTCTGATTTTGAGACTCATATTATTCAAAATAGTCTTCAAGGGATTCTTGCTCTTGAAACCCTTCATTTCCGACAGCCAAAAAGGTGGGCATGGTAGAGCGTTGGGAAACTTGTGGCTGATGCACTAGTTGATCATTCCAGTGGTGAGACATGCCAGAGCTTTCTCCAAGATGGAATCCTTTAGGGGATTCTTTGATTTTTTCCACTATCATCTCTTTGATCTCTCTAGAAATATCTTGCATGGCTCTCAAAAGGATCTTAGGAAAATCCTTTTCTTCTTCTTCACTTCCAGATACCCTTGTCTTCATTGTTATTAGTGTAGTCAAATTTCTTTTGTCTTCTCTTTAGATACCTCTTCTCTCTATTAGTAAGAGGTTATTCTTCTTCAAAAGACATATTGGCTTCTTAGAAAGCACAGGTTGTGCCAAGATGATGCTATGATACCACTGTAATATTCCCAAATGGGGAATGTAGCAATACAAGACAAATATGCAGAAAAATAACGCATATCATCTAAGACAAGGCAGGAGGCCAATATGGAGACTCTTTATTTACATTTACAACAGAAAAATATATGCACAATATGGCCCATAAGATGTATAACAGGATATGTAAGTCTCCAATAGAAGAAAATCCTCAAAAAGACGTGCTGCAACCATGTATTAAGACTGAAAAAGGCTTGACAACGTTATTTTAATGAGCTACAATAGTTTTTTATTACACTTTAGATGTAGAGAAAATCAGTGCATGAAAAGTCAAATATGTAACGGATCCATACATTAGATAAGCTCCTCTTCAAAATCCCCTTGGGGTTTTCAGCGTTACACCATGTACAAGGAGTAGATCTAAGATCTAAATCTGCAGATTTGACTTGCTCTACGTACTTTCTCCACGATGTCTGCATACATCACATCATCATAACTCGTGTTCTCTGCTTCACCCATTACATTGCCCATCATCTCATTTCTCATTCATGACTATGCTACCCACGTTCTCTGTCAATTTGTCTTTTATTCATAACCATCTTTGTTGCTTTTTCATGCTCATACCTTTATCGAAATGCATCATTATTTCGTTCTTTTTATTGCATCATTTCAACTTAGGTTATGTCATATGTTGTGTTGATTTCATTTCCACTTAGGCTTTTGTGACAATTGCATTATCTACCATATGCATAATTCTATACCTTAGCTTTATCATATATTCATATTATTGTGCCATTCCATCAAATGATATATGTATCTTTGCATATTGCGCTTTGCATCTTAGGTTTCCAACTTTGTATTGTTTAATTTAATTTTAAAATGACCCTAGAATGGTCATGTTTAAAATTAAATTTCTATCATGACACTAACCTTTGTTTTTTTTGTAGGTCAACAAGGATTTGAACATTGGGCCTCTAATTCTTGATCCATATGCTTAAGAAAATATTTAGGATTAACGTGATGGTTTTAAAAAAGAAAAATGATTGAAATGATGGTTAAATGTAGGAAAGTGTAATGAAGTATGGTGTATATATGGAATGATGGTTAATGTATGAGGGTAAGTATAGGAAAAGGGTAGTGAATAGGTGATTATAATGGGTAAAATAATGAGGGTAGGATATAATGGAATGCATATCAAGCACTAAATTAGTCTTAACAACTTCTAGAAAAATTCTAAAAAATCAAAATTTTAAGAGCAAAATTTTCACTTACTGTACTTGTACTCTCATAAATTGTCTGATGTTAATGATGTCCTCCGGTCAAATGATAGTCGACAATGTCATTATTATCATAACAATGGCTCTTCCAGAATATGTAGATACTTATTTGTGCTTCATGTTTTCGCATTTGATTATTGATTCAGGATCATTGAATGTTGATGTTGTTCAGGTCCCTTCTGCAGTTTGTAACTAATGTTTTAGGTCCCTTCTGACATGTTCTTCAGGGTTGAATATTGATGTAGTTCAAGTCCCTTCTGCATAATATTCTCAATGATATCTCAGGTCCCTTCTGCATAATATTTCCAATGATGTATCAGGTCCCTTTGTACTTGTAATTTGTTGGCTTGAGGGGTCCTGACCTAGGTTCGAAGGTTAAGGTTTGCCAACAAACCCCTATACTACTGGCCCTTTCAGTAGTGACTTGCTTGTGCAGGCCAAAGTCTCACCCGAAGTAGTATGGGAGGGTGCTAGAACCAGGTTTCTGCACCCTGGGAGAGGGCAGGTAAGTCAAGCAGAGCTGTGTTCGACTTCACAAATATCAGATCGCATATTATAGAACCCAGATCTATCAGTCCCTTTGCATCCACGTGCGGAATACCATGTATAAAGGCAACAAATAACACATATAGGACAACAAAGAAACTATCGCAACTATTCTTGCATAAAGTCTAATAAACAGATTTAGATCAATTGTCAACGCAACATAAGTACTTAGCACAGTTACTTGCGGAGCTCAATATAGAATTATGCATACCATAATAGATCTAGATCATAGTATAAAAAAGTAACACAAGTACTTTCGCAGCTTAAATCAATGACATAGAGCATACATAATCAGATATCACAGATTCAATAGATTCAGAGATTTCAACAGCTTTATGCCTTCATTAATCCTTCATATCTTTTTACAATACCCAAAACCCAACTTGCGCACACATTAGCAGGGTTCGCACACAGCAGGACTGAGGATATCCGCACACACAGCCAGTAGGAGTCCTTTCCCCAAAAACCCAGAACAGATCTACTAATTCACAATTTGCACCAATCTTAGTCCAAGTCTGTCTTATAACTCAAAAAGGTTCAAATACTTATACTACTTTAGCCTATACATCCAATGGTTCGCAAACCATGGTTTGCGGACTCTTGGTCTACCCTTGACCCACTTACAATGCAATAGGGGCTTTGACTCACCCCAAAACCCCTGCATTAGACTAAACATAATAAAAATATACAAAAATGGACCAGATTCGCAGCTCTTGTAGGAGACCCTGTTCCAACAGTACCCCAACACAATCATGTGACTCGTCCCGAATCACTATGGTGGTGGGGTCTCCACCTGCGCCTGTATGGCTACTCCGGCCATAGAGTCATTTGATCCGATTTAGTTTGAGCTGGTTACCATTGATGTAGCCAAGGAGCATATCTCTGCGCAGGGTAGCAAGCCTAACCACTCTGCCATCTGTGATCTCCTTAACCGTGTAGGGACCAAGAAAATGTTGCCAGAACTTCCTGGGATTATTTACAAACCGGCTATCATACAAGAGGACCAATTGGCCTTCCGCGAAATTCTTTTGGCGAATATGTCGATCATTCCAGCCTTTATCGCGGACCTTCTGGACTTGTTGATGGTAATTCGCAATAAACCGATCTTCCTCCAAAGCCATAAGCTGCATTAATCGCTCCTCCATGATGTCTGGTTCTGCCATGTTTGTAAATGCTGCGATACAGACTAGGAACCATATTGAATGGGGTTTTTCCTGTTAACTTCTTGTAGTTTGTTCGATAGGCCCAGAGGACCACAGGGATGCGCACATCCCAATTGCTGCGATCCGCATTGCATACCATGGTCAGTGCTTGCTCCAAGATTTTATTAAAAGCTTTAACCACGTCATTGGCATGGGGGTGATATGGCATGCTCTTCGCATGATGGATCCGGAATTCCTCGGTCAAAGCTCAAATTGTTTCATTAACAAAGTGCGTACCTCTGTCGCTTATGAGAATCTTCGGACATCCAAATCTGGTCAGGATTTGTTCAAAGATGAAATGCGCAGTAGTATCCGTAGTACAATCCTTTACTACTTGCGCTTTCGCCCACCTGGTTACATAATCGGTGGCCGTAATAATGTAGCACGCACCTGTCTTTTTTCTTGGGGGGTTGATAGGCCCGATGAAGTTGATAGCCCACTTATCAAATGCTTGTAGGCCATTTGTGGTTGCATTAGGGGAATTTTGAGGTCTAAAATGGGCCTCCTAAGAAAAATGTACAACAAAAATAAACTTTATAACAACCAATAGGA
The DNA here is from genome assembly GCA_034641835.2 of Pinus albicaulis. Lineage (NCBI taxonomy): Eukaryota > Viridiplantae > Streptophyta > Pinopsida > Pinales > Pinaceae > Pinus > Pinus albicaulis. The sequence goes on from JAXQQM020090654.1 coordinate 139,973, forward strand.
TTAAAGATGATGATGTCAACCATGGGGGATGATTTACCATTTTTTAAATAAAAGGGTAAAAATATTAAAAAATAATAAAACTACTTTTTCAACTCGTATTTTCAACTTATCTCCCAAAATTTTTACTCAAATTTCAAGTGGGAGTACTCGTTGGATGAAAAATTTAATTCCTCATCCAAAGAGTACCCATGTTTCATACTTTTGATGAACTCTAGTATAAGAAAAATGAGAAATACATAAAAAAACGTGATTACAATCACGTTTTTTATGTATTTCTCATTTTTAGTGTAGTAGGACCCAGCAAAAGTATGCAACATGGGTACTCCTTGGATGAGGAATTAAATTTCGCATCCAACAAGTACTCTCGCTCGAAATTTGAGTAAAAAATTTGAGAGATAAGTTGAAAATATGAGTTGAAAAAGTAGTTTTTTCATTTTTCCCTCTAAAATTTGATGATGTCATCAAATCTTATTTGATTTTTTCCACTATTATTTTATAATTTCCTTAGGAGGCCCATTTTAGACCTCAAAATTCCCCTAATGAAGGGGAATTTCATCTCTATGGGATGGCCTCCTTGTTCGTTGGCATGTATGGCAAGCTTTACAATAGTCGTGGGCGTCAGTATGAAGGGTTGGCCACCATAACCCGACCCCCAAGATCTTCTGCGTTGTTGCTTTCCCTGTGTAGTAACCACTTACTAATCCATCATGAGCATCAGTCAAGATAGCCTACCTTTTGTGCTCCAAAACATATTGCCGCAATACTTCATCTGCCCCCATCTTATATAAGTGTCCTCCGATGATGGTAAAGTCTGCTGCCCGGGTGACTAACTCCTTTTTCTGTTGTACAAAGTATAGAGGTGTTGTCTCGGTAGTCAAGAAATAAATGATATTAGCAAAGTGTGCATCTACTACCTTGATAGAAAATAGCTGTGCACTAGGCAATCTGACTTCCAGGTCAGTTGGCTCCTCGCCACTCTCTATTCGGGACAAGTGGTCTGACCCAGCATTCAACTTTCCCGGCTTGACTATGATTTCAAAGTCATACTCCTGAAATAGTGTTGGGGTCCTGTGATTTGGCTGATTGGCAAACCAAATGACAAGGAAACATCCAAACCAAGCTTTAGAGCTTTAGGATCTAGCCCTCCTAGTCTCCGAGAGGGATCTCTCAATATGTTTGTAAGGATATAGCTTGATGCTTTTAAGAGGTTGATTTTAGGCTAGTTATTAAGTGCAATTTTGTTTGTTTTTTTGGTTGGACGTAGATAATTTAGGCAACATAGATAGAGTGTGGAAATCTATAAGCCATTTGGCAATGGAGTCATGTGGAAGTCTAAACAGTTCCGATTGATGAATTAGGGGAACCAAAGGGAAAATATAACTTAGTCAATGGATCTGTGGGATCATAAAGGTGGGATGAGATGAACATCAAGGATTTGGAAGGAAAATTAAAGCTTTAAGGGCTGTTAAGACTCCTTAATCATGTATACCTCTCAAACTGAGGGACTTGCAACACTATCTAAACATAAAGAAATATTCAATAGCTAGGGCTAACCATGAATTCTATCAACATGCTTTATGCAGATAACATAAACAAGACAAACTTTCAAGTAAGACAAAGAAGAAGAGGAATGCTCTGTTTCTTCTGATTGTTTCACTTAAAGCAGTTAGAAAACATATAAGAAACACAACTAATTGCAATAATCAAAGGGGGAACACCCAGGCATCTAAGACTGCAATTATAAAGACCTTAAAATATGACTATCTCAGCAAGAAACAGAGGGTAAGATCAGAACAAATCCTCTCTTCCAAGTTGCAGACAATAGTGTTTGAAGGATGTTTTCAGAAATAGCTTTCAAGAGGCAGCAAGCAGGCAAGGAAAACCATAATTCAACCTTAACACCAGCTATTTGAACTATTCTGAAATGAACAAGCTTAAGGGTTTAAAATTAGTCAAACTACTCAATAAAACCTTCAGCAGATGAAAAAATAAAGGTAGTGAAGAGTAAATAGGCCTAAGGTGCTTCTAGGAGACATTTCTTAGCCTAATCTTTTTACTCTACTGCAAGCAAAGCATAATGGAACAAAGCGAAAAATAGGAAATAACATTAACAAATAGAGAGTACTTCACCAAAACCAGGCTCAAGGATCCAATGATCTAGCCTCCTTCATCAATGGAAAATCAAAGACATCCACACTTCTTCAAAACATCAATCCTTCTTCAAAGCAGTAGTCTATGTATTACTTCAGAATTCATCAAATGCCAAATTTTACAATGAGAGTTCGAATAGGATTTATAGATGAATGGGGAGGAGAGGTGACAGAGATGGTTTTAATCGTTAATTAAAACAAAGGAGAAAATAATTCGAATGCCCATTCTGTGTTATAAATATTACATTAATTTCTTGCCCATCTTAGTAGTTCTTGTAGACTTTGAGGCCTAATTGTCAAGCTGGTAATAACTCCAAAGAGTGTCTTTGTGGAGAAGTCTTCTGGCTGTTGTAGTCTTGTCTTTTCTTCTGGTACAAGTAAAGTGGACATTATGGGTTTTGATACCACCCATACCTTTACAATAACTACCTTAACATTTTAAAGAGGTTCTGTCAGCATAATAACTGTCAAGGAGTCTTTAGTCCTAGGGAGGAGTAAATAGCTTCATTGATGTGTCATTCAAAGCTTTCCTTTTCTGATTTGTCCGTCTTTGTCATTTAACACTAATTTGGCTTTAACTGTGTTTTTATCTTTGATCTGTGGGTTAAGATTTTAATCTTCTGAGTTGGACCCTTAACCTTTATTCTTTTGTTGATCTTTCTTTAATCTTCATTGATCTTCACTTTATTTCTTTTGTGTACAGGTGGTTGGGCTTCCATGCTGGGGGTTTTTCCTTCACCAGTGTTCATGAGAAACTGATACAACATTAATAGTCAACCCGTTAATCCATTTCTGCATTAATTCAGCCTCAAGATCGTCATCCTCGGCTTTATGCCACATTTAGTGACTGTGGGATGCTTTGAATAGCTCAAACCGCCATAAAACGTACAAAAACAAATAAACTTGTTAAACAAAACCTACGTGAGGGCTTAAACTACTTCAGAGGCTCGAGGGAGGCCGAGGAGTGATGCGGAGGATGAATATGCACAGAAGGGGTCTCACAAATGGAACCATGAAGAACAGTGGACCTTTTGAAGATTTTGAGCAAAATGGTGGAAGAGTGGTTTTGCAGAAAACCATAGGTGGTTTTCGCGTTAAGAACAGGCGGTAAGTGGTATTGGCCCAAGTGAATGAGATATGGCTTTGGAGTTTATACGTAACACCGGAAAAACCACCTATTTCGCGTTCAAAACGCACGAAAGGGGGGGTGGACGAGTTTGTGCGCGATAAAATCCTGGCCGTCCAATCTGTGAGGAGACGCGCAGATCGACGGTCAGCGCATCGCGCGATACAACACCAAGGCATGGGGAGAATATGGAGCAGGGCCAGGGAAAACTAAGTTCTAGGTCGTTGGATCTGGGGGGGGCAGATCAACGGTCGAGATTAACTACAGGGGGACTGGGGGGTACAGAGGGATTTCGGGGCCGAGTGCCTCCGCAGTGAATGGGAAACGGGGAAAAATGCTGGTTGTTGGATTAGGAGAAGATCTGTTGGGGTTCCTATGTTTTGGTAGGTTTGGAAATACCAAAAGATAAGACAACATCAAACCGCTTTGGGACCTCAGGATCTAGCCCTCCTGGGTCCAGAGAGGGATCTCTCTATAAAGGGAAAATAAATGTATGTCTTTGAAGTTCATTTTAAGGTATTAGGCTAGTTATAAGGCACATGGGTTGTTGTTTGTTTGTTTGGTTGGTTGTTGGGAAACATGAAAAAAGTGTTCAATGTGAGGTAAAGAAGTGAGAAAAGAAGGATTTTAGGCAATGGGGAGATAAATTCAAAGAACGCTCGAGACCATTGGGAAATGGAGTCATAAAAGGGTTTACTTGCTATTCAATATCCAAGGCTTTCAAATGGGGTAGTCATCTAAAATAGAGGATCTTTTAAAGATAGTATGGGATGAAATGATAAGGAATGAAGGTGAATGACAAGAAAACCATCCAAGGTGACCACCTTAAGAGCTAATCCAGGGATAGGGCATGACTTAACCATCTGTGATCAAACTCCTAAAGAGGCTAACTCTTCATAAAATAGGAAACATTAAAGATTTAACACAAAGGTGAAGGCCTAAGATTAGAGAAAGGCTTTGAACTCTCAATGCTTTGACATTCAACTTAAGGGAACTTAGAAAGGTTTAACAGCTAGAGAAGGACCCTAGTGAGATAGAATCAACTCAAATCTCCCAGTATCCCAATTCTTTCAATTAAAACCAGACAAGAACATCTAAGAACAGATTCTAAATTCATGCATCAGTAAGTAGGGAAAACCAACTACTATACTAGCTAAATTATCTTGAATTAGTTCTCAGATTGCACAATTGGTAGAAAACATCAAAGATAAGAAGAGCATGAAGCATTAGGGTACCATGCTAGGGTATATCCTTAGCCAAATTTCTGATTCTTACCAGAGAAATGAAATGTAATGAATTACATAAGGAAAACAGAGACAAAGATAGAACACATCAACGCTGCTTTAAATCAGGATCCAAAGAAATTGCTTGTCATATTAAAGAGCAACACCAGTCATATACAACATTTTCCAACAGCTTGATATTCAGTCTGAAATCATCTCCTCGGCCTATTTTACAACTTATGCACACAGAACTATATCTCAAGAGAAACAGCTTACAATCCACGGTTATCCAATCAACCCCTTACAATGTATTTTCTCATGATCTTTATAGCTAAAAGAGAGGTAGAGGAGGTAGATAGAACTTTAAATGAAACATTAAAATAGAATTAGAAGAGTGCTTGAGGCCCATTCTTCTTTAATATCCATGCATTGATTTTTAGTACTCTTTGGATGAAAGAGTGGTCTTCGACAGGCTGATCATAACTTCATAGGTATGTTCCTTGACGTATTTTTCGGCTGTTTGTACTCTGTAGTACTCTGGGACAAGAAAGGCAGATAAATGACTTTTAGGCCTGCCATACTGCATAACAAATGCTCTGGCAATATTAGGACTTTCTGTCAGGGTGGAGATCTTCTCAGGAACTCGATGTAGAATAAAAAACATTATGGGAACTTTGTCCTTTCTCGGGAAAGAAACTTATGCTGATGTGAAACACTGACATGATTTGATTTTGTGCTTTTAGGCCTCATTAGGCCTTCTATGTCAATCATAAGGTCTTCAATCCTGTACATTCACCCTTTAAACACTAAATTAAAGCTCAAAATCTTCAATAATGGGCATTGAACCACTTTAATCCTTCACTAATACTCTTTGCCGCTTCTTTCACTGTCTCTGTCTGTGAATGCACAGGTTTAATGGTGCTAGAGGTTTTCAATAGAGTTAATAACTCTAATTGGAATGAAACATGTGTTAAAAAAACCCCTCAGGAGTCTTTCCCTGTGATCTCTGGCTCTGAAAAAGCTTCTTCTGCGCTCTCTGTCACTATGACTGTGACTGTGAGAAACAATGGCTTTCACCATCTGTAACCCTACAAAACCCAAAAACATGTTAAGAAATCCATGTGGGAGTGGAGGTGGATGCTGTGGATGCTTGTGGAGATGACAACACAGTGATGAAAACAGTGGTTGTAGTGGAGAAACGGTGGAAATCATGAAGAATGGAGAAAAATTGTTCTGCCAGTGGTCTGGTGAAGAAATGGTTATGGACCGTCCGATTAGATCAGATGGAGGTGATCGACGGTGGAGAATTGCTGGTGGAGATGCTTTAGTGGTTAGGCGAAGAAACTTAAATTTAATGTTAAAACACCAAAGTTTTAATGCTCGGCAGAAGAAATAACCCTTAATGTAAAACATAAAGTTTTGACTTTTGTGTGAAATACACACGAAAACAATGAAAATTAAATGAAACAGGGCTTTAGATGGTGGGACCCGGCAGGCAGAGGGCGATTAAACGTGGACTGTTAGATCTCAGGAGGAGATCAAAGGTGAAGAATTACTCCGATGAAACTCTGTGGGAGTCTGATGAAAAAATATGAATGGGAACGCGATGCAGTATGAGCCATTGATCGGGATCAGATCAACGGTCGAGATTGAATGATGGGCTTTCGGAGGCAGTGGAGGGGAAGTGGTTTTTAGGAGAAAACAACTGATTTCGCGCTGTTTGGGAGTGGTTTTGAAAATCTCCCAAAGGAACGCGATATACGTCACTGCATGACACATGGCAAATCAAAACCGCCCATATCACGTGATTTTGAAGCGTTAAAGCCCGGATGCCAGAATAACGCGATATGCATGCTGAACGTTGGATGAGGAGTGAAGAGATCCGATGGTGAAGGATGGAGCGTGACATGGGAAAGTGCATGGTCGGTTAGGTGGAGAAAGGTCTAAGGCGGGTTAAATCTGGGTCGTCAAATCTATGGAATGAACGGCTGAGATCAAATGAGGAGGCAGAAGCAAAAGGATTAAGTGAATGGGTGGGAGAAAAGAGGGCTGTTGGATCAATCAGGATGGATGGCTATGATCTAATCACATCGGAGAAAGGCAAGGGCCACAACTCCGATGGCTTTAAACTTGCGATTGCACGTGGACTGTTGGATTAGTGGAAGATCAACAGTGGATATTGTTTCGAAGGGAGAGCGATGGAGTGTAAAGGAACGGAGGGCGATCCAATCCTGGTTGTTGGTTCTTGTGGATTCAACGGCCAGGATCCAATCGGGAGTTGGCCAATCAGAGGAAACGAAAAGGTGGTGCATTAAGATCTTCCAATTGGTGATGGTGCGATTGGCACTTGACCGTCGAATTGCAAGGGAAATCAACAGTCAATATTTAATCGGGGGTCGATGAAAGGTGTTGGTGGGGGCGTGGTGCGAGATCGGTGCTGGCCGTTAGATCTGTATGGATCGACGGTTGGGATCGCAGCGCGGATCTTCAGAGCAAAATTCAATCGCATCAGAAGATTTCAAGAAACAAAGGGAAATGCACACACGGCAAGCTCCGATTGCGATAAGCGCCTGGGGCCTTAGTGCTTGGTTCCGGCGCTGGGTTCTATGCGGTGAAAAGGGGCTGGGCTGGCCAAAAGGGGCTTAAGCCTGTTATGTAAAAAGGGGATTTTTAAGCGAAAATGAGGATTTTTAAGGCTTAGATAAGGGTTCCAGTAAACAGAAAAGGAGGCTTTTAAACCAATAAAAGGGGTTTTTAGAGGTTTAGAGGGGAATTTGATGCTTTGGAGGGTTAATGAAGGGATTTTGGGGGGGAATTTTGAGAAGGAAAAAGGAGTTAAAATGGGAAATTTGCAGGGATACAAGGGAGCAGATGGAGGCTTTCTTGAGCATAATTGTTTTCACAAACAAAGGGGCTTTTTTGATGGAAACAGCAGTGAAGACCTTTTAAAAGGAAAAAAGGCACACAGAGGCTTCAAGAATGATATTTTTTCAGAGAATATGTATTTCTTGAAGGCTCATAAAAATATTTAGCCACTTGTTTACTTGACAAAAATTTATAGGGGGCTAACAGTGGCTCCACATGGGGATGGCATCTTCTTGAAGATGTCAGGAACTTCAGAAATATTCTTTGGGAAGTAGGCCAGATGTCTAATCTTTGTACCATCTTTTCTTCTTTGATTTAGCTGCTACAAACATGATGGATATTAAGTCAGCAGAAAACATTCCCCAAACAATCTACCTACCCATCCTACAGTCCTAACATTTTTTCTTCAAGGCGCATTTGAATTTGCAGACCTTTCTTCATCATTTTTTATTGAAAGCAGAAACAAACTAATCTAATTCTACCTGTATTCCTCCATGAGACCAGATTAAACAGTTGGCCTCATAGCTTCTCTACCTAATCTAATATCTGCTAGGATTAAACTGTCTAGCAGATTTCATTCTCTACATTCTACAACAGAAATTTAAAAATAGTCAAACTAGGATTAGACAGTCTGGTTTGCTGGGGGTCCATGGCATAAAGATAGCTGCACATGAACTGAACTTTGCAAAAAATTGGAACCAAAATTGTGAAGGCTTGAAACTGTGAAACTTTGAACCATCCTTCTTTTTCTTTGTGACTCAAGTTTTGAGCTTGTTAGGGTCACTTTCTTCTTCATTTCAGCTCTGGTTTTGGGCTTGTTAGAGTTGATTCTTCTTTCTTCTTTGCTGGTTCAGGTTTTGGTCATATTAGAACCAGCTTCTTTACTCTTTTGGCTCAGGTTTTAAGCTTGTTTGAGCCATTCTTTGGAACTTAGGAGGTTCATGTTTTGAGCATGTCTGAAACTCTCTTTACTCTCTTTTTTGAAACATTTTCCTCTTTTTCATTTAAAAAAAAACACAGCAATGGTATTTACAATGGAAGTGAAAACTTTAAACTGGAACTTCAGCAGTAGTAATGCTTGAGCATCTTGCCATTGACAGGACCCCCAAATAGATCTGTACCATCTAACTCTTGCAGAAAAAAGGCACTTGGACCAATGGTGGATTGGATGATGTAAGGATCCTTCCACAAACTATCAAATTTGCCATGTTTCCCTTTTTCTTCTCTCCTAGAGTCCCACTTAAGAACATTATCTCCAATTTTGAAGTCTCAAGCTTTTGTTCTTTTATCAAACAACTTCTTTATGTTTTCTTGCACCTTCAGAGCTCTGTTGTAGACTTCTTCTCTTGTATGTTGGAGATGCATAGTTTGATTTATCCTCCTTACCATGTTGTCCTCTTCTGTTTGTATCTCTTGTACCAATTTAATTACTGGTACCCCTAGGCTGGTAGGAAACATTGCCTCTGTTCCATAAACAAGCTAATATGGAGACATACCAATGGATTTCTTTGTTGTTAACCTGTCAACCCACAAAGCATGCACTAGTTTTCTATGCCATAACTTCTTATTCACTTCAAGCAACTTTTTGATGATGATCACCAAGCTTTTGTTTGATGATTCAGCTAACCCATTACCTTGTGGGTAATAAGAAATTGAATGATCAAGTGCAATCTGATACCTGTGCCAAAAATCAATCATCTTCTTGGACCCAAAAGCAGCAGCATTATCAGTGATGATCTTCCTAGGGCAGCCAAATCTAGAGAGGATGTGGTCTTCAAGGAATTTAATAATAACAGAATCAGTGGCATTCCTAGAAGGTATGGCCTCTATCCATTTTGTGAAATAGTCTATGGCTGTGAGAATCCATTTGTGTTGGGTTGAGGAAGCAGGATGGATCTCACCTATGAAATCTAGGCCCCACTATTGGAAGGGAGCCTTAACAATGATAGGTTGTAATGGTAAAGGGAGGAGATTTCTTTTTCCCTCAAAGCTCTGGCACTTATGGCAGGCAATTATCATTTTGTGGATGTCATTGAAGAGTGTAGGCCAGTAAAAGCTAGCTCTGAGTATCTTGTTAGCAGTGGCTTTTCAGTTTAAATGGCCTCCACACTCTCCTGGATGGAATTCATGTTTAATCCTCCCTGCTTCAGTTTCAGGCAGACATTTAAGCAGAAAAGCATTTGCATTTTTCCAGTATAAGCATTCATTTAAAATGAAATAGTTTCTAGCCTTTAACTTTAGGAACCTTGCCTTAGTCTTTGATAATTTAGGAGGAGCATTAAGATTTTTAAGCACATACAGGATGTCTGAATACCAAGGAGAGTTTTGAGATTGTTCTTCAATAGTAGGATTAGGCAATCCTTCATGTTCATCCAGGGCATCTACCATGTTAATGTCAAGGGTTTGTAGGTTATATTCGGCCATCAGTTGAGCTAAGCCCTGACCTTTGATAAGTTTTGTGGGTTTTATTTTCAAGTCATACTCTAATATTATAGCAATCCATTTGCCCCTCTTTCCATCGGGATCTTGGTACAAAATGTCTTTAACCACTATGTTAGGCACGTAGGCAATGGTGTGAGAATGCATAATATACACCCTAAAGTATTTTAAGGCCTTTACCAAGGCATAGGCCTAGTTTTCCATTATGTTATATTTCAAGGGTGCATCCCTCAGAGCCTTGCTGAAAAAAGCGATAGGCCTTCTGGATTTTCTGCAGCAGGACTGCAGCCACTGTATGCTCGGAGGCAAAGGAGAATATAAGGAAGTCTTTTGAAAAATTGGGGCTGATTAAGACTGGCGCTGAGGTGAGTGCATGTTTAACTAATTCAAAAGACTTTTTGGCTTCTATAGTCCACTTAACTCCCACTCCTTTCTTAAGCATTTCCATCATATTTCGTACGAGTTCCGCTAAGTTGGGAATAAACCTCCTTAAGAAGTTAATTTTCCCAATAAATGACTGCAGTTATTTTATGTTTCTCGGGTGACTAATCTATAGTATTCCCTCAACTCTTTTCAGGTCTATTTTGATCCCCTTTTCGGATATAATATGGCCAAGAATCTTACCTTCTTGAAGGCCATATATAGTCTTCTTGGGATTTAAAGATAGACTGAACCTTCTACATTTCTCAAACACTCTTCTCAGATTTTTAAGGTGCTCTTCATCAGTCTTGGAATAGACTGCTATGTCATCAAGATAAATGACAATGAAGTGACCTATTTCCTCTGAAAAGGCTATGTCCATAGCTCGTTGGAAGGTTGCACCAGCGTTCATTAGTCCAAAGGGCATTTTTACATACATAAAAGTGCCCCATGGAGTGGTGAAAGTTGTCTTTAGCTAATCTTCTGGGAGTACTAAAACTTGGTTATAACCTGAAAAACCATCTAATAGGGAGATCCTTTTAAAGCCAACTACCTTTTGTAGGATGCGCTCCATCTTGGGTAAGGGGTAATTGTCCTTAAGTGAAGCTCTGTTAAGGTTTCTGAAATTGATGCACAGTCTGATCTCTCCCGTCTTTTTCCTCACAGCTACAAGGTTGGAAACCCAATCGGAAAACCTCACAGGCGCTATGATTCTTGCCTCATACATTTTCTTGATTTCCTTTTCAACTAGAGGCAGTTGCTTCGGGTTGATTCTATGCAGTTTCTGTCTGAAGGGATTTTGGTTTTCTTTTAGTGGGATCTTGTGCTGGATGATGTCTGTATCATAGGCCTTTAATTCCTCGTAGCTCCAAGCAAACACATCAATAAACTCTTTAAATAAGTCAATGTATTTCTTTTTCATGTCTGCTAGCAAGGATTTAGCTAGTTTAATCATCTTAGGTGTATCCTCAGTGCCTATGTTGCATTCCTCAACGTCAGAATCTGAGTGTTCTATAGTGGGTTTCTTCGCTACATCGTTAAAATAAAAAAAGTCCTCTAAAGGTGCTAGTCCTCTAGGTATATTCTTATCTTTGGACTGCAACACCTCTATTTCTTCTTTTTCTGCGTTCTTGTACTCTTCAGTTTGAGTTCCAAGTTCTTCAATTAACGCATTTATTTCTAGGTTGTGGGGTGATTTTTATTCATCAGGGGGCTCTTCACTCAGGCAGCTTTCCTCAGATTTAGAGTCTGAATCAGAGAATTCAAACTCATTCCTGCCAAGCAGGGAATCCTCTATCTGCTTGTCGCCCTCAAAGACCTGCCAATACTTCTCATTAACTGGCACCGTATCAGGGCTTTCCGGTGCCCGAGGCAAACAGTAAGATTAGCTATGCTGTTCACAAAGATGGCATGAGCATGTTCATATTAGCTTGAACTAACTTGAAGGAATACAATAGAGAATTACCTCTTTGATAGCTTTAGAATCCTTTGGAGAACGCTACGCAGCAAAGCAAGAGTCCTTCTTCACCGGCTCCAAATCTGAGTCCTGCAATCAGTCAAAGCACTCGCGTAATTTCTAATATAACAAGTATTCTATCAATTAAATCAACAATAAACATCTAGATTATACACATCTGAGCCATTCATATCATACTAAACAAATATTGAAATAACAATATAACATTAAGCATCGAATGGACAAAACGAACATAGTTCTATTGATTTTGAAAGGAGGATTACAACCATCAGTTGTACCAAGCCCTCCTCAGTCTCCCAATCTCTCTTCTCTATCAAGTGAAGAAGTCCAAGCCAACAAGCTCTCTAGGAGCCTCTTTGACTCTTGGCCTTCACAATGTCACACTATTCTCTATTCCACAAGTATGCAAGAACTTTTGAGCAATCCTTCGACTTTCAATTAAGAGCCTTCAGCTCCTTCTTATAGGAGAGGGAGAAGGCCATTGTTGCCCTTCTCTTTCCACTAGTTTGGAATGGAAAAGGCTTAGATGTTTCTTTGATCTCCATGCTTTTGCCTCTCTTGGAGTTCAATCTTCTATGGCAATGACCAATAATGAACTGGTGCTTCTGCAGTTTCCTTTGTGCACTGACTCCTTTGTGAGGGAAAGTCGGAGATTCAAATCTTTCTCCGCGCTCTTTTTCCAATTCAAACTTAAAACACGGGTAACACGTCTCTCCAGTGTAAACAGAGCGTTGCCCTAGCCACTAACACGGCCAATGTATTGCTTGCCTGCGTTATAACGCTCTTTTTCTGTTCTATATATGCATTACCCTGGCAGAAATAGGTTTAATTTAGGTCTTTGTACTTCTTCCATATTTGTCTTCTCCTCTGAGCTGATGAGGAGGTATTTTGACCTGTAACACAAGGAAGCCTACCACTCACTTCTATAAAGAAGGAAGTGTTTCTACGTCTATATTTCCACAACCTACAAGGTTGACACCACAAGAATTGGAAGAAAAAAGAGCAAAAGGGCTTTGCTACAGTTGTGATAGCAAATACACTAAAGGTCATAAGTGTGCTGAGAAGAAATTATTTCACATAGATTGTGAAGAGGAAGAAGAAAATGAACAAGAAGAGGATATACACCAGGAACCAACCCTAGAAGAGGAAGAAATGAATCCGACCATATCGTGTAATGCACTGGCGGGAATTACCACTCCTCAAACTCTCAAGATACAAGGACAAATCAAGAAGAAAAAGGTAATAGTGTTGATTGATTCAGGTAGCACCCATAATTTTATTCATTGTAAGGTAGCCAAGAAATTAAATTGTTTCCTATACCCAGCACCAGAATGTCAAGTGATGGTTGCAAATGGAGGAACTATAAATTGCTCTGGAAAATGCCATAACATCAAGCTAACCATGGGGGAATATGTGTTGACTAGTCCAATGCTTTCCATTCCTATGGGAGGTGCTGATGTTGTACTAGGAGTACCATGGTTACAATCTTTGGGGACGGTAGCTTTTAATTTTCAAGAACTTTTCTTGAAATTCTTTTCAGAAGGAAAGGAAGTCGAACTACGGGGTATTGAAGGGAAGCCAGGAAGGATAATAAGCTCTAATGGCATGACAAAGCTTCAAAAGAAAGAACAACGAGGCGTAATTGCACAATTATGCTCACTAGAAGTTCCAACATCAAAATCATCTATTTCTGCAGATCTCCAACAAGTCTTGGACAATCATTCCAAGGTGTTTGAAACTCCCAAAGGACTCCCACCTATTAGTGATCATGATCATGCTATTCATTTGATTCCAGGAAGTGTTCCTCCAAACATCAGGCCTTATAGATATCCTTACGTCCAAAAGAGCGAAATTGAACGTATGATTGCAGAAATGTTAGAAGCGGGTATAATTCAACCTAGTCAAAGTTCTTTCTCTGCTCCTGTAGTATTGGTACACAAGAAGGATGGATCATGGCGAATGTGTCGGGATTATAGGGAGCTCAATAAGCTCACCATTAAAGATAAATTTCCCATTCCTGTGATTGATGAATTATTGGATGAATTACATGGAGCAATTTATTTTACCAAGTTGGATCTTCGTTCAGGATATCATCAAATAAGAATGAAGACTTAAGATATTCCAAAAACAGCATTTCGAACTCATGAGGGTCATTATGAATTTTTGGTCATGCCTTTTGGCCTTACCAATGCACCTTCTACATTTCAAGGGTTGATGAATTCCATTTTCAAACCCTTCCTTAGAAAATTTGTGCTAGTATATTTTGATGATATACTAATCTATAGCAAGTCTTGGAAGGATCATGTTGAACATGTTGACAGGGTGCTCAAACTATTGCAGGAGAAACAATTATATGCAAAAATATCCAAATGTTTCTTTGGAATACAAGAGGTGGAATATCTGGGTCATATTGTATCTCACGAGGGTGTTAAAGTAGACCCTAACAAAATTAAAGCCATTAAGGAATGGAAAGTTGTAACGACCCATTCCCCTGTTATACCCAAAACAATATTAGCGTGTGAACGATATAGGCATTTGATAGCTACACCTGCCTATACCGTCCACATCGCACTAGTACGCCCACCTAATATCAAGATTACAAAGATTGGGGACTTAATATTAAGATTTCAGACTTTATATCAAATTCAACTAAGTATAAAATTTTATGAAATAAGGTAATAAAAGAAATGAAGTAATAAAGTTAAAATCCTTAAGTTAATGAATCTTTAAGTTAAAATGAGTATGCGATATTAAAGATTTATATTAAAGGTACTTAAATAAAATCCCACCTTTATAAATATGTATACGTAAGCACATTAATGGGGGTCACCCACCATAACAACATTTAATGTAAACTTAAGGTTGGGTAAGGCCTCGGGAAGTTTGAGGCGGTGGAGGAAGATTGTTTAGATTATATTCATATCCAAACATAATGAAAAGTATACCACCATAAATACATAAAAATATCATCATTAATAAGGATAAGACTTCGGGAAGTTAGAGGCGGTGTAAGGAGATTATTTAAAGGAGGTGGTATGGAGGAGAAGAGGGGAATGTTTTCCTTGGAGGAGAAGAAATGGTTTCTGCTGAAAGGAGGAGGAAGGAAATGCCGGCTTGCAGTGTTGGGAGGAGTCTCTTGTTCTTGGAAATCTGGGCACGGGGGACAGAGGGGACATCCTCTGGGTCTGGGATTAGTCCCGGATTTGGCTGGGAGGATTCGATTGCCCCAATAATTTGTTATGTGTTCTGTTCACGATATCACCAGCTAATCTTCAGCCGCTTCAGGATTTGTAAGTTTGTGCTGATTTTCAGGTATTCTTCTACATATAGGTTAATTATGCAAGCTGAAATTTCAATTTATATCCTTTCAATGTCTTATTAGATCTGTTTTACTTAAACAAAAGTTCAAATAGGTACAAATTCTAGAACTCTGGGAGCAGGGTTATTACAAAAGTCCCCACAACCATAAAGCAGTTGCGAGGATTTCTCGGGTTAACAGGGTATTATCGTAAGTTTGTTAAGAATTATGGGAGAATAGCAGCACCTCTAACAACATTATTGAAGAAAGATGCATTTTCATGGACTCCTGAAGCAACTAAGGCCTTAGAACATCTTAAAGAGGCAATGTGCCTAGCACCGGTCTTAGCTACGCCAGACTTCACAAAAACCTTTATTGTGGAATGTGATGCCTCAGGAAATGGAATTGGTGCATTTTTAATGTAGGAAGGAAGACCCATTGCTTTTGAAAGTCGTCCAATCAAAGGAAAGTATTTACAGAAACCTATTTATGAGAAGGAAATGTTAGCAATACTGCATGCACTAAAGAAATGGTGAACTTACCTAATGGGAAGACACTTCAAGGTAAAACTGATCATGATAGTCTTAAACACTTTTTGGAACAAAGACTATCTTCAGAAGAGCAGCAAAAATGGGTCACAAAGATGTTGGGTTATGACCTTGAAATAATCTACAAAAAAGGAAAGCTTAATGTTGTTGCAGATGCACTCTCAAGAAAGAATGAAGAGGTGGAAGCATTGCTTTGTGCCATTTCTATTATCCAACCAGATTGGATAACCGAAGGAAGAGATGAATGGAAGAAGGACAAAGATGTATGGACACTCATTCAAAAGTTGCAGCAAGATCCTAGTACATCTGATACATTTAGTTGGAAAAATGATTCCTTATGGTACAAAGATCGCTTATATCTTTGTAAGAATTCCCAACAAAAACAAAAGATTCTTCTGGAATTGCACACTTCTCCTTTAGGAGGGCACTCGGGATTTTTAAAAACTTACCACAGCGTGAAGAAAGATTTTTTTTGGGATGGCCTTAAATCAGATATTCAAAATTTTGTGGCAGAATGTTTGGTTTGCCAGCAGAATAAAGTGGAAACAATTAAGACCCCGGGACTTCTACAACCTTTATCCATTCCAAGTCAACGTTGGGAGGAGATTTCAATGGATTTTATCACAGGTTTACCTAAGTCCGAAGGAAAGAGTGTCATCATGGTGGTAGTTGATAGACTTACCAAGTATGTAAACTTTTGTGCATTATCTCATCCGTTTAAAGCAAGTACAGTTGCTACTACATTTATGGACAGAATTCAAAAGCTACATGGAAGCCCAAGGGTTATTGTGAGCGACAAAGATTCCATTTTTAGTGGAAATTTTTGGACAGAGTTATTTTCTTGTTTGGGTACTCAATTAGCTCATAGCTCATCTTATCATCCTCAATCTGATGGTCAAACTGAGATAGTAAATAAATGTTTGGAAGGATATCTTCGTTGTTTTGTATCCGATAAACAAACACAATGGGTCAAGTGGTTACCTCTCGCTGAATGGTGGTATAACACTTCCTTCCATACCGCAGCAAAAATGACCCCATTTATGGCACTTTATGGATATCATCCACCATCCATCACATCATCTTTAAGGGAAAATTCGAAGGTTCAAGCAGTGGAAGATCACATCTAGCATCAGCAAGAAGTTCTCCAACTCTTAAAGGATAACCTGAATTTGGCACAAAATCGAATGAAACAATAGGAAAATCAACATTATAGCGAGAGAAGTTTTGGTGTAGGAGATTGGGTATTTTTACAGCTACAACCATACAAACAAATGTCCCTTAAGCAAACTAAGAAGGATAATAAATTATTGCCAAAGTACTATGGTCCTTACAAGGTGTTGCAAAAGATTGGTACTATGGCATACAAATTGGAGCTTCCTGATTCTTCGCGAGTGCATCTAGTTTTCCATGTTTCATTCTTAAAGAAGGTTATAGGTGAAAATCTTCAAGTTCAAACAATATTGCCAGAACCTGATGAGGAAGGAAAAATCATATTGGAACCTGAAGTGGTCACGGAAACAAGAAATTGACAGCTACGGAATCGATCAATTTCAGAGTATCTCATCAAGTGGAAGAGCTTACCCATTGAAGATTCTACATGGGAGGATGAGAAGTTTATACAGAAGCACCTAGAGCTATTCAAGCGTTGAGGACAACACTTTTTGAAGGAGAGGGGCATGTTAGGTTCCTATATTACCAGTATAGTACCTTATTGTTATTAGTGTAACCCCCTTATTGTTATTATTGTACCCTTGTAACCCCCATTTTGTTATTATTGTGCCCTTAAATTATTATTGTTAGGTTGGCTAGGATTACATTATGGCCCACTAGGATTACATTATGGCCACATGGACTCCTATATATAGAAAGGAGGTTTTGTAAATTGTATCATCTAAGAATTGTTCATTTATGTAATGTATTGGAGGTTTCCCCTTGAAGTGTGTTTCTAAGGCGTTGATATCTCTTTTCTTCTATTTTTGGAGCTGGTTAGACAACATACAATGATAGCATCAAACAAGAGGAACACAAATGCACATAGTTTTTAAGGTGGAAACCCACTCCGAGACAAAACCACCTAATGCTTTTCTAATAATTCTTTTCAACTCCAATTGAAAATAAAGCTCCAACTTCCTAGAATCTAGAAAAGAATTATTCTACAACTCCCACTAGATGGACGCTCCAATGCCTGAGATTCTTCAGTATTCACTGAACGAATGCTCCAACACCCAATGAGCTACAACTCACCCTAGTACCACCCTACCACCCTATAGAAGAATAAAAGAAGAATGGACTCTCGTACCAGGGAAAACGGTCCACTTTACAATGATATAGAATGATGTAGAAGAAGAAGATATACTAGACCATAACCCCAACTTTGACACAACCACCTAATGATGATCCTAGACCTCCCAACAATGCCTCTTCAACCCTTGGCAGATAGACACTAGTACAATTTGTACAATAATGTATTTACAATGACTAAGTACAATGATACCTTTACAATGATTGTATGCAGTGCTTCCCACTTGAAGACTTCGTATGATGAACCTCTTGCTGCTGTTATGCACCTTGGTTGCTGCTCTTGTCATGCTAACCTCTGCTACACCTTGTTTTTCTTTTCTGCCATAGAAATTCTGGTCCTTTGCAATCCTTGACAACACATGATCTAGCTGTTTCTTGCCTTCTAGGAGCTCGATATTGAATCTGGTGTATCTCTGTTATTTCAGATCCTCAATATCTGATTTTTGGTCCTGTAGTATTCCTCTGAGTCATCTTTCCAATGCTATAGATTTGACCCAATTTGGATTCTTCAAGAGAGAGTTATACCCAATTTCTCACACTGCCCTAATTATGGACTGTTTCAGCAGAGCGCACTTGTACGGCATGCCACGTGTCACTGTTTCTTCATTTGCCTCTGAAATTGATACAGCGAAAACTACAGACTGTGCATTATCTGCCACTTTTTACAAAATTCCAATCCGATACTCAGAGAGAGAGTTATAATGATTTTACCAAGGTCACTTCTTTGAGATGAATTTCAGGAGCCTGCCAAAACCCTTACTTCCACAGATCATATCTCCAAAACTATTGCGCAAACTGATCTAAAATTTTTACTGCAGCTTCCTCAGGATTTTGGCTTCACCTCATAAAAATTTCAGCTTCTTAGTCTTCATAGAAACAAATTTAGAGCGAAAATTCCACGATGACCGGTTTCAGATGGCCGAATCTCTTGCCTAAGGAGGAAATGAAGATCACAATATATATGAATGCTTAAGTTGAGAGGGGTTTCAACAAGTGAACGTGGGAGGGATTTTAGGAGCTTAAAAAATATTAATTATGACTTTTCAATGTCCCATGCCCCAACCCCATGGGGTTTTAGCCCACTAACTAGGGTACAAACATCAAACATGAATATCTCTCAAACCGTGAAGAATTACATGGCGTGCCATATATCAACAGAAACATATCGACAAGTAGAAACCATAAAAAGAATTATTGACCTAGAATATATTAATTTGGTAGGTCAAACTTCCCATTCAATTTTGGGTTAGCCCATGGTGCTGCTTGGGTTGACATCGATGACAATCGCTGATCAAAAATCTCCCCCTTTGGCATTGATGGCAACATAAGTACTTCCCCTGTGATCATGACACCTTTTCCTACAAAATTCTCTCCCCATTTGACATCAATGGCAAAGGGTAACTCCCCCTAAAACACAACCATCCTACAGACCTGTACAAACTTCCACTTGTGCTGACACACAACCATCCTGCAGACCTGTACACACTTCTACTCCCCCTTTATATTCTGAAAAAGGAAAATCTAATTAGAACTTGGGAGAATCCCAAGATTCTGGCGAAGATATTCCAATGCTGGCAAATATTTAATATGTGATTCTTTTGGTGCTGCTTGGAATCTTGCTACTTGTCCAAATGCTTGCATAACATCTGGTCGGGAGGCTGTTACATATAGAAGACTATTAATCATAGATCTGTACAACCTTTGATCCACATCTTTAGATGAGTCGTCTATGTTCAATTTGCAACCAAGTAAACACATCTCGAAATCACTTTGCACCTTTGTAGAAAAATTCTTACTTAGTCGATCATCATTGCTACCAATTATTGTATCATCCTCTTTATTTATTAGACATGCTTTAGTTGCTTCATCTAGAACATATATGTCGTTTGGAGCTCGACTTGCTGTAGCCACAATTTCACCATACACGCCTTTCTTGATTTCACATTTCGTGGAGTTGAATAGTATTGTGTGTCCTTGATCACACATTTTTCCAACATTGAGTAGATTGTGATTCATGTTTTCAACCAATAGAACATTCTTGGGTAGAACATCTTTGATTTCGAGAGTGACAGTACCTGATCCTATAACATTTGAAGATCCATCATTTCCAAAGGACACGGTTCCATCCTTCTTCTCTTTCAGAGATACAAATTTATTTCTATCTCCAGTAATATGCATTGAGCAACCACTATCAACATACCACACATCTTTGTTCTTTTGAGCCTTGAGAGCGAGAGTACAATTATCATTCTTCTTCTTCTTCCATGTTCATTCATTCTGTGGCTTCGAAGATTCTTCTGGAGGATTTTCAAGTCTGCAGTCTTTGGCTATGTGTCCAAAGTTTCGACATTTGTAACATTCAATATTATTTCTTAAATGTTCAAATCTATTGATATTTCGCTGAGCCCTGGGAGGTTCATATTTGACAGATCTCCTGGAATTGTATTTGTTCCTAGGGTACGTGCGACATTCTATAGCTTTATGACCAAATTTTCCACATGAATAACAGTAGCCATAAAAAATATGTTGGTACCTGGATGGAAATTTTCGTCGAGGAATTGTCTTCCAAGGCTGTTCTTGCAAATCTTGTCCAATGAAGTCTACATGCATGTCATATCTCATAGGTTCATTGTATTTTGTTGTAGAAGGTCCTGCTTCTTCTTCTTTGTAACCGATGCCAATTTTGTCGTTGTAAGATCGTTGATTGTTGATGAGTTCTTCCAATGCCCTTGAGTTGTTGGCATAGTTTTGGATAGTTTTTCCTTTCTTCACTTCCTCACGCAGCGAGACTACTTGGGCTTCTAATTCTTCCCTTTCTTGGTTACTTTCTTCCAACTTCTTTTGAAGTGACTCTTCAATGCATTTGTGTTCTTCAACTTCAATTTTGAGACCTTGAACTTGTTCTTCAAGAGTTTTGGAACGGATATTCTCTGCCTTGAGATATTTTATAAGCTTGATTGCTTCCTCATAAAATTCGTCTATGGTCCATCCTTCTTCTTCGTTGTTTGATACATCTTGCTTATTGTGCTTGGCCATAAATAATACTCTCTCATTGGCTTCTTCTTCACTATCATTGTCTTCATCGGATGATGAGCTATCTTCTTTAGAGAGAAAGTTCCTTTTGGATCCTTGCTTGTTGAATTTCTTAAAGCCTTTATTTCTTTTTGAGTTGCCATTACTTTTGTTTGGACATTTTGCTGCAAAATGCCCAACCTCATTACAGCTGAAACATATCAATGGAATATTACCTTTGAATTTTCCCTTACCAATTTTTAGTTTTCTCGTGAAGTAAGCATATTCTTCATCTGAAAGACCTTCTTCATCATCTCCCTTTTCTTCACACTTGCAGGTGCATGTCTTTTCAATTGAAGGTTTTTTATTCTTATTGGTTTTCTTAGACGCAACGAACGCAGTTTCTAGATGCGAAGTACCCTCTTCTTCATCAAGTCTCATTTCATATGCTATGAGAACTCCATGTAATTCCTCTTTGCTGAGTTTGTCCATATTTGCACTGTATTCTAAGACCAATACCTTTGGGTTGAATCTCCATGGTAACATTCTAAGAATATTCTGTATAATAGTCTTCTCGTCAACTAGCTCTCCCAATCCTTCCAGATTATTGGTTATTTCATCAACATATTTAAAGTATGCAGCAATGTTGCAATCTTCTTTCATTCTGAGTTGCTCAAATTTTTCTATATAGATTTGAAGCTTTGCTTCTTTGACATTTGAGTCACCTGCATATATATTCTCAAGCTTGTCCCATACATTTTTGGTGGTTTTACAATCCAACACCTTATGATAAGAAGATTCAATAAGTCCACTGATAATAATATTCTTTGCTTTTGCATCATTTACCAAGATTTTCTTACCTTGTTCATCCGTAGTTGATGTAAATCCATTTTGAATAGTGTCCCATACTTCGTAACCTTGCGCCAAGAGATAGACCTCCATTATTCCTTTCAAAAGTGCATAATTATTTTCATTGAATAGAGGTACACCATTCTTGGTATACTCCATGACCTCCTTCCAACTATTAAACTGCTATTGAAGGAACCAAGCTCTGAAACCAATTGTTGGAAATACTGAGAGGGGGGGTGAATCAGTATTTCTTTCAATTAGAGCATTAGTTAATCTTCAATTATTATCAGTGTTTGTACAATGATAACAGCAAACAAGAGGAATACAAATGCACACAATTTTTAAGGTGGAAACCCACTCCGGGAAAAAACCACCTAATGCTTTTCTAATAATTCTTTTCAACTCCAATTGAAAATAAAGCTCCAACTTCCTAGAATCTAGAAAATCATTCTTCTCCAGCTCCCACTGGATGGATGCTCCAACGCCCAAGATTCTTTAGTAGTCACTGAATGGATGCCCCAACACCCAATGAGCTACAACTGACCCTAGCACCACCCTACCACCCTATAGAAGAATAAAAGAAGAATGGACTCCCATACCAGGGAAAATGGTCCACTTTAAAATGATATAGAATGATGTAGAAGAAGAAGATATACTAGGCCATAACCCCAACTTTGACACAACCACCTAATGATGATCCTAGACCTTCCAAAACTTCCTCTTCAACCCTTGGCAGATAGACACTAGTACAGTTTGTACAATAATGTATTTACAATGAATAAGTACAATGATACCTTTACAATGATTGTACACAGTGCTGCCCACTTGAAGACTTCATATGATGAAATTATTCCTGCTGTTATGCACCTTGGTTGCTGCTCTTGTCATGCTACCCTCTACTGCACCTTGTTTTGCTTTTTTTCCATAGAAATTCTAGTCCTTTGCAATCCTTGACAACACATGATCTAGCTTTTTCTTGCCTTCTAGGAGCTCGATATTGAATCTGGTGTATCTCTGTTATTTCAAATCCTCAATATCTTATTTTTGGTCCTGTAGTATTCCTCTGAGTCATCTTTCCAATGCTATAGGTCTGACCCAATTTGGATTCTTCAAGAGAGAGTTATACCCAATTTCTCACACTACCCTAATTATGGACTGTTTCAGTAGAGCGCACTTGTACGGCATGCCACGTGTCACAGTTTCTTCATTTGCCTCTGAAATTGATAGAGAAAAAACTACAGACTGAGAATTATCTTCCACATTTTACAAAATTCCAATTTGATACTCAGAGAGAGAGTTATGATGATTTTACCAAGGTAGCTTCTTTGAGATGAATTTCAGGAGCCTGCAAAAACCCTTACTTCCACAGATCATATCTCCAAAAATATTGTGCAACTTGATCTGAATTTTTTACTACAGCTTCCTCAGGATTTCGTATTCACCTCATAAAAATTTCAGCTTCTGAGCCTTCGTAGAAAAAACGTTAGAGCGAAAATTCCACGATGACCTGTTTCAGATGGCCGAATCCCTTGCCTAAGGAGGAAATGAAGATCACAATATATATGAATGCTTAAGTTGAGAGGGGCTTCAACAAGTGAATGTGGGAGGGATTTTAAGAGCTTAAAAAATATTAATTATGACTTTTCAATGACCCATGCCCCAACCCCATGGGGTTTTAGCCCACTAACTGGGGTACAAACTTCAAACATGAATATCTCTCAAACCGTGAAGAATTACATGGTGTGCCATATATCAACACAAACATCTCGACAAGTAGAAACCATCAAAAGCATTACTGACCCAGAATATATTAATTTGGTAGGTCAAACTTCCCATTCAATATTGGGTTAGCCCCTGGTGCTGCTTAGGTTGACATCAATGACAACTGATGATCAACAGGGCCCTCAAATGGATGTCCCCTACATACGGGACCGGGTTGAAATCTCTGTCCAGACGTAGCAAATACCCATGTAGGTAAAACTCACACATCAGATGTTGAGTTGGCACATCATAATTCCTCATGATTTGGAGGAATTGTACACCATATTCTATTTCATAACTGACCTCATTTTTTATGCTTTCCATGCAGAATAAAAGAAAGCGTTCATGAAAAAATAAAGAATAACAAGAAGCAGGGGGACGACATGCCATCACCTCTTGCACCAGATTGAACATATGTTCCTTATCAACCTTTAGTTTGGTCACTTGTTTTTCCAGTTGCTCCATCTTGAGCTGCTGCTTCGCATGCCTTAATCTCATAACATCTATGCGCTCCACATATCCGAAGATGGTTGTGGAGGCTCTTTCCTCAGTTCTTTTGATCTCATTTTTATACTGAGTCGCAGTAGACTTCCACGTCTGTAATTCGGCCGTTAAGGCATATTCCATGGCTTCGAATAGTTTTTCAATTGGGTCTGTTTCAGTTTCTTCTTCAACCCCGACGATTTTTGGCTTCCTGGCTTGCCGCTTGTACTTGTTTATTTGTTTTTGCATCCTGTGCACCTTCCTTCTCAAATCCCTTACCTCCATCTTGAGCTGCATTGTTTCCTTTAACTACTGTTGGTATCTCTGTTTGTTGGGGAGTTTTCGCTGCCCACAAAGCCTCTTGCTTGACCTGTGTTTCTTCTGCCTCGGCCGCTGGAGGTAAATCCCTCAGGACTGCCTCTGTTGGGCCAACGGTCGGTCCAACCTCCTCTGTCTGTTCTTCTTCTATTATTTCTTGCTTCACTCTTTTCACGCCTAAGTGCTCCATTGGTTCATTCGTCGGGACCACTCCGCTTGGTCCCTCCTCTTCACCAATGGCCATTCTCTCATCATGTACATTCTCCGCAACTAGTGGTGACCCGGTAAGATGCTCCCCTGCTGATATGCCTGTCGGGGCCTCTTCCAGTCGTGGCCTTTGTTTTAAATTCGAAGCCATAGGAATGGAAAAATCTTCTTCCTCTCTTTGCTGCGAGGAACGAGTTACCCTTGCTCCCTTAGGAAGAAAGACAGGAAACTGGAACAAATCCTCTACATTCAGCTCTGAGGTTGACGCTGGTTCTTGTGGGGCAGCATCAGCCTCACATCTTAGCTCTCCCGGAGTTTCCTCTGTGGGTTCTCTGGTCGGAGTGGTCACGACCTCTTCTTCAATCAGATTACCCTCCTCCATTGGTTCCATGGCGACAGGAGATCCCTGTGGAGTGGCCTCGGTCGCAATGTCGACCGATTCGCCCTCTTTCATTTGCTATGG
Organism: Pinus albicaulis; assembly: GCA_034641835.2. Taxonomy (NCBI): domain Eukaryota; kingdom Viridiplantae; phylum Streptophyta; class Pinopsida; order Pinales; family Pinaceae; genus Pinus; species Pinus albicaulis. The sequence continues at coordinate 164,913 of JAXQQM020090654.1, forward strand.
GTTTACCTCTGTGCCCATCGCGCTATCTATTTACTCAGCTAACTCCACGGACAGGGCTGGTTCTTGTGGGACAGCCTTGGCTGTAGTGCCAGTGGGTGTCTCTACAACTTCCCTCGATTCCACGAGTTCAACTTGTTCTTGGGGAACCGTCTCTTCTTCACATTCTTCGGTCTCCTTTTTCATCTCTTGCGGCTCCTCCTAGTCAATGTAATCATCATCCTCTACATCTTCCTGCATGGCTTCATCATCCTATGCATCCTCCTGCATGGCTTCAGGTTCTTCTACCCTAGCAGCCGCAACGGCTGCTATTTCCTCCTCTATGGAATCCCGAAATAGTTCCCATGGAATAGGGATCTTCCCAATGGTGTTCATTACTAGCAACTGGACTAGCCCATGGTGAGAGAGAACCACCAACACTTGTCGCAACCCTCGAGCCGAATTTTCCATCAAATGAAGGCTCCTTAACAGAAAATAGGGCACATTTATTGAAAAAGCCTCTGCTTGTGGAAATCGCAGGTGAGCCAAGATGCGGAGGTGATATTTGAAGATGGTAGAATATCTTTCTTCACATGTCATATACTTCATAACAACCTCTACAAATCCTCCTCCCCATGGATGAGGTAATAAAGTTCTGTCATATCCCCAACCCTTCTGCACAATACTTTCTCCAGCTTGCAGAAAGGCTTTGGGGAGTTCCGAGAGGGATGTTATTCTTGAAAACCAGCGTTCTCCAACTTTCAGCAACCCATTGACTTCCGCAATGGTTTCTTCTGTCACCAGAATCTTGACTCCATGAACCCAAGACACTCCTTCTTCCAAGTTCAATGTGAACTACATCGCGATTTCTTCGTTCCATCCTTTCAGCCTGTCAAAATAAACATCCCAACCTGCATTCTCAAACACTTGCCATATCTCCCGATTACTTCGGATTCTCATTGAATCGTTAGGTTCATGTCGCAAAGATCGGCCACCCATTGCTACAGAGGTAGAATTAGCACGACGACTAAATTTAGTTGGCAGGGGAGAGTGACAGGGCTAAAAACCGTTGGCAACTGAAATAACGCCATGGCCACTTTCAGATATAATGGATGAACATTATTGGTACACTTGGGAGTAATGACATATTATGGTGGTACTGTTAGATATTCTCAGGATTTAATGCAGTGTGTTGGGAGGGTGACTGATATGACTTTTGTGCGTATGAGTACGCATTCCAACTCATACAGTATGATTATGGAGTACTGAAGTCATTAGATTTGGTTAGGTGGGAATCGTGTATCATAAATACCTTTATGAAGTACACCGTCATTCATTATGACGGTTTCCCTCCCCCCAACTAAATGACGACCGTCCTCGGCACGTTTGACCGTCCTTTTTGGAATATTTAATTAAATCCATAAAATCAACGGAGACATACTTGCGGACCTACCTTAAAGTGGAGTAGCAACAAAAATATTTGTCGTAGCAGGTAACAACGTCAGTGAGTAACATGAACTGTGAGAAACTACAACAGTGAGTAACAACAACGGTGAGTAACAACAACAGTGGTGTAGCAGCAGCTACGGAGTAACAATAGCTATGGAGTAACGGCAGTTGCAGAGTAACGACATCGGTGGAGTAACAAAAGTTGCGGAGTAACAGCATCGGCAAAGTAACAACAGTTGCGGAGTAACAACATCGGCGGTGTAGCAACAACTACAGAGTAACAACAATTTGTGGATTAACAATATTTATCGAGTAACAAAAATTTCAGAGTAACAACAGTTGCAGAGTAATAGCATCAGTGAAACAAAATATCTCTATAGCAGCACTAATGGAGTAACACATTAACTATAACACATTAACTAGGGGAAGGCAAACTTTTTGCGTCGTTTCATCGTTAACTATGCCGAGATGACGAAAGGATTCATGCGATTGTTGAAGAAAGGAACACTATACTTGTGGGATGACCAATCTCAACGGTCATTTGATGCTTTAAAACATGCACTTGTTACAGCCCCACTCCTTAGTGCCCCCGATTATTCACGCGACTTTCTCCTTTATCTGGCAGCATCACCATCCTCACTTGGAATGGTTTTGGTTCAAGTACACGATGACGATAGCGAACATGTGATTTACTATTTATCTAAAGGTCTCATTGGACCTGAATTATGTTATTCACATGTGGAGAAACTCTCTCTGGCGCTAGTTTTCGCCGTCACCCGGCTCCGACATTATATATTGCTGCGACAGACTACGGTGATTGCTTTGGAGAATCCCATGCGACATATCTTGTCTAGACAAATTATTGGAGGGAAATATTCCAAATGGATCGTCATCCTCCAACAATTTGATTTGGTGTTCACGGCTGCCAAAGCAAATAAATCCCTGGTCTTCGCCGAATTACTATCGAACCTTCCCAGAATCAACCCGGCAGAGGTAGCTCATGATCCATTCCCTGATGAATCTGTCTACTTGGTCGACTCTTCGGACCCCTGGTATGGAGACATATTAGTCTACCTACAAACTCAACGCTTCCGCCCAGCTCTCACGTCTGATGACCGTCGTCGTATCCGCCACCAAGCAAGGCACTACCTCGTGCTAAACGATACACTATATCGTCGTGGTGTTGATACTATTCTCCGACGTTGTCTCACTATCGATGAGGCAGAACGCGTTTTGAATGACTGCCATGCAGGGGCATGTGGTGGTCATCTTTTGGGCATAGCTACTGCCCAAAAAATCTTGCGCGCTGGTTACTGGTGGCCCACTTTGTTTAAAGATTGCATTGTAGCAGTCCAAAAATGCCATCCATGTCAAATTTTCACAAAGAAAATGCGCACACATCCTGCCCCTCTTCACCCGGTTATCTCCGTCTGTCCTTTCGCTAAATGGGGAATTGACTTCGTCACCTGCAATCCCGCTTCGGAAAACGGACACAACTACATCGTGGTTGCGGTCGATTATTTTACGAAATGGGCTGAAGCCCTTCCCACTTTTAAGGCCGATGGCGAAACCGCCGCTCTCTTCCTGTTTAATCAGGTTATCTGTCGGTTCAGCGTACCCCTATCGATTGTTACAGATCATGTATCTCATTTTCAAAATCATATGATGACCGAATTAACATCCATGCTAGGTTTCTGACAAGATCAATCTTCGTCTTATTATCCTCAAGCTAATGGTCAAGTAGAAGCCGTAAATGGCGTTCTCAAAACCATGATTCGTCGATTGGTCAGAAACCATAAAACCACATGGCATCGAAAGTTATATTCTGCGTTATGGGCGTACCGAACGTCAGTAAAAACTGCCACAGGCTTCACACCTTTCCAACTTGCTTTCGGCCTGGAGGCAGTACTTCCGATTGAGTGTGAAATCCCATCGCTTAAACTAGCGGTTGAACTCCTACCTGGCACCACCGCCACAGAAGAGCGCTTGCTCTCGCTCGATCATTTGGATGAAACTCGTCGAGATGCTACACTAGCACTTGAAGCTCACCAGCGCCGAGTTAAAGCTCAATACGACAAATCTGTCAAGCCTCGTTCTTTCCAAGAGGGCGATCTTGTTCTACTTTATGATCAAAAACATGACCTCTTGGGGGCAGGAACACTCCAACCATTGTGGCTCGGTCCTTACATCGTTACTAAAGCCCTCTCAAAAGGAGCTTATGAACTACAGGACTGTAATAAAATTCCACTCGAGAAGCCCCGCAACGGGCTCTATCTGAAGAAGTATTTTGCCTAGTTTTACACTAGGCATATGCTTTGTAATTTTATGTACATAAGTTTTGCCTATTTTTATTTTTGATGCTTCTAGATTATTTGTTTGGTTTAAATTGTTTTTCTCATGTAATCTTTTTCTTTCGAACAGATGTCATCACATTCGTTATCATACGTCGGGTATGCAGACGGTGCTAGTCGTCACACTAGACACATTGCTTCAGCGGCTTGGGTTATCTATACTCTTGAGTCGGACCTTCTTGGTTCCGGGGGGATCTTCCTGGGTAATGCCACCAACAATGTGGCCGAGTACATGTCAGTGATCCAACTCCTCACGGAAGCGGCATCTCGTGACATCTCCGATTTAGTGGTCAGGTTAGATTCCCAACTCATCATTATGCAGCTAAACAATCATTACCGCGTCCGCCACCCTGTGTTGTTACGTTATTTTTTACGAGTGCGACTTTTAGAACGTCAATTTTAAACAATCACATTTGAGCACGTTCCTAGGGAATTTAATGCATTAGCTGATTCTTTGGAAAATTATGTGTTAGATTGGTATTTGTCACATTTATTGTAAAAGATTTACTCATGAGTACATATATTTTTATCACATCAAAAAATGCATAAAAATTTAAAAACACAAAATCACCAAAAAATATATATATATATAGATATATGTCGTGTCCAGTACACAGTAAACATCAAAAAGAAAGAAAAATCTCCCAAAACTTCGGGTGTTTTACAAAATTTGGCTCACTAAGCCATGCTCTGACACTAATACATCTACTCCAACAGCTAAGCCTGATGCTCATAATAGCTTACAACTGCTCTAGCTATCCTCCTCAGAGGAACCAGGTATCTCTCCGGCACACCCACAGTATGCCGCTGCAGACGAACTGGAACCTCCCGCATAGGAAGCGGTGGTATACCCATACTCAGACCCTCCAGGTTCCTGGAGAGTTCATGTAAAATCTGGGTATCATCATCGTCGCCGGCTTCTGCCTCCTCTACAGGTGCGCCAGCCCCGGGTAGCTGCAGTCCTCGCCGTGCATGGCGAGGGGCCCCAGCTGGACGGACAGGTGCCACATCTGTGTCAAGCAAGCAAAAGTTTCTTGTCAAAACTTAATTTTCACCCCTTTTCAACAAAAAAAATTTACATAAACATTCAAAAGCTAAAAACAACAACTTCTTTGAAAAGCACTGATCATTTTTCTTACCATCGGGCCCCCACTGGGTGCCAGGGGGCAAGACTAACTCGGGATCGCCTGTGAAGTTCATCCCTGCATAGGGATAATCCTCAATCATGATGATCTGAGAGTCCAGCCAATCAAAAAATCCCTCATCGAAACAGTGACGGATGGGACCCTCTCCAGTCCGTGGAAGCAAAGTGGCCCACCGAGCCTGCCTCGGCTCGCGTGGACCCAATGGCGCTGTTGGGATCCTGGGCCTCATCAGTGGTATCCACTCCAGTATGAAAGAAACAATCAGTGTTCCGTACCCAAATTCTCTTTGAGTACGGGTCTTGCATGCAGTAAGCTCTGCTCGGACCCGATGGACTACACCGTCACACCAGTCGAAAACCTGAGGCTGCATACAATCCAAGGCTAGGAGCATCTGGGCCTTGGTAGCCACATGCTGACTCTTGGCGCCTGCCAAGCGAACAATCATCCATAGAATAGACCGCAAGGGTCTCAAAGTCACCTGTGCAATAGGTATCCGGTTACTTACAGCCTGGGTGCCACGTATGCAGTGCGCATGGATCAAATCAGTAGTAGAACGAGGGTCAGCTCTGGACCCCGTCAAGTTGGGCCTCGCCCCCACGACATGACAAGCCGGTCAAAAAGTAAACATCATCTTTTTCGATGGCGAGCTCGTTGCCACCAATCCGAAAGACATGATGTCTCTCATCCCACTGCTGGATCAGCCACCTCAGGAGGTCCTCTTGACCCCTCATCAGTTCTAAATGGGCATACTTAAGCAATCCGCACCTCTGGAGAGCCATTAAACTTGCCGCATCCGTCACCATCTCTCGTTCTTCCCGCTCATGCTCTCTCTCTCGCCAGATACTCATGATTAACAGCTGAACACCTGCAAATGAAACATTTCCAACCGATTAAAATTTGCCTGGACCACTTCAAAAATGAAAAAATTGAATTGCTAGAAAGCATGTTGTGCCTAACGCTGGCACTAATACAAAACAGAGCGTTCTAACGCTTACGTCCCGCACGGGTTGTGCGTTTAACGCGGCTGTTGTACTCCTGACCCGCGTTAGGTGCAAATATTTTTCTAGGGCCTCAAAATTTCCTAATTTTGAACCAGCAAAAACTAAAAAATTAGCAATTAAATGATAACAGGAGGTTCTAGCTCTTACCTGGATCTCGCGGAATAGAAAACTGTTGCCCGAATTGACCGTAATCACTAGCTAAAGTTTTCACCCCTTTTGCACTCCAGAGCTTCTTCACAGCACTCGAAATAGTGAAAATGAATGTCTTCTAACCTTCTTATAGCAAATTCTGGGGCATGACTCTTTTAAGTCAGTCGGCAAAGTCGTGATTCCTCGCTGTACACATGTCGCAACTCTCAAGATTTGGTACTGATGATTCTAATAAGGGATCAGGATTTATGTGCAGACATACTCATGTTTTATCGAGCATTCTTTTTATGGTATTTTTCTTGCTCGTTAATCCGAAAAACCTCGAGTTCTCTTCTTCAGGCTCGTTAAACTTACACGAAGTTGGCATCGAGCGTTCTTTTTGTGGTCTTTTCTTGCTCGTTAATCCGAAAAACCTAGAGTTTTCTTCTTCAGGCTCGTTAAAACTATGGAGAAGTACTGAGCATTCTTTTTAGGAATCTTTTTCTCGCTCATAAAACCGAAAAAATCCCGAGTCACCTTTGTCAGGCTCGTTAAACTATTGAGACAAAGAACAAGGATCCATTCTTTTCCTCTTTTTCAAAGCTCTTTAAACAGAAAAAGTAAATCGAGTTTTCTCCGCGTGACTCGTTAAAATTTCACGGAGGTACCGAGTTTTCTTTGTTGAACTCGTTAAAATTTCACAAAGAATATTGAGTTTACTTCGTCTCCTCGTACTCATAACAAAATGAGGCAGACGTCCATTGAACATAGATTTCTCACTTTTCCGGATTCAATGGACTAACTAACGGAAAATGAACTGTTTCGGGCTTACTATTACCCCTTTGCCGTGCCCGGTTATCAAGACATGACAAAGGTACCCCAATGGAGCCGTCTTTTACGACATTTTTCAGACTCCCTAAACATGAAAAATTCACCAAGTTTTCTCATCTGGACTCGTTAAACCTAATCAGACAGAACATGGAGTTGTCTTTTATGAGATTTTTCAGACTCTCTAAACATGAAAATTCACCGAGTTTGCTCATCTGGACTCGTTAAACCTAATCAGATGGGGCACAGAGTTGTCTTTCCTGACATTTTTCAGACTCTCTAAACATGAAAAGTTCACTGAGTTTACTCGTCTGGACTCGTTAAACTTAATCAGACGGGGAAAAATTTGGACAAAATGGATACTACCTCTATTACATTTTCAAAAAGGTCGATTTGGCAGCAAAATTCTTGAACATGGCACTTCCCAGAAAACTCTTTCGCAGTTAGCCGAACCCTACCATCTATGAGTATTAGCCTTCAAATCCCAGTGTCCCTGCACCGGTAAAATCCTAACACACTCTTTGGTGTTCAAACACACTTCAGCTGCCTAGTACCCTGCTAGAGTGCCTTCTATTGTTCAAGCAGATCTCGCTATCTACTGCTCCTGTTATCAACCAAACCGTTCATTATGCCAGAAATTATTTGTCGTCTGACGTTCCCAGTTACTCTTCCTTATCTCAAATCATAAACAAAATCAGTTGGTTTCTGTTTCGTGTTGACCGATGTAGGACGCCTCAGTGCCTACCTTTCAACAGATCACTTCCTATCGACTTCAACACCTTATCTAGGAAGTTGGTCCAGAAACACATCAGTACCCAGATACTTGCAGACATCAGTGGCAGGTAGTCTTGTGTTTGATCAAGGGTCTTCATCATTGGCTCTTGGTCGAATGATTCTACGAGTGTTCGACTTCAACTCCTTTTATTCACACTCGCTAGATTGTACCGGGCATCTTAGGGACCATCATCATTATCGGTGGCCACCTTCGCATCTGTTAACAGTTTTCATTATTGACTGGTAATCAGACGATTTCTCACATGTTCGACGACAACTCCCTCATTCACATGTTGAGAAATATGCAGTTTAAGTGAATCGGCGGTCAAGACCTTGGGGAAAAAGGCTACACCATTAAAGTTGTGTTCCCTTCCCCAAGCTGCGATATTGTTTATGGAGACAGCTTCTTCAACCTGATCCTGTTATGACAGACACTTCCACATTGTGTCTACTGGTGGATAGATTCTTCATATCTCTATTCTAGAGAAATCATGTTGTTTAAGCTACTGAGCATGGGACATGCCCGACTCTAGGCAAATACTATATTTTCTGACATATGTTGTTGTTTCAGGTTTTCCTCAGTCTTTCAATCTCTCTATCTCTACAAATTATAAAGTATTTCAGCCATCGTCTTCGTCTCTAACCTCACACTTTAGGGGGCATCTGTTACAGGTCAAAATACCTCCTCATCAGCTCAGAGGGGAAGACAAATATGGAAGAAGTACAAAGACCTAAATTAAACCTATTTCTGCCAGGGTAACGCATACATAGAACAGAACAAGGGTGTTATAACGCAGTCAAGCAATACATTGGCCGCGTTAGTGGCTAGGGCAATGCTCTGTTTACACTAAAAGGTCGCGTTACCCATGTTTTAAGTTTGAATTGGGAAAAGAGCGCGGAGAAAGATTTGAATCTCCGACTTTCCCTCACGAAGGAGTCAGTGCACAAAGGAAACTGCAGAAGCACCAGTTCATTATTGGTCATTGCCATAGAAGACTGAACTCCAAGAGAGGCAAAAGCATGGAGATCAAGGAAATATCTAAGCCTTTTCCATTCCAAACTAGTGGAAAGAGAAGGGCAACAATGGCCTTCTCCCTCTCCTATAAGAAGGAGCTGAAGGCTCTTAATTGAAGGTCGAAGGATTGCTCAAAATTTCTTGTATACTTGTGGAATAGAGAATAGTGTGACATTTTGAAGGCCAAGAGTCAAAGAGGCTCCTAGAGAGCTTGTTGGCTTGGACTTCTTCACTTGATAGAGAAGAGAGATTGGGAGACTGAGGAGGGCTTGGTACAACCGATGGTTGTAATCCTCCTTCTTTCAAAATCAATAGACCTATGTTCGTTTTGTCCATTCGATGCTTAATGTTATATTGTTGTTTCAATATTTGTTTAGTATGATATGAATGGCTCAGATGTGTATAATCTACATGTTTATTGTTGATTTAATTGATATAATACTTGTTATATTAGAAATTACGCGGGTGCTTTGACTGATTGCAGGACTCAGATTTGGAGCCGGTGAAGAAGGACTCTTGCTTTGCTGCGTAGTGCTCTCCAAAGGATTCTAAAGCTGTCAAAGAGGTAATTCTCTATTGTATTCCTTCAAGTTAGTTCAAGCTAATATGAACATGCTCATGCCATCTTTGTGAACAACATAGCTAATCTTACTGTCTGCCTCGGGCACCGGAAAGCCCTGAGAGGGATTTACGAAAACCAACCACCCAAGCAGTTTACCCTAAAGCACCTTGTCGCCATAATTTTACATTCATTTTTTCTTGCCAACCTGAATGCCTTCTCCAATGAATCAGGTTCCAAAATGCGAACTTCATGTTGGATGTTATCCTTTAAAGTGCCTATGAAGAGATCAATCCTGTGTTCCTCTGGAATATCAGTTACCCTTATATTCAATTTTTGGAAGTCCTCAATGTGCTCACCCACTAAACCCTTTTGTTTGAGATTTATCAATTGGCTAAAGAAGGTGTTGCTCTTTGTATCCTCATAGTGTGCTATCATTTCCTCCGTAAAAATTGACCAAGTGACAATTTTTTTACGGGAGCAAAGCCATCGATACCATACAAATGTATTTTGTTCTAAATGTAAAGTTGCAATGCATACCTTTTGTGTGTTTTGCACATTATGGAGATCAAAATATTTCTCCATCTGTAGTATCCATGTTACAGGATCCTTTCCATCAAAATTCCTCATATCCATTTTCCCGCCAACATTAGAGTTTATGAAATCACGATTAACATTTATTTTGTTCTCATCATGAGTTTCCTCTACTCTATTTTCACCATTAGGAAATATTTCTTGTATCAAATTTGTCAAACCTTCTATGTCTGCTTTTAGATCATTCTTCATGTTTTCCATTTTAGCTTCCATGTCATCCATCTTAGATTCCATGCCAGCTTCCATGCCATCTATCTGGGGCATCCGAATAAGCATCAGCATTATCAGTAATAATCTTCCTGGGGCATCCGAATCTAGACAAGATATGGTCTTCAAGGAATTTTATAATGACAGAATCTGTGGCATTCCTAGAAGGGATGGCTTCAATCCATTTTGTGAAGTAGTCGGTAGCTGTGAGAATCCATTTGTGTTGGGCAGACGAAGCAGGATGGATTTCCCCTATGAAATCTAGGCCCCACTCTTGAAAAGGAGCTTCAACAGTGATAGGTTGCAATGGTAAAGGGAGAAAATTTCTTTTGCCTTCAAAAATTTGGCATTTGTGATAGGAAACTATCATTTTATGGACATCCTGGAAGAGGGTGGGCCAGTAATAGCCAGCTCTAAGGATTTTATTGGCTGTGGTTTTCCAGTAAAGATGGCCTCCACACTCTCCTTCATGGAATTCATGCTTGATCCTTTCTGCATCAACTTCAGGCAAACATTTAAGCAATAAACCATCAGTTTTTTTCCAAAATAAACATTTATTTAAAATGAAATAGTTCCTAGTTTTCAATTTTAAAAACCTTGCCTTTGTTTTTGATAAATCAGGAGGAGCATTAAGATTTGCAAGCACATACAAGATATCAGTGTACCAAGGTGAGTTTTGAAACTGCTCTTCGACAATGGGAGTAGGTAATTCCTCCCCATTCATCGAAGGCATCTACCATGTTAATGTCAAGGGCTTGTAGATTAGATTCAGCCATTAATTGAGCTAAGCCCTGACCTTTAATAAGTTTGGTTGGTCTGATTTCCAAGTCATACTCTAATATAGCAGCAATCAATTTGCCCCTCTTTCCATCTGGGTCTTGGGACAAGATGTCTTTTACCACTATATTAGGTACATAGGCAATGATGTGGGAATGTAGAAAATACGCCCTGAAGTCCTTTAAGGCCTTTACCAAAGCATAGGCCTGTTTTTCCATTATGTTATATTTCAAGGGTGCATCCCTTAAAGCCTTGCTGAAAAAAGCAATGGGTTGTTCCTGTCCCTCTGGGTTTTTCTGCAACAGGACTGCAGCCACAGTATGCTCTGAGGCAAAGGAGAAAATAAGGAACTCTTTTGAAAAGTCTGGGCTGATTAAGACTAGTGCCCGGGTGAGTGCATGTTTTACCAATTCGAAGGATTTTTTGGTTTCTACAATCCACTTCACTCCAACTTCTTTCTTGAGCATATCAGTCATGTTTCTAAGGAGCTCTGCTAAATTGGGAATAAACATCCTCAAGAAGTTAATCTTTCCAATAAAGGACTGCAATTATTTTATGTTCCTTGGTTGGCTAATCTGTAATATTCCCTCAACTCTATTTGGATCTATTTTAATCCCTTCTTCTGATATGATATGGCCAAGGAGTTTACCTTCCCGAAGGCCAAACACTGTCTTTTTGGGATTTAAAGATAACCCAAACCTTCTGCATTTTTCAAGGACCTTTCTTAAATGTTTCAAGTTCTCTTTATCATATTTGGAGTAAATTGTTATGTCATCAAGGTAAATTACAATGAAGTGCCCTATCTCCTCTGAAAATGCAATGTCCATGGCCATTTGGAAAGTGGCCCTAGCATTCATTAATCCAAAAGGCATTTTCACATACATGAAAGTGCCCCAAGGAGTGGTGAAAGTTGTCTTGAGTTGGTCTTCTGGGAGTACTAAAACCTGGTTATACCCTAAAAAACCATCTAATAGAGAAATCCTTTTTGAACCAACTACCCTTTGTAGGATGTGTTCCATTTTGGGTAAAGGGTAATTGTCTTTTAGGGAGGCTCTGTTAAGGTTTCTGAAATCAATGCACAATTTGATTTCTCCCGTCTTTTTCCTCACGGCTACAAGGTTAGAAACCCAATCTAAAAATCTCATAGGCACAATGATTCCTGCCTCATACATTTTCTTGATTTCCTTTTCTACTAGAGGCAGTTGTATTGGATTAATTCGACGCAGTTTTTGCTTAAAGGGTTTCTGATTTTTCTTTCAAAGGGATCTTCTGCTGGATGATTTCTGTATTGTAGGCTTTCAAGTGTTCATAGCTCCAAGCAAGAACATCGACAAACTCCTTAAACAGGTCAACGTATTTCCTTTTCATGTCTGGTGGCAAGGAATTAGCCAATTTAATCATTTTTGGCTTATCCTCGGTGCCTATGTTGCATTTCTTGACCTCAGACTCTGTGTATTCTACGGTGGGCTTCTTTGCTACATTGTTAAAATTAAAGAGGTCTTCTAACAGTGCTAGCCCCCTAGGTAATGTTAGGAATCTGTAATTTTAGCAGATTGGTAAGACTAAAACTGCAGAAGCAACAATTATTTCAACCAACTTTGGGATTCTAGGATCTAGCCCTCCTGAATCCAGAGAGGGATCTCTCTATGAATGAGTTTAAAGATGTGATCTTTAATAGCTGAAATTGTGATATTAGGCTAGTTATGAAGAGCTTGGGTCTTGTTTGTTTTGGTTGGGCAAGGACATGGTGAAGGCGAAGGTAGTTTCAAAATGAAGGGTGAAGGTGTCTGCAAGTGGAGGAATGGTTTGGCTGACAGAAAGGCAAAGATAGTTTTAACCCATTGGGCTATGGAGTCATAAGAGGATTTTAATTGGACAGCAAGGTTCAAGCAGGATCCATGGGGCAAGTCACTTATGTCAAAGGATCTCTTAAGGTGAATTTATGGAATGAAACATATAAGAAATGAAGAACAAACAAATGAAGATATAGTGAAACAGCCTAAGATCAAATAAGTTTTTTTAAACTACATTGCTTCAACATGTACTTAAAGAAAAACATAAGAGTATTATGAGATCAGGTTAATACCTTTAAACTAGCCTGCTTTGAAGTACTTTCAGTTATAAAACATTAAAAGACAGTTTGAACAGCTTAAGATTAGGTAAGTGCCTTTAAACTACCCTGCTTTCAGCATATTCAATAAGGAAAACATAAAAGTATTCTGAGATCAGGTTAATACCTTTAAACTAGCCTTCTTTGAAGTACTTTTAGTTAGAAAACATTAAAAGATAGTTTGAACAGCTTAAGATCAGGTAAGTGCCTTTAAACTACCCTGCTTTCAGCATATTCAATAAGGAAAACATAGATAACAGTGACAAAGAGTAATTTAGATTAGGCAAGTGCCTTTAAACCGACTTGCATTAATGTACTCTTCAAAGAGAACGTTCAAATGAAGAAAACATAGACAATAAAGCTTTCAGTAAGAGTCGGGTACTATTGAAAGTAAATCCTAGCTCTATGTTTGCTACTCTTTATCAGAGAAAGTGAACAGAGTGGAAGCATTAAGCAAAATAACAATTGACAGTGAGGAACACATCACCATTGACACAAATCAAGATCCCATAAATCAGCAGCTTGTATTTGATGTTCAAACCAGTTACAATCAGCAAGCCCGGTGGGTCTCTACAACTTCGAACTTCCCATATCAGCTTATATATCTTTGAGTTGCAAACAGGGCGTCAGTAGCTTCAGAATAACTATTACATACATTCAGATGTCCAGAGACCAAAATTTTCTCATCTTCTACAGAAGTATTTATAGAATAATGAAGAGATGGGAGGATTTCCCAGGGGTCAAGTATCATTAATTATGTAATCAATGCAATCTCTGGCCTTTGAGAACTAGGCAAGGCATAAGGCGAGAATGTAATCATTTCTAACTCTGCTTCATAACTCGGTTTCTGCCTTTCGAGGCCTAATGATTGAAAATATCTGCTTCTGGACTGTTCTTTAATATTTTAAAATAGTTTTGCCGACAATTTAAAGATAAGATCCTTGATTAGTATTGATTGTTCGGCAGCCTTTGGGCAAAACACCTTTTGTTTGTAGTAATGACTAAGCCTTCTTTAATTACCATGAGGTTGCAGGTGCCCTTTGGGAGCTGGAGAGGTTTATTTACTTTAGTTCCGTGTTGTCAGGACAAATCACGCTCGACCAGTGTCTTCGGTCCTTTGTTTTGGTATAAACTGATACTCTTTAACCGTGATTTCAAAAACACAATGTCTTGTTGATGTGCAGGCCGCACAGGGCTTATAAGGCATCAATGCCTCATGAAACGCTGATGAAAACAGATAGAGCTCACGAATGGTTCTTTTTAATAGCTCAAAGGCGCAGGAAACGTCTCTCATGGGCTTCAGCTTTCCTTCATTGTACCATGGAAAACCATTTAAACACCTGCAAAACACAAAAATAATTAAGAAATCCTACGAAATGGGTTAAACTGCTTAGAAGGCGAGGAAAGAGCATGGCCATTGGATGAAGGAATGCAACGGTGGAGATTTACTCAAAAGAGGTAAAAGAAGAGCGTGGAATAGAACAAGTAAGGATGATTTCGGACCGTTCGATCTGGACACGTGGACGGTCTGGATTCAATCGGCAAATCGCGATTGGGGGATCGCAATCGGGGGTGGCGAGCAGATGGGTCGATCAAAACATGCGATGCAATGAAGCAAGAGGTCGTCGATCTACAGATTAGATCGACGGTGGAGAACAAATCGGCGGAGCAAAAAAGGTGGATGCGATGTGAGAGTTGTGATGCGATTGCGCGAATGGGCGAAGGGCCGATGCGATGTGTGCGATCGGAGAAAGTTGCGATGCGATTGCAATCGGGCCATCGCAATCGGTGGTGGTAGAAACTTTAAACTGCAACACTGAAAATTTCCGATGCGATGGGCGCCCGATTGCGGGGCCTGTGGGTGCGTGGAGAAAAATATGATCAGAGGGTTAAAGGAAGGGGGCTAATCGCATCAGAATTTCGAAAGATGTCGAACAAACTTGGTGCGTTGATTTTTTGCGATGCGATCAGTGCTCGGGGTAATAAGTCTTGGTTTTTCAAAAGAATCATAAGATCTGGAGTTATATCAAAGGGAGCTTATCGCAATCGGAGTTTTTATATAACAAAACATATGCGCTCGTTCGATTTATTCCGATGCGATAAGAGCTGATTGGACTAGCACTCGGTTCCGAGGAAAGGGCATGTGGGGAGAAGTGGCTAGGACTTAGCCCAAGGGGCTTAGGTCCATAGGAATAAAATACTTTGTTTTTATGAAGTTTTTCAAAGTTTCCAAAGGAATCGGGGGTTCCGAAATAGTTAAAAAGTGAGTTTTTAACTATGGAAAGGGGGTTTTCATGAAGGGAAGAAAGGAAAACATGAATAATAGAGGAAATTTATTAAGAAAAGGGGAAGCAAATGAAGGCTAGTTTTGGAAGAGGGGGAGGGGGAAAATGATGGTTATTCAGCAGTCTTTCTCATAGAATTTTCAGCAGAATTTTTTAGTTCTGGAGGGAATTAGCAGTGAAGACCTTTTAGACATGAGCATGAGATCTTCCAAAGGCTTCAAGAGATAACATTTTGGCCATGAAAGTGTTTCTTGAAGACTGAACAATGTTTTGGCCACCTTTTGATGGAACAAATTTTATAGGTGGCCAACAGTGGCTCCACTTGGGGATGGTGCCTTCTTGAAGGCATCAAGAACTTCTGACTTGGATTCTCTGGGAGGCTGACCTGTGCCTCATCCATTATATTCTCTGGGATGTTGACCTGTGCCTGATCCATTATGTTCTCTGGGAGGCTGACCTGTGCCTGATCCATTGGGCTGCCCTTCCTTTGCTGGGATAATCTTCTCTGAAAACATATTTAGCAACTATGAAAACAATGGACCTTCATCAATACAAACTTTCTACCTACCCAATCCTACTGATCTAGCATTTTTTCTTCATTTAGAGTGCACTTGGATTGGCAAACTCTTTTCACAACATTTTATTCTTTTGAAATCAAGAAAACTAATCTATTTCTACTCCTTATTTCTCCCTGAACTCATATTAAACAATTGAGTTCAGATGCTTCTCTACCTAATCTACCATCTGTTGGGATTAAAACTGTCCAACAGATTTTTATTCTCTAAATTCTAGAACATAAATTTAAAAAACAGTCAAGTCAAGATTAAGTTGTTTGACTTGTTGTGATCTATGGCATAAAAACAAGCTGCACATAAACATTTATTTTGCAGAAAAATAAATCAAAATTTGGAAGGCTTAAGATCTGAAAATTCAAGCCCTTCCTTCATCCTTTTACAGCTCCGTTTTGACTCTTGCTTGAGCTATTTTTTTCTTGTTTTCTAGTTCAGATTTTGAGCTGTTTAGAACCAGATTTACATCTTTTTTGACTCAAAAAATAAAACAGATTTGAGTCATGTCTTTTAGGGAACTTAGGTTCAGATTTTGAACATGTTTGAACCTTTAATTTCTATCCTAATCAATCTACTGATAAGCCAAGATTAAACATTTTGGCAAATCAATTTCACTACCCTATCAGCAATAAATTTAAAACTAATCAGTCAAGATTACACACTTTGACTAACTAGAAGTGTGTTATTCAGGAGTGGCATTTAAGCTTGCACACTTTCAGAACTTCTTTCTCTTTTTGGTGTGGGGCTGTACCTTTCTTGTTTTCACAATCTGCCCTATTTTCTTTCCTTTTTATTGTTTTTGTACTCTTTCTTTTATGAGGCTGAACAAAGAAAATGGTATTTACAATGGAAATGAAAGCTTTAAAATGGAACTCAGCAGTAGTAATGCTTAAGGACCCTGCCATTGACAGGACCCCAAAACAGATCTGTGCCATCTAACTCTTGTAGAAAAAAGGCATTAGGACCAACGATGGACTGGATGATGTAAGGACCTTGCCACAAACTATCGAATTTACCATGTTTACCCTTATCCTCTCTTTTGGAATCCCATTTGAGTACCTTATCTCCAATGTTGAAAACACAAGCCTTTGTTCTTTTGTCGAATAACTTCTTTATGTTTTCTTGCACCTTCTGAGCCCTATTATAAACCTCTTTCCTAGTCTGCTGGAGATGTATTGTCTGACTGATTCTCCTAATCATGATGTCTTCTTCTGACTGTATTTCTTGGATTAATTTTATTACTAGTATACCTAGGCTGGTAGGAAACACCGCATCTGCTCCATAAACAAGCTGGTAAGGGGACATTCCAATGGACTTTTTTGTGGTCAATCTGTCTGCCCACAGGGCATGCACCAGCTTGTTATGCCATGATTTTTTGTTCTCTTCAAGCAGTTTCTAGATGATGGTCACCAAACTTTTATTTGATGATTCAGCGAGCCCACTACCTTGAGGGTAGTAAGCAGTAGAATGACCAAGTGTAATCTGATACTTGTGACAAAAATCAATCATATTTTTGGAAAAAAAAGCAGTAGCATTATCAGTAATAATCTTCCTGGGGCATCTGAATCTAGACAAGATATGGTCTTCAAGGAATTTTATAATGACAGAATCAGTGGCATTCCTAGAAGGGATGGATTCAAACCATTTTGTGAAGTAGTCGGTAGCTGTGAGAATCCATTTGTGTTGGGCAGACGAAGCAGGATGGATTTCCCCTATGAAATCTAGGCCCCACTGTTGAAAAGGAGCTTCAACAGTGATAGGTTGCAATGGTAAAGGGAGAAGCTTTCTTTTGCCTTCAAAAATTTGGCATTTGTGACAGGCAACTATCATTTACGGACATCCTGGAAGAGGGTGGGCCAGTAATAGCCAGCTCTAAGGATTTTATTGGCTGTGGTTTTCCAATAAAGATGGCCTCCACACTCTCCTTCATGGAATTCATGCTTGATCCTTTCTACATCAACTTCAGGCAAACATTTAAGCAATAAACCATCAACATTTTTCCAAAATAAACATTTATTTAAAATGAAATATTTCCTAGTTTTCAATTTTAAAAACCTTGCCTTCGTTTTTGATAAATCAGGAGGAGCATTAAGATTTGCAAGCACATACAAGATATCAATGTACCAAGGTGAGTTTTGAAACTGCTCTTCGACAGTGGGAGCAGGTAATTCTTCCTGTTCATCGAAGGCATCTACCATGTTAATGTCAAGGGCTTGTAGATTAGATTCATCCATTAATTGAGCTAAGCCCTGACCTTTAATAAGTCTGGTTGGTATGATTTCCAAGTCATACTCTAATATAGTAGCAATCAATTTACCCCTCTTTCCATCTGGGTCTTGGGACATGATGTCTTTTACCACTATATTAGGTACATAGGAAATGATGTGGGAATGTAGAATATACACCCTGAAGTCCTTTAAGGCCTTTACCAAAGCATAGGCCTATTTTTCCATTATGTTATATTTCAAGGGTGCATCCCTTAAAGCCTTGCTGAAAAAAGCAATGGGCTGTTCCTGTCCCTCTGGGTTTTTCTGCAACAAGACTGCAACCACAGTATGCTCTGAGGCAAAGGAGAAAATAAGGAACTCTTTTGAAAAGTCTGGGCTGATTAGGACTGGTGCCCAAGTGAGTGCATGTTTTACCAATTCGAAGGATTTTTTGGTTTCTACAGTCCACTTCACTCCTACTTCTTTCTTGAGCATATTAGTCATGTTTCTAAGGAGCTTTGCTAAATTGGGAATAAACCTCCTCAATAAGTTAATCTTTCCAATAAAGGATTGTAATTCTTTTATGTTCCTTGGTTGGCTAATCTGTAGTATTCCCTCAACTCTATTTGGATCTATTTTAATCCCTTCTTCTGATATGATATGGCCAAGGAGTTTACCTTCCTGAAGGCCAAACACTGTCTTTTTGGGATTTAAAGATAACCCAAACCTTCTGCATTTTTCAAGGACCTTTCTTAAATGTTTCAAGTGCTCTTCATCAGATTTGGAATAAATTGTTATGTCATCAAGGTAAATTACAATGAAGTGCCCTATCTCCTTTGAAAATGCAATGTCCATGGCCCTTTGGAAAGTGGCCCCAGCATTCATTAATCCAAAAGGCATTTTCACATACATGAAAGTTCCCCAAGGAGTGGTGAAAGATGTCTTGAGTTGGTCTTCTATGAGTACTAAAACCTGGTTATACCCTGAAAAACCATCTAACAGAGAAATCCTTTTTGAACCAACTACCCTTTGTAGGATGTGTTCCATTTTGGGTAAAGGGTAATTGTCTTTTAGAGAGGCTCTGTTAAGGTTTTTGAAATCAATGAACAATCTGATTTCTCCTATCTTTTTCCTCATGGCTACAAGGTTAGAAACCCAATCTGAAAACCTCACAGGCACAATGATTCTTGCCTCATACATTTTATTGATTTCCTTTTCTACTAGAGGTAGTTGTATTGGATTAATTCGATGCATTTTTTGCTTAAAGGGTTTCTGATTTTTCTCTCAAAGGGATCTTGTGCTGGATGATTTCTGTATCGTAGGATTTCAAGTCTTCATAGCTCCAGGCAAACACATCGACAAACTCCTTAAATAGGTCAACGTATTTCTTTTTCATGTCTGGTGGCAAGGACTTAGCCAATTTAATCATTTTTGGTTGATTCTCGATGCCTATGTTGCATTCCTCGACCTCAGACTCTGTGTATTCTACGGTGGGCTTCTTTTCTACATCGTTGAAATCAAAGAGGTCTTCTAACGGTGCTAGCCCCCTAGGTATGTTCTTGTCCTTTGACAACAATACCTCAATGTCTTCATTTTCTGTGTCCTTGTATTCTTCAGTATGAGTGTCAAGTTTTTTATTTAACATGTTGATTTCTACGAGACCAGATGGTTTTTCTTTTTCAGGGGACTTTTTGTTTAGGCGATTTTCATCGGATTTAGAATCCGAATCAGATGACTCAAATTCGTTCCTGCCCAACAGAAAATCCTCTATCTGTTTGTCACCCTCAAAGACCTGCCAATATTTTTCATTATCTGGCACCGCTGGTCTAAACTTAATTTGAGTTGTACAGTCTTTGGTTCCAAATGGCGTTAAGCATGTTCTAGCCGCAAAAGCTAAATTGTGTGCGGCAATATTTCTTTTTCTTGGAACAAAAATCAATTTGGACTCCTCAAAAGTTTTTAAAAGGTCCATGACATCGTTTCGATAAGCACTAAGTCTGGGATGATTTGTGTTACATTCCCCATTGACTTGTTTAATGACTAGTTCTGAATCCCCATACACATTAATTCTTGTGGCTCCAAAATTTTTTAATAGATGTAAGCCTATGAGAAGGGATTCATATTCTGATATGTTATTGGAACACTAAAAGTTTAATTTGCAGGAAATGTTTTCTATGTGGTTGTTTTCAGTGTTGGTAATCCAGACACCTGCACCAGCATTTCTCTTAGTGCATGACCCATCAAAATACATACTCCATAGAGGACTATTTTCGGTTTCGTCTTCTTCAACCAAAGTGCTCACTGGTTGTTGTGAAATCTCGGCACTTAGTTGTATTTGTTTCACCTCCTCAGGTTTGTCATGGAGCTGAACGTGAGGGGCAGTCTGTCGTTTGCCATCTTGGCTTTGTTCACTCTGGTCCGTTGTTTCAACATGTTGTTCCAAAGTTTCTCTCTCGTTTTCTTCCATATCTAGAACTGCATTTATTTCTAGATTAGGGGTCTCTAACTGTTTATCTGAGTCACTGTGTTCTGGCTCTGACTGTTTTGTGGATTCATTATTGTAAAAGATAAACGAATCCGGGTCAGTATGGACAGAATAAATGAGAGAATTTTCAGGCTTTTCTGGGCTACTGACCATGAATTTCATGTGTGACTCTCTGTACAGTCTTCTAAGCTGGCTAAAAACAGGGATAGTGTCATATGTCCCATCCATCTGTATGGTACCCTGGAGCTTGGCACCCCATGATCTTAACAACAACATGCCATATTTAGGAGGCACATCAGCGACCACAACATCCATTACCATGAACTTGGCTGGGATTTGGGTCAAATTCACACAAAGGTCTTTGATCAGGCCAAGGCACTTTACCCTATTAGAATCAAAAGAATATAAGTCTTTGTAAGGTCTGGTTATTTCTAATCCTAGCCTTTCCATCATCACCTTTGGCATGAGGTTGTGTGAGGCTCCAGAGTCATGCATAGCATTATGCATGATCTTGTCATGAACATTAAAACTCAAATAAAAGGGAGGTATAGGTCCCTCTTGATATATACCTTCAATCTTAGGACCAAAAATGAGCTCTGGCTGGTCGTCATTAAGATTGACTGAGTCATTATTATCCTCAATATTTAAAGCCTTCAAAATTTGGGTCCTATATACATTCTAGGTAGCTAACTCAGTCAGGGGAACATAGATTTTGATCTTTGAAATTTCCTGCTCTAGGCTGAAAAGAATCTGGTTCTTTGATGAACTTGTCTCAACCTTACTAGCTGCCAATCTATCAGCAACATCAACGTGCTGATTTTTTCTACTCATTTTTGACAGAATGGTCTTAACAGGAGTACTAGGTAAAGTGGTAGTACTACTAATTTCCACACTCTGCTTTTCTTTGTTTTGAGTGCCTTTCTCCCTATCTCTATTAGAATTCACAGCTACTATTTTATCCTTTTGTTTGACCATTTTAGGCTTGGTTGTAGTGCTGTTTTGTGAAGATTTGTCGGAGGTTTTGGTGTTGGGAGTTTGTTGACTAGTTTTGCTTCTAAGGTTATATTCTTTTTGGGGCTCTATGATGACATTTTCCATGTCCTGAAAATAACTTTCATTATCATCTTTGTTGTCATCATAAAGGGTATGAAAACCTTGTTCTTTATCAAAATGAATCTCAAAGTCATCATTATCTACTCCCAACATGTTGATATCATCTTCCTCTGTTATCTCCTATGTTTCCTCACCCTCACTTATATAGTTTTGATGAAAGGGAGGAGTGATCTGTTGATCATCTTCCCTAGGTTTGTTTGAGGGTTGGTTCCTTCTAAAATTCTGATTCTGGTTCTAGTTTTTGTTTTGAGGAGCAGTTTGGTTTTGACTTGCTTGTGCTCTCTCAAGGATGCTCATTTTCTTCATCATCTCCTCCATCATTCTTTCCATCTTTGAGTTGGAAGTAGAAGGGACATTTTCCTCTCTGAAGGATACTCTCTTTTCATTTTTCATTCTTGCTCTCTTCTCCATTAGGTTGACTTCCACAAAAAGAGCACCCTTTTGCATATCTTCAAGAGTTGCAAAATCTCTCTCCCTCAGCTGATAGGCCATCTCAGGATCGAACCCTTCAGGAAACGTGTTCAAAGCTGAGCCTTGTGGAGGTTTTAGTTCTGGGGAAAGTGCATTATACACACTATTGAATCTAGTACAATAAGCTTGCACACTTTCCCCAGTGTCTCTATGGAGATTTTTATAGTCAGAAAGGACTTGGAGAGGGTTTTTCTTTACTTCCCATTTGTTTAAGAATGTTTGATGGAAGGCTTGTAGATCACGGATACTATGGGGGGTTAAACCTTTGAACCATTTCCTCACTTCTCCCCCTAAGCTCTGAGAAAATAACCTAAGTTTGATCGAATCATCATCAATTTCATTTCTGTCAAAGTAGTCATTCATATTATCCACATGTTGTGATGCAGTTGTAGCATTGTTAGCATCATATAATGGAATTTTGGACTGATAGTCCTGTGGAAGATTGACTAGTGGTACAAGAAGGACTAGGGGAGCATACCATGTGGCCATGGCAGGAGGTGGAGGTGGATTTACAAGGGGGACAGTGGGCTGAAGTGGGGTGGTTTGAACAGTGGATGTAGGGTGAGCAGAAGTGGATGGATCAGGAATAGACTGCTGAGTTGATCTTGGATGAGGGGCACCTAAGTTGTGAAGAAAATGCAAATCAGGAGGTGTTGTTTCTCTACTACCAAGAGGTTCACTTGTTTGTGGGGATGATAGTGAAGACTCAGAATATAACTGATCTAAATCACCAAGAGACCTAGTTCTAAATGGATTTACTAAGTCAACTTGAGATTGTTGTAGAGCTGAAAGATTTTTAGGGACAAAATTGGCTCTCAAGGGTGATCTGAAAACGATTGACAAATTTATCTTAGGAGACTTCCTAAGGATACTTTATGGGTTATCAACTATCCCAGGTGGATCAGGGTCAGGATAGGCTGTAGTGTGAATCTTTCTAGAAGCCACTACTGTGTTTTTCAGACCCAAAATAAACAAGATAAGCTCAACCAGGTATGACAATCTTTAAGAGGTTAACTAGTCTGTTCTGAAAAAATTTCAGTCCTGCAGTCTTGTGCCTAAGTTTGAAAGGTGTTACAATGATAAGGGTTCTTCCCAGTGGAGTCTTAAGGTCTGTTCAGGATTGTGGAGTCGCCAAGTGGAATTTTTTAGCTCTTTACAGAGGTAAAAGGTCTTATGGTCATCACCATGTTTATTGAATACCAATCTGAAAATTTTCAGGTTTTCTGAGTTATTTTTTTAGTTGTGTGGTTTTTAAGAATATCCTAGCTCTATTTCAAAACTTAGCTACGGTTATGAGACAAAGACAGTTTACTCTTTAAGCCAGCTGATTTTTCAAGGTCGGATAAAGTCTTAGGAGAATCCTAGGGTTTACCTAGTTTGTCACTGATTCAAACAAGTTTTATCATGATTACCATTCTTTGGTAATGCTTGAAAAGGTTGCTTTTTACTCACAAGTTTTATGAAGTTCTCAAGGGAAGTAGATCCCCAGTGGAGTCACCAGAAATGTTAGGAATCTGTAATTTTAGCAGATTGGTAAGACTAAAACTGCAGAAGCAACAATTATTTCAACCAACTTTGGGATTCTAGGATCTAGCCCTCCCAAATCCAGAGAGGGATCTCTCTATGAATGAGTTTAAAGATTTGATCTTTAATAGCTAAAATTGTGACATTAGGCTAGTTATGAAGAGCTTGGGTTTTGTTTGTTTTGGTTGGGCAAGGACATGGTGAAGGCGAAGGCAGTTTCAAAATGAAGGGTGAAGGTGTCTGCAAGTGGAGGAATGGTTTGGCTGACAGAAAGGAAAAGATAGTTTTAACCCATTGGGCTATGGAGTCATAGGAGTATTTTAATTGGACAGCGAGTTTCAAGCAGGATCCATGGGGCAAGTCACTTATGTCAAAGGATCTCTTAAGGTGAATTTATGGAATTAAACAGATAAGAAATGAAGAACAAACAAATGAAGATATAGTGAAATAGCCTAAGATCAAATAAGTTCTTTTAAACTACATTGCTTCAGCATGTACCTAAAGAAAAACATAAGAGTATTCTGAGATCAGGTTAATACCTTTAAACTAGCCTGCTTTGAAGTACTTTCAGTTATAAAACATTAAAAGACAGTTTGAACAGCTTAAGATCAGGTAAGTGCCTTTAAACTACCCTGCTTTCAGCATATTCAATAAGGAAAACATAAAAGTATTCTAAGATCATGTTAATACCTTTAAACTAGCTTGCTTTGAAGTACTTTTAGTTAGAAAACATTAAAAGATAGTTTGAACAGCTTAAGATCAGGTAAGTGCCTTTAAACTACCCTGCTTTCAGCATATTCAATAAGGAAAACATTGATAACAGTGACAAAGAGCAATTTAGATCAGGCAAGTGCCTTTAAACCGACCTGAATTAATGTACTCTTCAAAGAGAACATTCAAATGAAGAAAACATAGACAATAAAGCTTTCAGTAAGAGTAGGGTACTGTTGAAAGTAAATCCTAGCTCTATGTTTGCTTCTCTTTATCAGAGAAAGTGAACAGAGTGGAAACATTAAGAAAAATAACAATTGACAGTGAGGAACACATCACCATTGACACAAATCAGGATCCCATAAATCAGCAGCTTGTATTTGATGTTCAAACCAGTTATAATCAGCAAGCCCGGTGGGTCTCTACAACTTCGAACTTCCCATATCAGCTTATATATCTTTGAGTTGCAAACAGGGCGTCAGTAGCTTCAGAATAACTATTACATACATTCAGATGTCCAGAGACCAACATTTTCTCATCTTCTACAGAAGTATTTATAGAAGAATGAAGAGATGGGAGGATTTCCCAGGGGTCAAGTATCATTAATTATGCAATCAATGCAATCTCTAGCCTTTGAGAACCAGGCAAGGCATAAGGCGGGAATGTAATCATTTCTAACTCTGCTTCATAACTCTGTTTTTGACTTTCGAGTCCTAATGATTGAAAAGATCTACTTCTGGACTGTTCTTTAATATTTTAAAATAGTTTTGCCGACAATTTAAAGATAAGATCCTTGATTAGTATTGATTGTTCGGCAACCTTTGGGCAAAACACCTTTTGTTTGTAGTAATGACTAAGCCTTCTTTAATTACCATGACGCTGCAGGTGCCCTTTGGGAGCTGGAGAGGTTTATTTACTTTAGTTCCGTGTTCTCAGGACAAATCACGCTCGACCAGTGTCTTCGGTCCTTTGTTTTGGTATAAACTGATACTCTTTAACCGTGATTTCAAAAACACAGTGTCTTGTTGATGTGAAGGTCGCGCAGGGCTTATAAGGCATCAATGCCTCATGAAATGCTGATGAAAAAAGATAGAGCCCGCGAATGGTTATTTTTAATAGCTCGAAGGCACAGGAAACGTCTCTCCCGGGCTTCGGCTTTCCTTCATTGTACCATGGAAAACCATTTAAACACCTGCAAAACACAAAAATAATTAAGAAATCCTGCGAAATGGGTTAAACTGCTTAGAAGGTGGGGAAAGAGCGTGGCCGTTGGATGAAGGCATCCAACGGTGGAGATTTACTCAAAAGAGGTAAAAGAAGAGTGTGGAATAGAACAAGTAAGGATTATTTCGGACCATCCAATCTGGACACATGGACGGTCCGGATTCAATCGGCAAATCGCGATCGAGGGATCGCAATCGGGGGTGGCGAGCAGATGGGCCGATCAAAACATGCGATGTGATGAAGTAGGAGGCCGTCGATCTACAGATTACATTGACGGTGGAGAACAAATTGGGGGAGAGGCCAATCGGTGGAGCAAAAAAGGTGGATGCAATGTGAGTGTTGCGATGCGATTGCGCGATTGGGCGAAGGGCCGATGCGATGTGTGCAATCGAAGAAAGTTGCAATGCGATTGCGATCAGGCCATCGCAATCGGTGGTGGTAGAAACTTTAAACTGCAACATGGTAAATTTCCGATGCGATGGGTGCCCGGTTGCGAGGCCTGTGGGTGCGTGGAGAAAAATATGATCAGAGGGTTAAAGGAAGGGGGCTAATCGCATCGAAATTTTGGAAGATGTCAAACAAACTTGGTGCGTTGAGTTTTTGCGATGCGATCAGCGCTCGCGTAAATTTTTGTAGATGTTATATGCTTGATGCAATTTTACTTTTATAACAGCAATCACATAAATAGTTAAGTAAAATGCTGATAGAACATACCAGTGGATCTATAGAAGACAAACCAGAAACAAGAGAATGTGTTGGTGCGTTACAGCGGTCAGCAGGATGCTTCAACCAGCGAAGTCTTCTTGGTCGGCCAACCCAAAATGTGTCACAACAGTCCTCAAATCAATTATCCAGTCAACTCAAAGTCAACCCCAGAAAAGTCAACGCAGTCTAGAAAAAGTCAACGCAGGGCAGCAACAAGAAAGTCAACGCAGCTCCAACTTCGGTCAACTTTTTGACCTCGATTTTTGTGCCAATGAGTACGGCCTACAAAAATCGAACTCTCCACAAAATTTCAGCTCAAATGGACCATGCGTTGACCAAAGTCAACGCTGGTCAAACTTGCCCAGAAACCCTAACTGCAGAAAATTTGCTGCGGTAAATTTCGTCCTTTAGCTGCAGTAGATTTCGTCCTTCTTCTCACGTGGGAGATGAAACTGCTTCTCAAATTCTTGTAGATAATCAGAGGAGAAGATGTGTGATGAGATGAGTGAAAAGCTCTCCAACGTTGACTGTATTTATATCCATCATTGAGGTGTGTGACACATCTGTTGGGGGTGTAAAACCGTAAGGCCGACCTGCACTTAAATTTATTATAAATAATAAATTCAAAATAAATGTTCTACTCATCAGATTAAAATCAATTTTATATCGATTTTACACCTCTCCGAAAGAGGAATCCAATACAAATATTGGAATCTTCATATGAGCATCACAAGATGGAGTTTGGACCTAGTTGTCCAAATTTAACACTCCCTCTCAACTAGGGAGAACTCCATCCACCAGTGCAATCAAACATCGTGTGTCATCCTGCCGTAACTTGCTTTGCTGGCCTCTTTATTTCAGAACAAAAGTGGGTCAGTCACAAAGACATCATCCCTCGGCTGACAAATTCAGCCCAGAGGTCCGAAACCTCTATCAAACTCACAAAGAGTCTCCAACCAACCCGAAGTTGGTTCATCTGACCCGAAGTCAAGCGGAGGTCCAAGACCTCACTAGACTTGATCCCAGATCAAGTGGTTGGACCGTGCCATCCTAGATAGAGAGTACATCAATCTCTGATGCGTCCATCAATCTTTGCTACTGGTCTCTAGATTTTCCCATCTCATTGGCCAAATGAGAGGTACTTCCCATGAGCCCTGAACTCAATGGGTAGGATGCATACGGGGCACAGATAATGAGAGGTGAACCAACTCAATAATCACAACGGTGGGGTCCAAGCACACCAACAAGGTTTGGCAAGCCTAGCCTTATGGTTGCTCATAGCTCCGAGAAGTTGTCCCCAAAGCCCCCCAGAGCTCCTCGAGCTCATCGTCCAATAGGACCCACATCATAGGGTCGTTCCACGATACCAAGTCTCTCAAGGAAGGTTAGGAACTTGACCTTCCCCAGGGGCTTAGTGAGAATATCCACAACCTGCTCATCAGTTCCTATATGATCGAGCCTTACGGCGCCTCGCTGTACCATATCCCGAATGAAATGGTACCTGATATCAATATGCTTGGATCGATCGTGGAACACAGGATTCTCAATCAAGCGAATCCCACTCTGGTTATCACAGAGTATCGCGGTGGTATCTAGCACATGTCCAAACAGCTCACTAAAGAGCTTTCGCAACCAAACTGCTTCACAACAGGCATACTTGCTGCAATGTATTCGGCCTCTGCGGTGCTCAAAGCCACTGACTTCTGCTTCCTACTCATCCATGAAATCGAAGCAGAACCAAGATTGAAGCAGCATCCCGATGTGCTCTTACGATCCACCACACTGCCAGCCCAGTCAGCATCAGTATATCCATGGAGTGTCACGCTCTCGGCAGTGTATCTCAGCCCATGGTTTATCGTGCCCCGAAGTTATCTCAGAAGATTCCTGGCACCAACCCAGTGAAAGTGATGAGGCTCAACCATCTGTTGACTCAAAGTGTTCACTGCAAAACATATATCTGGACGGGTGTTCACCAAGAACATCAGAGCCCCTACGATTTGACGATACTCAGTAGGATTTTCCAATACGGGCCCAGCAGCGCTGCCACTCAATTTCTTGAATTTGAGTTCCATTGGTGTTGACATGGACTTGCAATCCACCATACCAAATCTTTCCAAAAGTTTCACAATATATTTTCCTTGAGAAAGGAAAATCTCTCCAGGTCTCTACCAGACCTCCAGGCCTAGGAAGTAGTGCATCAGTCCTAGGTCCTTCATCTCAAACTCAGCAGCAAGCTCCCTCTTGCATTGATGAATGAGAGGGTCGGCACCTGTCAGGAAGAGGTCGTCCACATACAACACCAGAATGAGAGGCTTCCCCTGGACAACCTTGAAGTAAAGGTTCGGATCAGCATTACTTCGAGTGAAGCCCAGCTTCATCAAATATCTATCTATCCTCTTGTACCAAGCTCTGGGTGCTTGCTTCAACCCATAGAGGGCTTTCTTCAACCTATAGACATGAGTGTCCCGATCCTGAACTTCAAACCCCAGAGGTTGTTCTACATACACCTCTTCTTTTATTGCACCATGCAGAAAAGCAGTCTTGACATCCATCTGATGAAGACTCCATCCTTGCGTAGCAGCAAGGGCTATGATTGATCGAATGGTGGTATATCGTGCCATAGGTGCAAATATGTCATCATAATCTATTCCTTCCTTTTGAGAGAAGCCACGGGCAACAAATCTTGCCTTGAACTTTTCAGCACTTCCATCAGATCCATGTTTGATCTTGTAGAGCCATTTCGCGGTGACAACTGATTTGTCCTTCGGTCTTGGAACCACATCCCAGACAACATTATTCATTATGGACTCATATTCTTCGTGCATAGCATCCTTCCAGACTTGATGCTTTACGGCTTCTTCAAAAGATCCAGGTTCAGATTGTACAATAGTACTCATGACAGCCAAATACCCTTGGTATCTACACGGCTTCTTGCTTTCTCGGAATGGCCCCCTCGGGGCAACATGTCCCTCGGCATCTTCGAGAGTGTCCCTGAGCCATGATGGTCTCTTTCTCAGTGAAGGAGATGGATCTATTGGGTCCATTGGTCCTTCAACATCAAGCATTGTCTCATCCCGCGGTTCTTCCTGATTTCCAGGCCTTGCTTCATGATTTTCCTCAGATCTTGGAAGATCTACTACTCTCTTTAGGGAAGCAGCTTCGTCAAAAGTGACATCATGGCATATTTCTACTTCCCTTTGACCAGGTACATAGACTCTATAGGCCTTAGAGGTTTCGCTATAGCCCACAAACATTCCTTTCTTCCCAGAAGCATCCAGCTTACTTCTCTTTTCTTTTGGCACATGAAAATAAACAGGACATCCAAAAATTCTAAAATGTGAGACGTCAGGTTTCTTACCGGTGAAAACCTCTTCGGGAGTTTTGGAGTCCAAGGTGGAATGAGGGCATCGGTTTTGAATGTATACAGAAGTATTCGCAGCTTCTCCCCACAGAAACTTCGGTAGACCCTGGTCACATAGCATGGCACGGGCAGCTTCCACAATGGTCCTATTCTTTCATTCAGCAACGCCATTCTGCTCAGGAGTATAGGCAGTAGTAGTCTCCCTCTTAATGCCAGCTTCTCTGCAAAAGTCCTTGAACTCATTTGACTCATATTCAGTGCCATTGTCGGTCCTCAAAATCTTGATCTTCTTCCCTGTCATATTTTCCACCAAGGCTTTGAAGGTACGGAACCACATGAAAGCCTCATCCTTCTTCTTCAAGAAGTATATCCAGGTTTTGCGGGAGAAGTCATCAGTGAATTTCATATAGTAAGAACATCCTCCCAGGGATGTCACGGGTAGCATACCAGATAGATCAGAATGGACCAGTTGCAAAATATCAGATGTCTTTGTGACACTTGAGGGGAAAGGTCCCCTTGTATGCTTTCCTTTGGCACAACCCTTACATACACCTTCATGATTATTTCCAAAATCGGGCATCCCTATCACCACCTTCCTTGCTTCGGGAAGGGCCTTGTAATGAAGGTGTCCAAACCTCCGGTGCCATAGTTTAGTTTGTCGGATAGTATCACATGTCATAGCTCCTAGTGGACTTCCTTCAACCTGGTAGAGTGTTCCAACTCTAAAACCAATCACGATAGCTTCCTTGAGATTCTTCTTCCACATGTGCACCTTTCCATCAGTGAATGCCACATTGAAGCCTTTGTCTTCGATCGCTGATATAGACACAAGGTTCTTCTTCAATTTTGGTACATAGAGTACATCCTGCAAATGTAGGACTTGTCCTCGAGACAAGTGGAGGGTCACAGTCCCTGTCTCTCTCACGAGATATGTGGCATTATCTCCAATGATAATTTCCAGATTAGTATCCTTCTCAACCATGTCAGAGAGTGCTTCCTTGAACCCAGTGATGTGTCTTGAGGCACCACTATCTATCAGCCAGACATCCATAGTGTCGGGCGGAGATGCAGCAGAGAGGGCAGATATAAGAATGTATTCATTTCTTTTATCAACAACATTTGACTCCTCATACCTGGAGTTTCTAGACCTTTTGAAAGGTTGATTGTTTCCGCCAGAGGGAGCCTTCCTCTTTCCTTTGGACCTGTCGTTTCTTTGATTTCCATTCCTTCGGTTGTTGTTGTTGTCATCAGTATCGGGAGAATCCTTCTTGAAAGGACATTCTGTAGCATAGTGACCAGGTCTATGACAAGTGAAACACTTGCCCTTCTTTCCTTGGGCCCTTGCTCTTCCTTTGTTCTTAGGACCACCAGAGTTCTTCTTTCTAGAATGAGTAGCGTAGGCAGTATTTCTATCATTTTCGTATTCCTTCATTCTTGTCTCTTCTTGCATGCATCTTGACAGTAACTCGTCAAAGTTAGGAATTGTATTATTATTGAGAATGGTAGTGTTGAATACTTGCCATTCATATGGGAGCCCTCCAAGTGCGATGAGTACCATCTCACGATCAGCTATTTTCTCCCCAATAGCCAGCGGATTGTTCCTGATCTCGATCAATTTCAAAAAGTATGTTTGGACAGACTCATCCCTGCCTTTCTTCAGATTCTTGAATAATAACACTTGGTTTTCATTGTTTACTTTGAACATTTGTATCAGCTTATCATACATCTCCTTGAATGTGCCTAGCTCATATATGTAGGCAACCAAACTTTTATGTATGGATTCCCTGATCATTAGCTTTGCTTTGATCTCCCCCTTCTTATACTTGGTTTTAGCAGCAGCAGTAGCAGTGGATGGAGGTTATTGTATCTTACCCAGTACATAGTCCATGAGATCATGGTATTCCAATTTGAGATCTAATATCATCTTCCAAGCATGGAAGTCATCCCTTCCAGTCAGCTTGTCATCCTCCTTGAAGCCATAACTTGTGGAACTCATTTTTCTCAGTTGGTGATTGCTATAAGTTAGGGCTTGTCTTCACCTCAACTCTGATACCATGTAAATTTTTGTAGATGTTCTATGCTTGATGCAATTTTACTTTTATAACAGCAATCACATAAATAGTTAAGTAAAATGCCGATAGAACATACCAGTGGATCTATAGAAGACAAACCAGAAACAGGAGAATGTGTTGGTGTGTTACGGCGATCAGCAGGATGCTTCAACCAGCAAAGTCTTCTTGGTCGGCCAACCCAAAATGTGTCACAACAGTCCTCAAATCAATTATCCAGTCAACTCAAAGTCAACCCCAGAAAAAGTCAATGCAGTCCAGAAAAAAGTCAACGCAGGGTAGCAACAAGAAAGTCAACGCAGCTCCAACTTCGGTTAATCTTTTGATCTCGATTTTTGTGCCAATGAGTACAGCCTACAAAAATCGAATTCTCCACAAAATTTCAGCTCAAACGGACCATGCGTTGACCAAAGTCAATGTTGGTCAAACTTGCCCAAAAACCCTAACTGCAGAAAATTTGTTGCGGTAAATTTCGTCCTTTAGCTACAGTAGATTTTGTCCTTCTTCTCACGTGGGAGATGAAACTGCTTCTCAAATGCTTGTAGATAATCAGAGGAGAAGATGTGTGATGAGATGAGTGAAGAGCTCTCCAACGTTGACTGTATTTATATCCATCATTGAGGTGTGTGACACATCTGTTGGGGGTGTAAAACCTTAAGGCCGACCTGCACTTAAATTTATTATAAATAATAAATTCAAAATAAATGTTCTGCTCATCAGATTACAATCAATTTTATATCGATTTTACACCTCTCCGAAAGAGGAATCCAATACAAATATTGGAATCTTCATCTGAGCATCACAAGATGGAGTTTAGACCTAGTTTTCCAAATTTAACAGCTCGGGGTAATAACTCTTTTTTTTTCAAAAGAATCATAAGATCTGGAGTTATATCAAAGGGAGCTGATCGCAATCGGAGTTTTTATATAACAAAACATATGCGCTCGTTCGATTTATTCTGATGTGATAAGAGCTGATGGGACTAGCACTTGGTTTCGAGGAAAGGGCATGTGGGGGGAAGTGGTTAGGACTTAGCCCAAGGGACTTAGGTCCATAGGAATAAAATACTTTTTTTTTATGAAGTTTTTCAAAGTTTCCAAAGGAATCGGGGGTTTCGAAATAGTTAAAAAGTGAGTTTTTAACTATGGAAAGGGGGTTTTCATGAAGGGAAGAAAGGCAAACATGAATAATAGAGGAAATTTATGAAGAAAGGGGAAGCAAATGAAGGCTAGTTTTGGAAGAGGGGGAGGGGGAAAATGATGGTTATTCAACAGTCTTTCTCGTAGAATTTTCAGCAAAAATTTTTTGTTCTGGAGGGAACCAGCAGTGAAGACCTTTTAGACATGAGCATGAGATCTTCCAAAGGCTTCAAGAGATAACATTTTGGCCATGAAAGTGTTTCTTGAAGACTGAACAATGTTTTGGCCACCTTTTGATGGAACAAATTTTATAGGTGGCCAACATGCGGCACTAAGATATGTGTTTGACTGCAGTTTGGAGAATAGGAACCCTCGCTTCAGCATTTCACAACAGATCTGGTAACGATCAGCTATAGGGAGATCGCGCAGTTGGAGTCATGATTCCCTAAGACTATTCTTGGCCCTTGTTCTATCCTAGACATCTGGTGCTTGTGTTGTTCCAACTGATGTGTATTTCGGAATGCGCGATTACCACATTCCAGGGAGATATGTTATTCTTCCGCGCTGTGTATAAAATGGATATTGTTCCTGTAATTGGGGGTTCCCAAATAGATATTGTAATCACATCTTACAAATTAATAAAGTATTACTGGTTTTGCTGTTCTAAGCGTCTTCGTGACTAACACAACCCTGATCAGAGAGTTGGACCCGCTCTTCTGACCAAGTGCTGCGCCCTTAAGTGTGTGAATTGTTTCTTTGTTATGGTTGCTGTTATTATTCTTTACTATTAAGATTGTTTTGAAGTTCAGTATTGATTTAAATTCATGACAAAGGTTTGAATCTTAATTACAAACCCTTGGTTGAGACGGATTATGTGTTTGCCCCTGCATATACCTTGCGTGTTGCCTTGAAAGGATACGCTCCTGGATTGATAAAATTAATTTCGAGTTAGGGTGAATAAATCATTTATACCAGACACCAACAACCACTTCGAAATATGCTTCCCCGACAACGACGCCAAAAATGTTGGTATGTTTACTAGGTAAACTAACACAAGTATTTTATTATCAATCTGGGCTTATAGAACTTAGAAGCATCTCCAGAATATATGGATTTCTACTATAGTCAAGTTTCGAAGATAAATTATTGAAATTAAAGGAAATGCATATTACAAATATAAAACTTTAATTAAATCATTTCTAATTCAATTATGTAATAAGTAGAAGAAGAAGCTCCTAACTTAGGATAACTTGTTTGTCCTTCTCTATAATACTACTTCATGAACATAAATCAAAAACACTAATGAACTGTTAGGTCCCTATATTACTAGTATAGTACCTTATTGTTGTTAGTGTAACCCCTTTATTGTTATTATTGTACCCTTGTAACCCCCATTCTGTTATTATTGTGCCCCTAAATTATTATTGTTAGGTCGGCTAGGATTACATTATGGCCCCATGGACTCCTATATATAGAAAGGAGGTTTTGTAGATTGTATCATCCAAGAATTGTTCATTCATGTAATGTATTGGAGGTTTCCCCCTCGAAGTGGCTCATTTCTAAGGCGTGAATATCTCTTTTCTTCTCTCTTTGGAGCTGGTTACACAACATTTGGTATCAGAGGTTTGGGATTCTAGGGTTTCGCTGCTCCAAACAGGTCATCGTGGCATTTTCGCTATAACTTTTTTTCTACGAAGCTTCAGAAGCTGAAATTTCAAGGGTGCGAATCTGAAATCTTGAGGAAGGTTTTCTAAAAATTTCAGATCTTGGTTCGCAATATTTGAGGAGATATCATCTGTGGAAGTTAGGTATTTTTTCAGGCTCATAAACAGGTCATCGTGGCATTTGCGCTATAAATTTTTATGTCCGAAGGTTCAGAGTCTGAAATTCATATGGTGCGAAGCGGAAAGCCTGAGGAAATTCGTCAAAAAATTTCAGAGCTTGGTTCGCAATATTTTTGGAGATATGATCTGTGGAAGGTAGTGCTTTTTCAGGCTCCTGAATTGCATCTCAAAGAGGTGATCGTGGGAAAACTTCAATAACTCTCTCTCTGGGAATAGGATTGAAGTGCCGTAAAAAGTGGTTGCAAGTACACAGACTGAAGTTTCTGGGCTATCAATTTCAGAGACAAAGGACAAAACAGTGACACGTGGCAAGTCATACAAGTTAGCTCTACTAAACCAGTCCAGAATTAGGTCATTGTGGGAGATTGGACACAACTTTGTCTTGGAGAATCCAAATCAGGTCAGACCTGTGGCATTTGAAAGAAGCTTCAGAGATCTACTACAGGGCTGAATTTTAGATATCGAAGATTTTCAACTACAGAGATAATTCAATTTCAATATCGAGCTCCTAAAAGCTAGTAAAAGGTGTGTATTTTTTTTTCCGAATTGCATAAGTCTTGTTTGAAGAATCAAGTTGAATTGATTCCAAGGGCATCTTGTAGAATAGATATCAATATTGGATTCTAAAATGGCCCCTAAAAAAAATTCAACACCCATCAAGCCTTCAGAAGGCTCTACCATGACTCATGAAGATGAAGAATTGCAACATGATCTATCAAAATTACAAGAACAAGTGCAACAAATTTCACTCTCGCAAAGAGCAGCAAAAAATGAAATGGAAGTTTTGAAGAAAGGTGTGGAAGTGAAGATGGATGGTTTGAAGAAAGGCATGGAAGCTAAGATGGATGGCGTGGAAGTAAAGATTGAAGGTTTGAAGAAAGGTGTGGAAGCTAAGATGGATGGCATGGAAGTGGGCATGGAAGCTAAGATGGATGACATGAAGGACAACACAGAAAACATGAAGAATGATCTAAAAGCATACATGGAAGGCTTGATGACAAGCTTAAAACCAGAAATGATTCCTAATGGTGGAAATATAGGAGAAGAACCTCATGATGAGAACAAAATAAATGTTAATCATGATTTCATAAACTCGAATGTTGGTGGGAAGAACCACCATATTCCAAAAATGAATATGAGGAAGTTTGATGGAAAGGATCCTGTAACATGGATACTACAGATGGAGCAATATTTTGATCTCCATAACGTGCAAAACACACAAAAGGTACGCATTGCAACTTTACATTTAGAACAAAATACATTTGTATGGTATCGATGGTTTTGTTCCCGTAAAAAAATTGTCACTTGGTCAATTTTTACGGAGGAAATGATAGCACATTATGAGGATACAAAGAGCAACACCTTCTTTACCCAATTGATAAATCTCAAACAAAAGGGTTTAGTGGGGCAGCACGTTGAGGACTTCCAAAAATTGAGTATAAGGGTAACTGATATTTCAGAGGACCACATGATTGATCTCTTCTTAGGCAGTTTAAAGGATAACATTCAACATGAAGTTCGTGTTCTGGAACCTGATTCATTAGAGAAGGCATTCAGGTTGGCAAGAAAAGTTGAATGTAAAATTATGGCAACAAGGAAGTCTACTACTCAATTCTATAAAGAAGGAAGTGTGGCTACATCTAGATTTCCACAACCCACAAGGTTGACACCACAACAATTGGAAGAAAAAAGAGCAAAAGGGCTTTGCTACAGTTGTGATAGCAAATACACTAAAGGTCATAAGTGTGCTGAGAAGAAATTATTTTACATAGATTGTGAAGAGGAAGAAGAAATGAACAAGAAGAGGATATACACCAGGAACCAGCCCTAGAAGAGGAAGAAATGAATCCGACCATATCGTGTAATGCACTGGCAGGAATTACCACTCCTCAAACTCTCAAGATAGAAGGACAAATCAAGAAGAAAAAGGTAATAGTGTTGATTGATTCATGTAGCACCCATAATTTTATTCATTGTAAGGTAGCCAAGGAATTAAATTGTTTCCTATACCCAGCACCAGAATGTCAAGTGATGGTTGCAAATGGAGGAACTATAAATTGCTCTCGAAAATGCCATAACATCAAGCTAACCATGGGGGAATATGTGTTGACTAGTCCAATGCTTTCCATTCCTATGGGAGGTGCTGATGTTGTACTAGGAGTACAATGGTTACAATCTTTGGGGACGGGAGCTTTTAATTTTCAAGAACTTTTCTTGAAATTCTTTTCAGAAGGAAAGGAAGTCGAACTACGGGGTATTGAAGGGAAGCCAGGAAGGATAATAAGCTCTAATGGCATGACAAAGCTTTTAAAGAAAGAACAACGAGGCGTAATTGCACAATTATGCTCACTAGAAGTTCCAACATCAAAATCATCTATTTCTGCAGATCTCCAACAAGTCTTGGACAATCATTCCAAGGTGTTTAAACTCCCAAAGGACTCCCACCTATTCGTGATCATGATCATGCTATTCATTTGATTCCAGGAAGTGTTCCTCCAAACATCAGGCCTTATAGATATCCTTACTCCCAAAAGAGCGAAATTGAACGTATGATTGCAGAAATGTTAGAGGCGGGTATAATTCAACCTAGTCAAAGTTCTTTCTCTGCTCCTGTAGTATTGGTACACAAGAAGGATGGATCATGGCGAATGTGTCCGATTATAGGGAGTTCAATAAGCTCACCATTAAAGACAAATTTCCCATTCCTGTGATTGATGAATTATTGGATGAATTACATGGAGCAATTTATTTTACCAAGTTGGATCTTCGTTCAGGATATCATCAAATTAGAATGAAGACTGAAGATATTCCAAAAACAATATTTCGAACTCATGAGGGTCATTATGAATTTTTGGTCATGCCTTTTGGCCTTACCAATGCACCTTCTACATTTCAAGGGTTGATGAATTCCATTTTCAAACCCTTCCTTAGAAAATTTGTGCTAGTATTTTTCGATGATATACTAATCTATAGCAAGTCTTGGAAGGATCATGTTGAACATGTTGACAGGGTGCTCAAACTATTGCAGGAGAAACAATTATATGCAAAAGCATCAAAATGTTTCTTTGGAGTACAAGAGGTGGAATATCTGGGTCATATTATATCCCATGAGGGTGTTAAAGTAGACCCTAACAAAATTAAAGCCATTAAGGAATGGAAAGTCCCTAAGACAATAAAGCAGTTGCGAGGATTTCTCGGGTTAACAGGCTATTATCGCAAGTTTGTTAAGAATTATGGAAGAATAACAGCACCTCTAACAACATTATTGAAGAAAGATGCATTTTCATGGACTCCTGAAGCAACTAAGGCCTTTGAACATCTTAAAGAGGCAATGTGCCTAGCACCGGTCTTAGCTACGCCAGACTTCACAAAAAACCTTTATTGTGGAATGTGATGCCTCAGGAAATGGAATTGGTGCAGTTTTAATGCAGGAAGGAAGACCCATTGCTTTTGAAAGTCGTCCAATCAAAGGAAAGTATTGACAGAAACCTATTTATGAGAAGGAAATGTTAGCAATACTACATGCACTAAAGAAATGGCGAACTTACCTAATGGGAAGACACTTCAAGGTAAAAACTGATCATGATAGTCTTAAACACTTTTTGGAACAAAGACTATCTTTAGAAGAGCAGCGAAAATGGGTCACAAAGATGTTGGGTTATGACTTTGAAATAATCTACAAAAAAGGAAAGCTTAATGTTGTTGCAGATGCACTCTCAAGAAAGAATGAAGAGGTGGAAGCATTGCTTTGTGCCATTTCTATTATCCAACCACATTGGATAACCGAAGCAAGAGATGAATGGAAGAAGGACAAAGATGTATGGACACTCATTCAAAAGTTGCAGCAAGATCCTAGTACATCTGATACATTTAGTTGGAAAAATGATTCCTTATGGTACAAAGATCGCTTATATCTTTGTAAGAATTCCCAACTGAAACAAAAGATTCTTCTAGAATTGCACACTTCTCCTTTAGGAGGACACTCAGGATTTTTAAAAACTTACCACAGGGTGAAGAAAGATTTTTTTTGGGATGGCCTTAAATCTGATATTAAAAAGTTTGTGGCGGAATGTTTGGTTTGCCAGCAGAATAAAGTGGAGACAATTAAGACCCCCGGACTTCTACAACCTTTATCCATTCCAAGTCAACGTTGGGAGGAGATTTCAATGGATTTTATCACAGGTTTACCTAAGTCCGAAGGAAAGAGTGTCATCATGGTGGTAGTTGATAGACTTACCAAGCATGCACACTTTTTTGCATTATCTCATCCATTTAAAGCAAGTACAATTGCTACTACATTTATGGACAGAATTCAAAAGCTACATGGAAGCCCAAGGGTTATTGTGAGCGACAGAGATCCCATTTTTACTGGAAATTTTTGGACGTAGTTATTTTCTTGTTTGGGTACTCAATTAGCTCATAGCTCATCTTATCATCCTCAATCTGATGGTCAAACTGAGATAGTAAATAAATGTTTGGAAGGATATCTTCGTTGTTTTGTATCCGATAAACAAACACAATAGGTCAAGTGGTTACCTCTTGCTGAATGGTGGTATAACACTTCCTTCCATACCGCAGCAAAAATGACCCCATTTATGGCACTTTATGGATATCATCCACCATCCATCACATCATCTTTAAGGGAAAATTTGAAGGTTCAAGCAATGGAAGATCACATCAAGCATCAGCAAGAAGTTCTCCAACTCTTAAAGGATAACCTGAATTTGGCACAAAATCGAATGAAACAACAGGCAGATCAACATCGCAATGAGAGAAGTTTTGATGTAGGAGATTGGGTATTTTTACGGCTACAACCATACAAACAAATGTCCCTCAAGCAAGCTAAGAAGGATAATAAATTATCACCAAAGTACTATGGTCCTTACAAGGTGTTGCAAAAGATTGGTTCTATGGCATACAAATTGGAGCTTCCCGCTTCTTCGCGAGTACATCCAGTTTTCCATGTTTCATGCTTAAAGAAGGTTATAGGTGAAAATCTTCCAGTTCAAACAGTATTGCCAGAACTTGATGGGGAAGGGAAGATCATATTGGAACCTGAAGCAGTCATAGAAAAAAGAACTCGACAACTACCGAATCGATCAATTTCAGAGTATCTCATCAAGTGGAAGAACTTACCCACTGAAGATTCTACATGGGAGGATGAGAATTTTATACAGAAGCACCCAGAGCTACTCAAGCGTTGAGGACAACACTTTTTTGAAGGAGAGGGGCATGTTAGGTCCCTATATTACTAGTATAGTCCCTTATTGTTATTAGTGTAACCCCCTTATTGTTATTATCGTACCCTTGTAACCCCCATTTTGTTATTATTGTGCCCTTAAATTATTATTGTTAGGTCGGCTAGGATTACATTGTGGCCCACTAGGATTACATTATGGCCCCATGGACTCCTATATATAGAAAGGAGGTTTTGTAGATTGTATCATCCAAGAATTGTTCATTCATGTAATGTATTGGAGGTTGCCCCCTCGAAGTGGCTCATTTCTAAGGCGTGAATATCTCTTTTCTTCTCTCTTTGGAGCTGGTTACACAACATGAACAATAGCTCAAGATGCATAAAAGAATAATAGAAGAGGATCCTAAATAAGGAGGTCATTCTTCTCCTCCATTACAAATTCATTCATCATTAATGTCATTGTTAAAAAACTGGAAATTCATAAAATCACTTAAAAGCAAGAAAGATGAATTCTAGTTTATAGTCCCTGATCAGATAGAACGAGAGTTTAACGTAAACACTGGTTTGTCCTTTCATATGCAGATTAGAAATTAGATTAGGATTCATCATCAATCATAACATATCATCATACATTTAATTAACTTATTAAACATGAAACAAAACTAGTTCAAGAAATTGCAACTAAATTAACCAGAAAGTGCACTTAGCTCAGTGTGGGGGCCCTCCACCCTTGCCTTGCACACTGTGAGTACTTTCAACTACCGAAACTCAATCAAGAATTCACCATATAGAATATCAGAAAAGGAAATAGAACTTGTTCTTCAATTAGCTCTCAAAGTTTCAGAAATATCTGAGTGAAATTATACAAATTCTACATATCAATGCCTTCAATGTATTAGGATTAAATAGAGAAATATGAAACAAACTTAAATAAAATGTCTCTAACAGCCATGTCTATCCTATCCTATCTATTCTGGTTGAGCTCATCCATCTAATCTCTCAAAAATTTGGAAAATCCCATAAAATGCTAAATTTGGCCTATTTCCTAGGGATTTCCGTAATAACAGGTCCTGTTTGAACAACTTTGACCGGGCTTGTTTAAGCTCGGTTTGACTGAACCAATAGGTGAACATCCATTCTTAGTTACCAATATTTCTATAAATGTTCTCAATTCGAGCCCAGGTGTCCTGCAAGTATGACATCAATGAAGCCATTACGGGAATTTCTAGTCCAGTCCAAAAATGCACTTAAAATTCAATTTTTGTAAAAACTTCTAAAAATTGAACAACCTAATTTATATACTTGGATATGCATAAATTGGTCAAAATAAAGTTAATATGGATGGTATATGGATGGATAGCATGGAAATAAAGTATATTTAATTAAACAAAATTGGATAAAAAACGAGGGCCAACAATGTGCTCGTCCCCCTTGTGAACTCTGACTTGGTGCTTGGTGCTTGGCGCTTGTGTGTTGGGCCCCTTGACTTGTGACTTGGATTTGGTGCTCGGTCTTGGTCCTGTGGTTGGCCCTTGGGCTATTATTTTGATGAAAAAATCATAATAAGCCTGTTTTTGGAAATTAGCAACGAGGGCTCACTTTTTTATAAAAATTTACAATAAGACTATTGATAAAACCCCTCATTTCATATTTTTTTTGTGTTGTGTTGTTGGTGCTTGTTCTAGAGATTAGCCCTAAGAGTGAGTGATAATAGGGTAACAAGGTTGGAGATTCTACAATGAGTCGTGGTGTTGATGTTGTTGGAGCATAAACTTAGAGGGGCTCACGCAGTCCTCCTGGGAAAGAGGAAAGCACGCAAGATACGATGGATCACGACATTTCTATGTTGACTTCTAGATTGGAAGAAGTTGCTTGCTTCTCAAGCTCTTCTTCCTCCGACGTTTGGTATATTGATAGCGAGGCTTCTGCGCACATGAGGGGAATACAAGAATGTTTATCGAGCTACCAAGAAGAACATATGAACTTCAAAATCACCATGGTAAATAAGGCTAAATGTACCCTTATTGGAAGAGGTACTATAGTTTTTCAAACAGAAGCACGAGATCATCTTCAAGCTACCAATGTGTTGCATGCGCCTGGATTGGGGATGAACTTTCTCTTTGTATCTGAGTTACAAAACAAGGGGTATGATGTATACTTCATTGGAAACAAATTATATGTCAAACACTTGAGTTGGAAGAAGAAGGCCCAAATTGGAGTCAAAAGAAACAAATTGTATAAATTATAGCTAGAATCTCCAATGGCACTGATAGGCAGCAGTGGTGAAAAAGATTTGAATGAACTAAGGCAAAGAATGATGGGGTACTTACACCATGGGGCTCTAAGAATTCTCAAAGAAACTATCACAGGAGTTCCAGAGTTAAGCACCAAAAAAGATGATGTTTTTAGAGGGTGCATACTAGGAAAGTATGCCAAAGCGACTTATTCTAGAAGTAATAGTATGGAAAAGAGTGTTTTGAGATTAATACACCCAGATATCTGTGGACCAATGTCCACAAGAGTTCTTAGTGGTGTCAAATACTTCGTCACCTTCATTGATGACCCTTCCAGGAAGACTTGGATCTACTTTCTAAATACCAAGGATGGAGTCTTTGATCAATTCAAAGAGTTTAAGGCTCTAGCTAAGAATCTGAAAGGGAGGAGGATAAAAGTATTGCATTCAGAAAATGGTGGAGAATATAATGATAAATACTTCATTGAATTTTTCGCAAAGGAAGGCATTGTTATACTGCAAATGACCTCCTAATCAGCTCAGAGGACAAGGACACATGGATGGAAGGAATTGACCT
The DNA here is from genome assembly GCA_034641835.2 of Pinus albicaulis. NCBI lineage: Eukaryota > Viridiplantae > Streptophyta > Pinopsida > Pinales > Pinaceae > Pinus > Pinus albicaulis. Next base: position 207,542 of record JAXQQM020090654.1, read on the forward strand.
AGATAGAGACCTGTAACGCACCCCAAAAACTACCAGGACGAGTTATAACCCTTCTCTACTTCCTATAGGGAGCGTTAGTGCCTAGGTTAATGCCATGTTTTTCCTAAAGGGCCGTGTTACTCGTGTTTAATGAAGAATGAGGGGAAAATTCCAAGTTAACTGATTGACATTTCTGGATTTTTCTCAAGGATTCAGTCCAAAAAACTGGCAACTTGCGGTGCAAGCCTCTGATTGGACATTTCTAAACCTAACTAAGCATCCAAAGAGGGAAAAATCTTGAAAACCTTAATCAAACTGATGGAGAAGAATTTCAAGGTTGATCCTCCCAAACTCTTATAAATTGGAGGCAAGGGCTCATTGTCAAGGGTCGAAAGGTTGATTGTTGGAGGAGTGAAATTTTGTTAGTGTGAGGTTTCATGGTTAGCATGGTTCATTAAGAACTATTTGCCTAAGCATTATCACACTAGGATATTGAGGAGAGAGAGCTTGGAGTCGGAGAATTGAGGGAGACTCGAACAAACCGATGGTTGTAACCCTCCATTTAATATAATAGAATTTCCTCTATTTTGTCCACTTGATGTCTTGTTATTACATTTATTAAGTTATTTGTTAGAGATGTATGTTATAAGTGGCTTAGACTTATATTGCTTCATGTTTGATTATATGCTTGTCTTTGATTTTTTATTGTGATAAAACTGTGAAGATTACTAGTTTCGTTGTTTGCTTGCAGGATTCAGACTTGGAGCTGGTGAGGTGGACTTCACCACACTACATTGAGCTCTCCAATAGATCACACTACACATCAAGGTAATCCTTCTCTATTTCATATTGTCAATCAAATACTTGTATGAACATGCATATATTGTCTTCGTGAATGTTGCAGCTAATCTGACTATTTGCCTTGGGTCCTGGGAAGGCACGAGAGGGATATTACTCCAGCTACCACCTGTGCATTTTACCACTACGCTGAATTGGCGACTCCGTTGGGGACTAATCCTTAATTCCCAGCTTTTTCGTTCCAAACTCTTGGTTCTTTCCCTCTATCACTTCCTATTCTGCTCACATCCCTTTCTAACCATTTGGTGTGCTCTACAACCATCTCATCATCTCACATTTTCAGAACAGGCCTTACTTGACCATAATTTGCAATTTAACCTCTGCAACGCGCCCCCTGTGTGCACTCCAGAGCGTTATAACGCAGTCCCTGCTTGAGAACAATGTGTTAGTCTAGCTATTAACACAATGTACCCTTTGTTAGGCAGTGTTACTCAGCTGAAACCTAGCTATCTCACCCCTGTTGTGATTTCCTTAGCTGTTGAGTTGTTGGTTGTCAGACTGGTTCCTGCAATTGAATCTTTGTGCTTGGTTTCTTGTTGGCATATTAGTTTTTTCTTTTGAAAAGTTAGCCTAGTTGCATTTACTTTCTGAAAGAAAAAAGGAAAAATGTTGTTTTTTTTAGTTTTTCTGATATAGCTGATTATATCCTGTAAAATATTGGGTTAGATAGTTGTTAGAGAGAATTGGTATCTTTATCTTTCATAGGATGTACTGCACTATTGGATATGTGTTGTTGCATGGATGTATAAACAATTTCTCCTTGTAGAAGTAACTCTTTCATCGAATTGAATTAAAAAAAACATTTTTTTCATGGTATGTGTTAGAGTCGTTTAAATTTCATACGTCAAATCCCCCTCCGAAGACTTAAATGCAAGTACACTAAAATTAAGCGCTTAAAAACTCAATCAATAACTATTTTCTGAGATTACACAAAGATTAGTTCAAGCTAGGATCTTGGGATAGGAAAAGTGAGAAAACTTCCCAAGATCGCAAAACTTGAGAGTAGTGTCATTAAAGAGTGAAAATCATGTTGCACTCATCCTATCGGGATTGCTCCCCTCACAAAGGAGATAAGTGCGAGACAACATTGGTATGAGTGAGAAGGTAGCCCGCCTTCAATCGCATATCCAGTGGGCATTCTGTTTATTGGGGTTCCCCTCGGGGATGTCGAAATTGGATTGGGGATCCAGGTGTTCTGCCCATACAGTGTGTTGTCTACGACCGTGACCCCCCTGGTAGTGTATGTGATTTGAGGTATCCATAGTTGCCATACTTTAGGGAAGAAAAAAAGATGACTGGGGCGGGCTGCCCTCGTACCTGACATAGACGGACCTTCTCTATCTTCTTTTTTTGGGAGGGTACTCATCTTCACGAGAGTGCTTGGCCCCATTATCTGAGGTTCAAGGGAAGCTCAATAGTAACCGTAGTTGTACATATGACCAACTCTCTCTATTTGCTATTGTGATACTGAGTTTCATCTCTAGCGAACAATAGTTCTCAGACAGGGTCTTTCCCCTCTAGTTGTTTGGTTGATTGACTTTTAGATTTCTTTTATTTTTTAGGTGTTGGTTTGACTATCACTGAGACTTAATAATATATCACATTAAAATCTTGATAAAATTTATTGGTCATCATGGCGTCCTTTGACCCTCATCGTCTATCTAGACGGCAAAGAGGCCTTCCTCCACTGAACCTAGAGGAGTTGTTGAGTCTCAGTGACCCAGAGGATTCTTCAGAAGAACAGTCTCCAGTGTTGAACCCTGTTTCACACATTGCTTCCCAAGATAATGTGTTGCCTGAGGATCCTTTCACGGAAGGAGTTGTGCCTCCTTATAATCCTCCTCTCACTGACCCGTTGGGGCCTGTGATGATTCAGGTAGCATCAGTAGCAGCGATGTCTTAAGCTACACACACATCCAATGCACAACCGATGACCAATGGGTCGTTGGCACAGGTGGCCAACTTGGTTCCACCACCACCTGCCCCACTAGTTCTCAGTTCTTCACAGCTAACTGGAAACCCTAATAGCTAGAATATGTCTGCTCCCAACAACTTGGTCACAATATCTATGAGTGGAATTCCGAACTTTCCACTCTCCACTCCTTTCTTGTCTATTCTCAGACTTTCGGCTACCGCTTCTACTAATGAGCCTACTACGGTTCCCCTTAGCAACCCTTTCGGTTGGAATCCCTTGTTGAGTTCGAAACCCTTGGCCTCAATGTCAAGGGGCAGTGTTACCAACACATATGTGTCGGGGGGCACTTCGGTACCCCTCCAATCTATGGGACAAGCAGGTCCATATATTGTTAATCTGATTCGTCTTAGTGGTCAAATTTTTGGTGTGGGGTCTATATCAAATGTAAATTATGCGGCCAGTAGTATGCCACAAGCAAACTTTGTCGCGTCTATCTGAGCAGCCCTTCCCCAAACTCAATTGGGACAAGGGGGGAACTCTTACCCTGGGGGAAACCAGCCTTTTGTTCCCTTCAACAACCCTTTCGGTTGGAATCCCTTGTTGAGTTTGAACCCCTTGGCTTCTATGCCAGGGGGCAGTGTTACCAACACATATGTGTCGAGGGGCACTTCGGTACCCCTCCAATCTATGGGACAAGCACGTCCATCCATTGTTAATCCAATTCCTCTTAGTGGTCAACCTTTTGGTGTAGGGACTATACCAAATGTAAATTATGCATCCAATAGTATGACACAAGCAAACTTTGTTGCGTCTATCTGGGCAGCTCTTCCCCAAACTCAATTGGGACAAGGGGGGACTATTACCATGGGAGCAGCCAGCCTTTTGTCCTGCAGTTTCATAATCATTATGGACAACCATCTTACATCCCTACACTGCCACTACCTGGAAACTATTATCAAACGAGTCCTGCATATCATGTTGGGAACACTTTGACAGGAGAGACCTACAGTCCGATTGGTCAACCAACACCTTCTTGGTCAGACTCGGGGGAAACAACACAATTGTCATTTTTGGCAACCTTAGACATCCCTGATGTGTATAAATTGACCAACGATCCCATCAATCACAACCCGCTTTGGTCTCCTACACTGCATAAGATTCCTTCAGATATCCGTGAGTTTGAAGGGAAACAAGGGGATGACCCGACCACACGTCACCACCTATAATCTATGGTTTGTTTCTAATTCCATGGCGGATGACAGCATCAAGCCCAGGCACTTTCCCCGAACCCTCACAGGAAACACTGCCAAGTAGTACATCGAGTTACCATGAGCTACAGTTAACACATTTAGGTGCCTTAGAAATGGAATTTCTCAAACACTTTCAACTCCCTATCTGCAACGAAACCGGAACAAAACTTCTAATCATGTTGCGCCAAGAAACTTCCACCCACATCTCCAGTCACATACATGAATGGAGATGTAGGCGGAGGCTTGTCAAAGCTCCAATTTCGTATCATCTATTATCGGATTGGTTCTGTAAGTCACTCCTTCCTCACATAGCTAAGGACGTTTCCTTAGCAGGTGCAGTCATAGAATACCAATCCATTGGTCGTGCACAACATCTAGATCTACTCCCCCATGCCCACTATAAATTCCAATGCTCTCGCAACTCAGCAACCCGGAGCCCATGCCAACGGCCTCGTTGGCACAACCTGATCCAGAGTTATGCAAGACAACAGTAAAATATAGAAATAGCCATAAAAACAGAGATGCAACGGAAATAATGATTCATTTCATTAATATCAAATAATAGAAATATGCTTACAGACATAATGGAAATCAAATAGCTAAGGTGTTGGAAGCTTATCTTTAAGAAGAGATGTGGCGGCTGCATGCCTCTGATATGTGTTACAATGAGGCTCGAGGGCCTATTTATTATTGAGAAACAATGGAAAACTCTAAACTTCCAAAAACCTAACCCTAGGAGATGAAGCACCAACTATGGGCCCCGTTTGGGTAAATTGGTGTTACAACTTCCAGGAGTCGTAACTTTGGCATACTATCTCTGTTTGACACACATGATACATTGTTATAAAGATATATCTGCGGACTACAATTGTTGACTGTGAATATCGATTTTGGAATGGAATCATACCATGAATATCGATTCCGAAAGAGAATCATCTTCGTCGGAGGCATGATGCCCAAGAAACGTCGTTTAGGGCTTCAAAACGGCTCTCTGAGTTCAGGACTCAAAAAACTGCTAAAAATAGTAAGTTGTCTTCGGCGAAAAGCGGGAGTGCGGGACACAAAGGCTTGCTAAAAATAGTAAGTTGTGTTGAAACTGAAAAACTGAAAGGACCGATGGTGGCATTTCAAATGGAATAGGTGGGCAGCCACCAATATCCACTTGGATCATTAGGGTCCCAAAACGGCTCCGGGAGTGCAGGACACAAAAACCTGCTAAAAATAGTAAGTTGTGCTTAAAGTGAAAAGTTGCTAGAATTGCTGGTGCAGGTCCAAATGGAATAGGTGGGTGGTCACCGATATCCACCTGGATCATTCCTCCCTCCTTATGAAGAAATGGTCCCCATT